>OY755191.1:11480772-11675754 GCA_963576735.1 Bedellia somnulentella | reverse complement strand
AGGTAGTAACAACTTATAATTTATACGCTCCTAGTACATTCAATTGAAAGTTTTTACATTTGTTATAATTTCCGATAATCCTTAAACTCATTTATCCAAATAAGTTAAAAAATCGTGTCTAAAAATTTACATCTATACTAATATTATAAAGAGGAAAGGTTTGATTTTTTGTTTGTTTGTTTGTTTGAATTGAATAGGCTCCAAAACTACTGGACGGATTTGAAAAATTCTTTCACTGTTTTAATCCTACACTATTCCCGAGTGACATAGGCTATATTTCATTTTCAAAAAATTAGGGATCCTTACGTAAACTTCAAAAATGTAACCCAAGGTGTTAAAGAAATACCAAAAAAAATATTTACATCGCGTGCGCTGCGAAAACTATTGAAAATAGAATAAAATTATATACTACAATTTTATAGAACACATCATTATCTAAAAAAAATGCCCCGACAGCAAGTCTCTATCTATTATAGTTATCTCACAACAAGCGTCATTATATAAAATTATTTAAAATTAAATTAAAATCCTGCTTTAGAAAAGGCTCTTTATTTGTACCTATCTAATCCTTATAAAAAACGTATATATTATTTCAGACTACTTCAATACCCTTATATTACTTTTTGAATTATTCAATTCGAACATTCCATTCGAAAGTTATCTCGAATTAAAAAAATAGATAAAACTCCGCTCGATTAGCTATGCATAGTAAGTTGTTGCAGGCGTCACGAAGGGGTACGGGAGGCTGCTTATCAAAGAGTAAAAGCAAAATTTAATTGTAGCGACTATTATCACTGGCCCAGCAGCCGGTCAATTAGCTCATATACCGAGGATACCGATGATCCCAACTGATCTGCGAATTCCATTTAAACGGCTACAATTTCCGGTTAAAACATCTTTTGCTTTAACAATTAATAAGTTCCAAGGCCAAACCTTCAAATTAGTAGGGATTGACCTGCGAAAGAATTGTTTTACTCACGGTCAACTGTACGTTGGCCTGTCGCGGGTGGGAGCTCCTGAACATCAATTTATTTTGCTGCCCCAAAATACAACAACGTCAAATATTGTTTACAAGGAAGCTCTAACTCTATAAATTGAATGGCTTTTGATGTAATTACTCATTATGAAAAAATAAAAAAATATATATAAATATAAATACAAAAAAATATAACATACATACATACATACATATACTCACGGCTTTAAATCCCTAGAAGGGGTAGCCAGAGCTAAGGAATCAGAAATTCCTCAGCCACTTTTGGAAGTCTGCTGTGTAGTGTCGGCTTAGAATAGCACTACCCCATTTCTTCCGGTGGGTGTACGTAAGAGGCGACTAACGGTATTGGGGCTTTTAAGGGATTTTGGGCGATGCGGTTGGAGACCCATCACCAACAACCTTTATTTTACCATCTTTTCCCCACACAACTTCCAAAAGTGGCTGAGGAATTTCTAATTCCTTAGCTCTGGCTACCCCTTCTAGGGATTTATAGCCGTGAGTATATGTATGTATGTACTTTTGGAAGTTGTGTGGGGAAAAGATGGTGAAATAAAGGTTGTTGGTGATGGGTCACCAACCGCATCGCCCAAAAATCCCTCAAAAGCCCCAAAACCGTTAGTCGCCTCTTACGTACACCCACCGGAAGAAATGGGGTAGTGCTATTCTAAGCCGACACTACACAGCAAAAAAATATAACATAGTTTAAAACTTAAAAAAAATATGTTAAAATAATAATACATGTAATAAAATGAAAAACAAAATGTTAATGATAATTCATGCCCGAGCGAAGCCGGGACGGGCTGCTAGTTTCTTATAAATAAAGGATAGATAAATTTAAACACCAGCTGGGATCGAACCCAGGACCTCCGGGTATACGCCCCGTATATACAGGGTGGCCAATCGGGTGACGTTATATTTTTTTTTAGATAGCCTGTACCGATACCTATTCAAAACACCCCCATGTATGTTTAGCAATTACTGATAGTTTTCAAGTTATGATTTTTTTTTGAAAATTTAGAGATTATCCAGATTTTTCAAGAAACTAAAATGATTTCTGGCTTTTATTTTTTCCGTAATTATACTAAATATTAAGCCTACTTTCATTTCCAATAAAGAAAACCTGTACATCCGAACAATAATTAAGTACATTTTGAGCACAAAGTTTGAAATCACTGTTTTTTGTCAGGAGAGCAAAAATTTCAAAATAAAATTAAAAGTACTTATGCCTGGTTCTGAAGCTCCAAACTAATCTTAAAAACTTTGCAAGACATCAGACTTCCGAAATAATAAAGAAAAAATAGCACTTATGGCGGGTATTTTGCGCCGTGCGTGACTGTTAAAGGTAAAAAGGTGATAATTCACGAATTTCCAAAATAATTTAAAACCCTATTATTTTACCCTATTATGTCTAATTAAAGAAAAAAAACTCGTAACAACTAACAAACTCGATATTCATTGCTGTTTTAATGACTTTTAATAAAAAAAAACGAATACCCAAATCAGGATTTTTGAAGTGTTTTTGCTATGTACCAATGAATTTCTGCTAAATTAAGTTGTATTGAGAGTAAATAAACGAAAGGAATAATAAAACAGTCTCTCGTCTCTTCTCTTGACTGGCAGAAACAAGCATTATTGAGTCCTCTCCTTCTCTTTCGTGTCCCATCACCTCTTGATCATTACTTCCTCAAATTCAAAGAGCTTCTCATCTGACGCATTAAAGCGTATTTTAAGTTACTATGTCCAGCCAAGGTCGTCACTGATAGCAGCCAGTCCCTTGATAAGGATCTTTTGCGCCGTCAGTCATGTATTGCATAATAAATTCGTATTTAAATTTAGCATTTCATGATATAATCGATGGCTGCAAAAGATTCGTAAGCTTATAACCATTTCTTAGCCATTGGGGCCGGGTTAATAAATAGGCATGATGACAACAAGTAAATTTCATTGAAATAATTTGTGTATATATTATTACAAAATTCCTAATTCTAAAACTCTGATTATACATACATATTCTCACGCCGTTAGTTCCCATTGGGGTAGGCAGAGACTATCGATCGCCACTTTGTACGATCCTGGCAAACCTCTCTGGCTTCGTTTACATCCATCAATCTTTTCATACATGCTCTTTTATTCTTCATACTGCGGACACCTGCCTTTTTGAGCACATGTTCTATTTGATCCAAATGTGTCCTCCGAGGTCGTCCTCTACTAACATTACCTTCCACATTGGCTCTATATATCTCTTTCACCAATTTACTGTCATCCATCCTCTCTATGTGCCCAAACCATCTCAACATTCCTTTTTCTATCTTTCTTACAATATCATCTTTTACACCACACCTTTCACGAATCACATCATTCCTCACACGATCACATAACCTTACATTACACACTTTTCTGAGGGATCTCATTTCTACTGCATTCACTCTACTTTCATGCTTCTTCTGCCACACCCAACATTCACTGCCATACATAAGCGTAGGAACGAGGACAGCATCATGCACAGCCATTCGGGCCTTTGCAGACACCGACTGACTAGACATTAGACTATCCAGTGCTCCATTTACCGCATTACCCTTTTTCACTCTTCTCTCGATATCTTCATCACACTTTCCATCCCTAGTAAACAAACTTCCCAAATATACAAACTCTTTCACTTGTTCCACTTTCTTACCATTAATCTCAATCACGCATTCGGTCATATTCACCTCTCTCTCAAAAACCATAGTTTTTGTTTTATCCACATTCACCCTCATTCCCTTTTTCTCAAAAGACGCACATGCAATATTCATCATCTCTTGCAGCTCTTCCACCGATGATGCAAGTAGCACTTGATCGTCGGCATATAAGAGGCATTTAATGATGAATCCACCCATTCTCAATCCATAATCACTTTCACGCAACTCTGTTAAACAGTCATCCATGAACAAATTGAAGAGCCACGGGGAAGCTACACAACCCTGTCGGACACTCCGAGAGATCCCGAACCAGTCAGTATTTTCCCCGTTTACTCTCACACATGCACTGGAATCCTCATAGAGTGATACCAGTGCACGTATAAGTCGACTCCCCAAACCGAACTTGGATAACACCTCCCATAAACACTTTCTTACCACCCTATCATACGCCTTCTCTAAATCAATGAAGGAGCAATACACCTTTCGGTTCTTAGCTAAGAACTTTTCGGTGATGCTCCTTAAAGAGAAGATTTGGTCCATACATCCCATTCCCTTTCTAAATCCTGCTTGCACATCCCAAATTTTATCTTCCGTTTCATTCATCACTCTTTCAATCAAAACCTTTGCATACAATTTACCGACAATGCTGAGTAGGCTAATTCCACGGTAGTTTCTAGCCTCCTGGTGTGACCCCTTTCCTTTATATAAAGGCACAATTACCGCTTTGCACCAATCTTGTGGCACTTTGCCACTCGACCAGCATTTTTGGAAAAGGAAGTACAACCAGGAAGCCACCACCCCTTTACCAGCCCTCAGCATTTCAGTGTTTATCCTGTCATACCCTGCCGCTTTCCCTAGTTTCATACTTTTCATTGCTTTCATTATTTCTTCCATACTGATCTCACTGTCACTAAAGTCACCCATAACGTCGTTCCAATCAACATTACTGCCGATTGGCGAAGAAATGGATGTATCCTCTTTTTCAAAGAGTCCCTCAAAATAGTTCTTCCATACTCGTCTTATGCTACTTTCATCCGTCGCCAATTCACCCTGTTCATCTCTCACAACATTCACTCTCGTGTTTTGGGAAACTCCCTTTTCTTTCCGGATATATTTCCAGAACAACTTTTGGTTATTCCGGAAATTATCGGAGAGTTTCCTCTCACACCATTCTATCAGATCACGCTTTTTCTTTTCTATTTTCTTCTTAACCTCATTCTTAACTCTCTTATATTCATCTTCACTATTCTTCACTACATCATCTGTTACTCTCGCATCCATTCGTTTACTAGCTTTAATCGCTAGTAAATCTAACCAAGCTTTCTTCTTATCTCCAACTGCCTCTTTCACATCTTTATCCCACCAACTTGTTGGTGGTCTATTTGTTCTTTTACTCAATCCACATACTTCCGTCGCACATTCAACCATTGACGATTTGAGCACATCCCATACTTCTTCTATTTCCAAATCATCCTTCATCTCCACGCAACTTAGCCTGTCGTCCAATTTCTTCATATATTCATCTCTAATATTTTCATCCTCTTCCAATTTCTCCACTTTTATTCTAGCAAATTCAGTTGTCGACGCTTTGGCCCTGTAACGCCAACGCGTGCACAGTCCCCTCAATCGTGATATCACGAGAAAGTGGTCTGTGCCAACGTTAATGCCCCTATGGACTCTGGTGTCAACAACCTTTGCTCTTAGCCTTTCATCCACTACCACAAAATCTATCATACTTCTCTCGCTTCCCCTCTGTCTAGTATACATATGGATATCTTTGTGTTCAAACAACGTGTTCGTAACACAAAGATTCCTCTCCAAACATACATCAATCACTTTCTCACCATTCTCGTTCACTCTTTTATCACCAAACTTTCCTAAAACTCTTTCACAACCGTTGCGTGACACACCAACCCAACCATTAAAATCTCCTAACATAACAATTTTCTCATTTTCATCACACCCATTCGCAACATCGTCTAACAGATTCCAAAACTCCTCCCTCTCGGATAGTGATCTAGACATGTCCGGAGCATACACGCAAATTATGCGCATCCGGACAAGCCCTAACTTCACCTTTATCCATAGGAGCCTTGGACTCATGCTCTTAGCCATCCTTTCAGATATCAGAAGTCCCACGCCTTGGCAAGCTCTGTCACTCTCGGCAACTCCTGACCAGATAGCTGTAAATGGGCCAAGTTGTGAAACCTCTTTTCCCTTGCGCTTCGTTTCATTTACACAAAGAAAATCTAGTTTTCTTTCTTCCATAATCAAACATACTTCATCTAATTTTTCATGCTTCCCTCCACACACATTCATCGTACTAAAGCGGGTCTCTTTAGCCCACTTTTCGCCCCGTGAGGAACCACGGCGTGATGAGTGGCGAGCCACATCGCCGCCACCGCGTTTAATTGTTTGTAAACACATTTGGTTCCCACGGAAAGCAAGGGAAATATACTGTCCGCCTAGCCAGAGCCCCGCTTGACTAGGTAAGGCTATTTAGTACCCGGAGTTCACCAGGCTCCGGGACGGCTGAAAACTCTGATTCTTTTCATAATTAAAAGCAAGATGAATATTGTAATCGATAAAATAAAATCGCTAAATACGGCAATCCGCCATGAAATGTTGAACGCCAATCAGAGCGCATGACGTCACGTTGAAGTCAGTGTGACCATTTGTGGCAGATTTCTGCCATTTTGGCAGATTTGGACCCAAAATTTAAGCTGTGGCATATTAAGCTGACGATTTCAAAATGTGGCAGATGGTCGCACTGGTTAGAGTTCTTTCTCTTTGTTTACATTTGAATTACTTAAGATAATACTTATTAACTTAATTAAATAATAATATATAACTTCACAAATAATTATTAACTCCAATTTCTTTTGTGTAAATTGATTGCGCTAAATTCAGTTATGGAACAAGGATTTACAAAGGCTTCCAGCGCAAATTTACCAAGAATCGACTTGATAATGCTAGGAACTTATCTGGCATCAAACAAAAATTTCTGTTCAGCAGAATTTAGAAATGTTAAAACTTACGATTTTTTCGTCGCCGTTTTCCAATCTGAGTAGCCTAAATGGCGAAAAATCGCCTTCGTTGGCAACACTGCTCTTTAGTGACGTAAGCAAGCGACGCCATGACACTTTGACGCGTTTTGGTGCAAATTTTAAATTTATCAATCAAAAATTATTTTTTAAGTACTAAACCTAAATTTTCCGCATAAATATTATGTTTATTATAATTAATATATATTTCCAAATATTATAGAATAGTTTCTCAAAATTTGTCATCATGCCTATTGTCATAACGATTTATGATTGGAATACGGATTGGCGCAACCGTTAAATAGCGAATATGTTAAATTTAATTGCAAGAGATTGCTTGTTAATTTGTACAAAGTTTTGAACTAAACATCCTAACATAAATAATAGATTTTCTGACTCTGAAACTGAAAACGTTTATAGTTTAACATGCTTAATATTTTGATTTCTACTGCAATTAAGAGTAATTCAAAATTCTATGCTAAATTTCTCATATAAATAACGAAATGTGTATATGAGCTACTTACTTTTAATAGTATTCATAAGCTCAGCAATTTTGACTTCATCATTGCCAAGAAGCTGCTTCAAATTGTGGAGATACTCCTCGTTGAGATCATCAAACTTATGATCTGGCTCTTGGAACCTGAAACCAACACACCATTAACCTGGGTCTATTGGTTTGAGAAACAACCAACATATTATACTGGGCAGAAAGACTCGTGGTAGACCAAAATAACATATACTTACGGCTATAAATCCATAAAAGCGGTAGCCAGAACTAAGGAATTAAAAATTCCTCATCCACTTTTGGAAAGTTTAGTGGGGAAATGATGGTAAAGTAAAGGTTGTTGGTGATGGGTCTCCAACCGCATCGCCCAAAAATCCCTTTAAAGCCCCAATGCCGTTAGTTGCCTCTTACGTACACCCACCGGAAGAAATGGGGTAGTGCTATTCGAACCCGACACTACACGGCCAAAATAAAAAAATCTAACATAACATAAACGTTCACGCCTAATATCCCCGAAGGGGTTGGTAGAGGTACTAATACTTCTGAACATCACGTGACTTTGTCACCTGGTGTTCAGAGTACCCATGTTTTGCATGGACAGTGTACTCACGTGATAGGGGGCAGGCCTATCGCCGTTTTGTACGAATACACTGTCACATGACTAAGTACAACTCAGCCATGTGGGTTTCCTCACGATGTTTTCCCTCACCGTTAACAACTATGATAAATTAACCACACATATGTCTTTAGAAAAGACAAATTGGTGTAGGCCCGACCCAGGATTTGAACACTAGTCGTTTGGACGATAACCGAGTGTTCTACCCACTGGGCTATTACGGTTGTTCTAAATCTAAATATTCTTTTTTAAGCCAAGTAGGTATACTACATGTTTTCGACCCCCTGTTAAGCTGTACAAAGCCTGTGTTAGGGGATACCGTGATTACGAATGTGAATAACATTACAAGGTTTTATATAGTAACTGTTTAAACGTCAGTTTGCGATACAAATTACGAATTAAACATTAGGTAGGTACATACATACATATTCTCATAGCCATATATCCCGAAAAGGGGTAGCCAGAGCTTCAGAGCTAGAAACTCCTCAGACACATTTGGAAGTTAATAGGGGACAAGATGGTAGAAATTAATTACCATTGGTGATGGTGCAACAAAACAGACAAATGAGACAACGAATATCACGTTCTCCCTTGCACTTAAACTATGTATAAGTGACGTCACAAAGTCCTACGCGTCCCATACTCTTGCATTGTAATACGTCGCCAATATTGCTCATAAGCATCTCTATTGTCATACAAAAATATAAGAGTGATTTATGCACCATCTATCACGAGTTTTTGAGTCATTCAAGATATTCAAATATATATGTGTTCAATCAGAATAATTAATGTAAGTAAATTTTTGTGAATGTAAATTATATCTACATATATATAAAAGAAAAAGGTGTTAGTTACACTATAATAACTTGAAACATATGAACCGATCTAACTGAAAGTTGTTGGAGAGGTAGCTTAGAACCAGGAAAAGGACATAGGGTATACATCATCACGCTATCGTAGGGGGTAAGCAGTGAAAAATACTAAACACCATCCGTGCGAAGCCGGGGCAAACCACTAGTATCAGATATAATAACTATGCAGTCTCACCTAATCCAACATTTGTACAAATAATCTCTAAGCACTGCTGCCAATTCGTCTTTCTCCAAATATAGCCATTCGTCCAGCACTGGCATTTCCTGCAACATTATATAAAAATTACATTTACAGAACAGCAAAATGTTTATACTGCCAATGGGACATTTACATGACAGAATGAAAGTAATAGTATAAGATCCCGCTGCTGAATCTCTACGTTCATAACGTACAAAGTCAAACACACATTTTAACATAAGTTTATGAATAGGAGAATACACTGACAAGACGCAGCCAGGCAAAAGTGACCGCAAGTAATTTTAATTTAATTAATGTTTATTATTTTCTGGAGACAAATTTCGTTCACTTGTTTTCGAAATATAATAACATCCCCATCATAGCAGTGTATATAAAGAATATAAAAATCCATGGGTGCCGTTGCAAATTCGGCCGCAACTACCTGGCAGCCAGGTGTAAGTAGGTTATATTTTGGAGTGTTTTATACGTTCATATGTTACACGCATATTTCTTATATGATGATAAAGCTATTTTTTTTCCTAATATGATAATACATAGCTGCCTGTGAAAAAGCGGCCGCAAATTAGGGTTGCCATCTGTTAAAAACGCGATATATCCATATATATTTCACAAACTGTGCTATTATTTCTATTTATATTTTATGACTTATATAATAACTATATTTATATTTTTTAATTTAAAAAATATTTTTTAAATACTTACTTACTTACCTATACTCACGCCCATTATTCCCATTGGGGTAGGCAGAGACCTTCGATCGCCACTTAGTACCATCTTGAAAAACTTCTCTTGCTTCCCTTACATTAATTATTCTATAGCATGTATGATATGCTCTTTTATTCTTCTCACTTTGGACCCTCGCCTTTATAAGAATGTTTTCTATCGGATCTAGATACGTTTTACGAGGCCGTTCTCTACTACCCATCCACATTGCCAACGCCAACAGCCAATGCTCTTTATATCTCTTTCACTACTTAATTTTCATCCATCATCTCTGTGTGCCCAAACCACATTAACATTCCTTTTTCACTCTATCATACAACCTTACATTACATATATGTAATCAGAAGTACACTTCTGAGGGATCTCATTTCCACTGCATGAACTCTACTTTCATGCTTCTTCTGCCATGCCCAACATTCACTACCATACATGAGCGTCGGAACCAGAACAGCATTATGCACAGCCATTTGAGCCTTTTACGACAACGACTGGCTAGACTTTTTGAAATATGCTGGTTTTTTAAACTAATATTTAGTGAGTAATTAAAAATTGTATGAACGAACTGTAATAAAAATAATATTTTTTCAAATGTGGTATGCGTATATATTTTCTTTCGTGAAAAATAAGACATAAACAAAATTTTATTTTAATACATACACATTTTTCCTGTTCACTTGAGCAATTTTTATTTTAAAATAAATATTTTATTATTTTTAGTGATTTTCCATTATATTAATTACGTAAAACTTATCTAGATCAGATAATAAAAAAACATTCTTATAAAGGCGAGGGTCCGAAGTGAGAAGAATAAAAGAGCATATCATACATGCTATAGAATAATTAATGTAAGGGAAGCAAGAGAAGTTTTTCAAGATGGTACTAAGTGGCGATCGATAGTCTCTGCCTACCCCGATGGGAATAATGGGCGTGAGTATAGGTAAGTAAGTAAGTATTTAAAAAATATAAATATAGTTATTATATAAGTCATAAAATATAAATAGAAATAATAGCACAGTTTGTGAAATATATATGAATATATCGCGTTTTTAACAGATGGCAACCCTAATTTGCGGCCGCTTTTTCACAGGCAGCTATGTATTATCATATTAGGAAAAAAAATAGCTTTATCTTCATATAAGAAATATGCGTGTAACATATGAACGTATAAAACACTCCAAAATATAACCTACTTACACCTGGCTGCCAGGTAGTTGCGGCCGAATTTGCAACGGCACCCATGGATTTTTATATTCTTTATATACACTGCTATGATGGGGATGTTATTCTTATTATATTTCGAAAACAAGTGAACGAAATCTCCAGAAAATAATAAACATTAATTAAATTAAAATTACTTGCGGCCACTTTTGCCTGGCTGCGTCTTGTCAGTGTATTCTCCTATTCATAAACTTATGTTAAAATGTGTGTTTGACTTTGTACGTTATGAACGTAGATATTCAGCAGCGGGATCTTATACTATAATATATAAAGGAAAGAAAAACGCCCCCGTCGTATACCCGGAGGTCGTGGATTCGATCCCCGCTGGTGTAGAAATTTTTCTTTCCTTTGTTTATTAGTAATAATCCCTACATGAGGTTTTCATGAACGAAACATACTAAGAATGAAAGTAACCATAACTACACCATTATTAAATTATATAGCTACATATATATACGTTTGAATTTCATACAATTGATTTTTTACAAATAAAACATTCATAATCACAGGTATAATCACTGTTCACAACATGAAATGGGACGAACACATACTCACCATAACAAAAAGAGCAAACTTCCTGTTATATCTAATTCGAAAGGCGTTTTTTCACATTACGATAGAACAATTTTTTAAAATATACAAGGCCTGTACGCCTATTGCTGGAATACGGATTTCAAATTCTCGAGTCCTTACTTTAAGAAAGACATCGACCTTCTAGAGAAAGTGCAACGAAGAGCGACGAAGATGGTGTCAGGCTTAAAAAATAAGGAACAAGAAGAACGCCTTGCGATGCTTGGACTGACTACGCTAGAAGAACGGAGGAAACGAGTAGACCTTATTGAGACATACGAGTATAAGATATTGACGGGCTACTACAATGTACCAGGACTCAAAGATATAAAAAGGAACCTGAGAGGACATTCTCTAAAACTATCACACTCCTCATGTACAAGCAATCCGAGACTCAATTTTTTGTCAAACCGTGTTGTGGACTTGTGGAACAAACTACCAGAGACAGTGATCAGTGCTCTCTCAGTGAACTCTTTTAAAAACAGACTTGATAAACACTTAAAACAAGTGCAGTGATATGCACGCATCAACAAAATATTGCTGCTAGTGTATTATCTTGAATAATAATAATAATAATTCATCACCAAACTTTATATTGGGCCAACGACGAGCTACCTATCAAAATTGCCCACCAAGATGCTAAACGGTTCTGAATTGGCACCTACAAACTGATCAGTGGGTTGTTCTAGTCATTATAAACTAAACAGGAGGCGAAAGGATATAGTATGTTTGAATACTTATAGTGCAAAATTTTCCATTACAAATAGATTCTTTATGGCAAATATTTAACACGGCAACTGAAATCCATTTTAGGCAACTTACTATTAAGTCACAAAAAAACTAACTTTGCAGCGATTAAATATCTTAGCAACTATACTTAAACTATACATACATACATATACTCACGGCTATAAATCCCTAGAAGGGGTAGCCAGAGCTAAGGAATTAGAAATTCCTCAGCCACATTTGGAAAATTGAGTGGGAAAAGGATGGTAAAGTAAAGGTTGTTGGTGATGGGTCTCCAGCCGCATCGCCCAAAAATCCCTTAAAAGCCTCGATACAGTTAGTCGCCTCTTACGTTGCCGTGTAGTGTCGGCTTAGAATAGCACTACCCCGTTTATTAAACTATACAAGCAACAAAATGCTAGGATCAAAAAACTAAAAATACGGCTACTACTGTAAGGTATCAAATATATCAAGCGGGATCAGTGTAAAACTGGTTGAGGTATTATAAAACCTAATGTGGCGACTAATTTTTCCGAGGGGATGATATCATAAATTCTTCACTGGCAACTATTGGATTTCATTATAAAAATACACATCTGGCAGCGATTTTTAGGTACCTTTAAAACTGAAAATGGGTATTATAATAATGTATTTGGATATTAGAATATTGTTTGCAGATTCGTAAATTCTTGAAAAGGCGGCAAATACGCTCGCTCGCTTTTTTATTTTTGTGACTATAATATTAAGTAAATTACATATTATGTGTATTTAAGTAAAAAGTAATAAAAATAAAATAATAAAATTGGGTTAGGTTAAAAGTTGCTTCACCCAGCCTAATGGGCAGATGCAATTAAGTTAGGGAAGGAAAACAGAGGGAGGAAGGGGGGGCGAAGCCCCCCGCATTAAAAAACAATTAATCACCACAATTGTTTTTGTGCTAGGTTAGGTTAGGGTTAGCTTGTGTCCCTTAGAGCGGACAAAGGAACCCCGCGAAGCGGGGTGACATCGATTCGCTGTTAGGTAAGGTTAAGTTGTGTAGGTGTAGGTTCATTTAAAAGAGGGAATGTTAATAAAATAGACCAAGAATAGTTTTATAACATGTCACAATTTGGTTAATTTAGATCCCTACAAATGTAGCCAAAAGTATTTTTTTAAGATCTTGTTTGAATTTATTTCAGACCCCATTTTAAAATTTATGAAAGCCTATTTTAACTTTTTTATCCGCCAATAATTTGTCGCCTTAGAAGAAATTCAATTGCCACAAAAGAAAATCACTGCCAGATAAAATTTAAATAAAACCTCAAAACTCATTAAAAAGCCGCCGCTTTCTAGTTAAGATGCTACCTCTAATTAGTCGCCAAAGTAGATTATTTACTATCCATTTTTAGTTTTTTTACGACCCGAAATGGCATCAATTTGTCGCCGCGTTAAATACATGCCATTCTTTATATTTTTAGGACCATACTTATATAATAAAATTAATAGATTACTAGTATTATATTACTTAAACAACTTTGAATGCAAGAAAAAACTTCAATCGTGGCTATTAAATCTTACATACACGGAATCAGAGGAATTGCTTAATATAATAAGTTAATATAAGATGTTTTATATTTTTTTGTCATAATAATACAATTAGTTAGATACAATCGATTCTGATAATAATTTATACACTACTTACCAATACCATTATATGAAAACTGATAGTTTAAGCCTTTTTTGTTTATTGTTGCCTGAAATACAGGTAAATTACCTAGCTCAGGAACAGGAAAATGTTATATTTTGAACTTTAAATAAATATAATAGGTTAAGACGAATATTATGTACTTTTGAAAACTGAATATATTTTTTTTATATATTTTTTTTATTAGAACTTTGCAGTCTACACAAAACAATTGCCATGTAGTATCCGCTAAGAATGTCACTAACCCTTTCTACCCACGGGTGTCGTAAGAGGCGACTAAGAGCATGCGACTTTTTAAAATGGTTTTGGGCGATGCAGTTGGAGACCCATCATCAACGAAACTTAATTTTAACCATCTTGCTCTTCTTCATCCACTGCCAAAAGTGGCCGAGGATTTTCCAGCTCTGATACTCAAGCTACCTCTTTTTGGGATTTATATTATAAATATTAAATAATAAAAGCAATAAAATAAAAATTGTAAATCTATACTATAATAAGACTGTAACGAGGTCAAAACTGTACATTGAAGAAAAAAAAATAAAAACCTGTGGAATATGTTTTATTTTCGATACTGAAGCCAAATTTGCTATTTTTGAAAAAAAAGTCTGTCTGTCTGTCTGTATGTCCGTTCATCACGTTAATTCTACCGGACCGATCTTAATCAAATTTGGCACGAATGTAGGTTATACAACTGGCCAACATATAGGATATAATTTATCCCGGATTTCGCAAG
Source organism: Bedellia somnulentella (assembly GCA_963576735.1). Lineage (NCBI taxonomy): Eukaryota > Metazoa > Arthropoda > Insecta > Lepidoptera > Bedelliidae > Bedellia > Bedellia somnulentella. The sequence goes on along the minus strand of OY755191.1, from coordinate 11,661,189 downwards.
GGTTCCCACAGGAGCATAAAAAAACATAACTTTTATATGGTTCTCCATATTTACACGATTAATTTTTTCATCGACCGACTTTATCGGACTCTTCATTAATAGTCTTTTTGGAAAAAATAAGGGTTTCATACATTTTCATCAAAATAATTGTCCATTTAATTGTTTGTCAATAGTATGACTACTAGATATATAGGATATCACAAATTTGAGACTTATACAAATGTCTGCGTGGCGTAGCGGTATACCATTTGGTGAACACTAAGTACGAAAGACCCAGGTTCGAATCCCGGGTGGTCAAAGTCTTTTTGCGTATTTTTTTTGCTTTTGTGTTAGGTTAGAATAATAGGATGCACTAATCCTTCTTTTTCACATTCAACTATGCGAATATGTATGAATAAAGATAATTGAAAGTATATTGTATGAATTTTGCGTATTCATTTGGTAGGTTTGAGAATATGTTTATAGCTTTTGTTTTTTTTACTATTTTTAACTAATATTCTCATAGATATATTATGTTTTACTTAAGCATAAATTAATATTCTGTTTAAGCCTCAGAATCAGAATGCATAGTTTGTAAATAATAGTAAATATCTCAATGTTAATTCAGTAACGCCATCTGTTGACCGATGATTGCGATCTCTCACACATCACCAACAGTCAGTGTAGGGGGCAGCACCGGGTCGCCAAACTGCTATCCATATTACTCAAGATATTTTCATTTTTGAACATAGAAACTTAGTTACAAAATGGTTTGTTTCATGTTTCTTATGAACAATTAAAAAGGTTTTTTGGAACTCATCCCCTAAGAGATTGAAATATATTATACAGATTTTTGATCTATAAATACAATGTATCTAGAAATTTTAATCTTGATGCGATTGACTGATATAAGAACTACAAAAAGGAATGTATAAAATTCATCCATCAATCAATCATGAGAATATACTAACGGCTATAAATCCCAAAAAAGGGTAGCCACAGCTCCAGAGATAGTCATTCTTTATCCACTTTTGGAAGTTGAATGGGGTCCGTCCAACCGTCCAACAGCATCGCCCAATAATCACTTAAAAAGTCTCAATGTTCTTTATATCTGTAGCGACGCGCTGTCAGTACACAATGACGCGCACTACATAGAAACGCTGGCAGTGCAAGAAGAATCACATTCCACAGCAACACGTAACGAAGCAATATACGTCACACTCGTCATCAAGACTCGCCATACAAATCGTACATCGCGCAATCGAAGTTTCTAAATCATTTACTATATATACAAGTTCCAACTTAATACAGTTGGACCGCGGTCCGCAGGCATACCACCGCCTGGCGGAAGATCTTCCCTTTTCCTCCACATTGGTGACCACCGACTACAGAACACGATGGCGTCCTTCTAAGCACAAGGAGTCATTTGGATTGGCCAGACAAGTACGAGCAGCAAAAAGGATATCAAAGGACAGCAGACAAAAAAGCGCTTCGAATCCACGGCTCAAGAGACACGACTCGCAGCACGGCAGCAACGGGACACGCAACGGGGCACCCACACCGTGGCTGTTGGAGTCAGCATTGAGGTTCCGGCACACATGGCCGTCGAGCATACACACACTGGCACGGAGATATGGAGTCAAAATTTCCTGTTGGAGGGGGAGTAATGTAGCGACGCGCTGTCAGTACACAATGACGCGCACTACATAGAAACGCTGGCAGTGCAAGAAGAATCACATTCCACAGCAACACGTAACGAAGCAATATACGTCACACTCGTCATCAAGACTCGCCATACAATACAAATCGTACATCGCGCAATCGAAGTTTCTAAATCATTTACTATATATACAAGTTCCAACTTAATACAGTTGGACCGCGGTCCCCAGGCATACCACCGCCTGGCGGAAGATCTTCCCTTTTCCTCCACATATCTATTACAACGCCCACGGGAATATAAATACAAAAAAAACAGAAGTTAGTGTAGTTAGATAGTGTTTTGGTATTTTGGATGTAAACTGGATGCAAAAAATGTAGTCCACGCGGACGTAGTCGCGGGCAAAAAGCTAGTTTGGAATAATAATGATAATGAAATAAATATGTTACCACATTATGCCACGAATCGAAGGACCGACGCTGTCCTGCTACAGGCCCTATGAGGCTTACTAGGATAGGTCGAAATGTATTGTGATTTTGTTATGATGAATCAAATAAATGTAATTTTTTAAGGCCGTGAGTAAATGTATGTCTACACAAAACACCAAATAAATACTTACAGTCCTATTAACAAGATCCAGCAGATAAGCAATAAAGGCCAGAGCATGCGGGAAGGCGTGGAGGGTGTTGACTGTCTTCAGCCAGGACTTGGTCACTGCGCCAGGGTATAACAGCATCTTGCCTAAGTGCGGCACCTGGGAATTATAATGTCCTATTAATATTACAAATCTGAAAGTTTAGATTTTTGTGTAATTGAGGTGAAAAGGCTTCTTTATTACAGAATGTATATGAATGAAATTCAGCACAATGCTAGATAATGACCGCAATTATCAAATAGAATATTTAGTATCCCGGAAAAATTTGACCAATAAAATTCACATTCACGCCTGAACTCAGAGAACCGGAAAAAAAGGCTAAAATTTGGCATAAGTAAATTTACAGTACGAAGTCTGTCGGGTCAGCTAGTTAATTAATAAAAATTAAATGGTTTATTTTCTCACTATAAAATAATGATGAAAGATATTTTAATGTAGTGATTGTAAGGAGATTTTTGTTACTTCTTCATTGGAGTCCCATCACCATCGACCTTTATCTTATATTATTTTCCCCACTCAACTTCCAAAAGTGGTTGAAGAATATTGTGGCGTACCATCGCAACTTGTAGTCATTCTACCCACCACCCAATATAAATAACGGACGACAAGCTATTCGACTGCTACTTTGTTCTTCTTCCTTCCCCGCCGCTCTCGTCTGACGCTGTTGCTACCAAAAACTTGGAAGAGTTGTAAAGTTCGTATGCTTTGACTGGAGAGTCACATGGACAGTCGGCTTATGAATATTCGCTTGAACTACCGCGCGCTATTTACTAGCGAGCGAGTGCTTGCTTATTTAATACTTATTAATTTATCCTATTTATTATAATTTCCAATACTTAATTCTTTGCTTCATTTTTAACTGTGCATTTCTAATCTAACTTTAACTAATTTTTAATTTCATTAACTTCTGAACTTTATTCGTTAGAGGCTATACCTATATAACTTCAACAATATCTTATTCTGATTCTCTGTCTACCCCTTCGTAGGATTTATACCCGTGAGTATGTATGTACTATACCTTAGTAACATAATTATCATTATTCAGCTTGCTATCCCCGGTGAGGGCACACAGTAGTCTCCCCACGATCTCCACAAAGCGGGTGATGGTCAGAGGTCTGATGAGGGCCAGCGATCCATTGGACTCCCCTCGAGCTGCCAAGTTGTCTTGGACACGGTGGCATTGGGAACGCTGCCAACTTGGGTTTGATATTGGTCTGGGGAATGGAATTAAATTTATTTAGTAGATGTGTGTTTGGAGTTTCACTGAGTTAGAGATATTTAGTAAGTGAAATGACGATGACAAAAAAAACACTTACTTTGTAAAAAAAACCAATAGGCCGATGAATTCGAAGGTGCTACAGTAACTGTTTAGTTGTACTTAGTCATGTGTGTTTCCTCAAGATGTTTTCCCTAACCATTAACAACCAAGATAAATTAACTACACATATGACATAAAACAAGACACAGTGGTGTAGGCCCGACTCGGGATCAAACCGACGCAAATATGCAGACATGGGCAGGTGTTTTTTTTGTCCTATTATTTCAATTACCCAAGGCATGTAAAGAAGATAAAATATAAACCTCGGGAAACAGCGGTAACTTTCAAATGTCGATTTGAAATTAAGCATTGAAAAAATAAAACGCCTTTTTTTAAACAGTCATCACATCACACAAATTTTGTAAAATATTTTAATTTTTTTTTTTGTAGTCTAGTACCGTATAAAATTCCCCTTTTTAACATATATAACACTTGTATGTATGATTGATATCCAAAAAGAAAACTTCGTTTGAAAACTTGACTTCGACTGTTTTCTACTTGGCTTAGTTGTAACGCATATCTTTATGTAGCTATAGATAGGCGAATATAGAAGCTAAATTATTAATTAATGTAGGAAATCGTAAATTATACATCCCTTACAAAAATTCAACTATTATCTGACTTTCGTAACCCCTATTTTCGAGACGATCCTTACCCGTTTGGACCATAGTGCGACGCCTCTCTGCATGATAAACGCCTGTTCTAACTACTGAGCTATCTTGCTTGTTTGTTGTCTTGAGCTATATTGAATGCGTACCATTAGCAAGAGTCAAAGGAAAACTTTTAAATCAACATGAAGGCTTGTTTGCTTTGCTGTTGCTGCATATGTAGGGACAGGTTAGAGTTGCTATCCATCAAGTTTATCTAAGAAAAGTCTTATTTTTGCGGTCTATTCTGTAGTTAGCAATAAGTACTGTGTCACACTGGGATGTTCTGTAGTTATTGAGCATTTTCTTGGGTTTTGATTATGAAGATGTAGTGGTAAAATAATTTTTTTCCCTTGATGCATTTTCACACAACTTCTTAATTAAAGGTCCACAAACCAATACCGGGCAAAAACCTTCAACTGTCCTGGTATTTCTACTTCTAAACCCTGGGTTTTAGGGTCAGGTCAAGAAAGGATAACCATCTAACATAACTAACCTTTGGTCCTTCATTGTAACAAAGGCAAGTGCTCTCTCTAAAGAAGCCTGCCAACTCCGATTTGTGCGATCTTCTGTTGGTGTTTTCTAAAACAAAATTGAATGTATACTATAACAAGATAAGAAGCAACTTTTGCAGAAGTGGTGCCTTGTGTTACAGAGTTTTTAATTGGGCTCACATACAATATGTACACCAGTGACATAAATATTGCATGATGTTAACCTTTAGCACTCCTTCAGGGATATGTAGTGTAAACAATAAGTATGCTGATGAATGCATAATTTGTCTAATGAAAGTGTTCAACACTCATCTGCCCAATTTTGAACAGTTTTGTTGCCACATTCATATCACTCATGATTATAATGCCAAATAAAACCTGAATGTCTACTTTTCATGCTGAGAATAATAACTAGATTGCTGTATCTCTTCTACCCTTATAGACTTATATTTTTGTCTCCCTTGCACGCAATGAATATTTGAATTTTGATATTGTATAGAAGAATATTAATATTAGCGCTTTCTAGTGGATGAATTCTCAATGTGAAGAGTAGGCCTTCTGAGTGGAAGTGAAACCAAAACAGCAAAACATATATGTCTGTTGTTAAGAGCTCCCCTCAAATCATTATTAGATTTCAACTACAGATATACATTAGCTGTCTAGCTCTCATGGTTTATGTTTTGAATAGAGAACCTATTTATTAATAAAATAACTTACATTAGGTGTGGTAGTAGGGCGGTAGTGGCTAGAGCGCAAGGGAGTGATGGGTGCCTGCCCATAGCGACTGGGCTCTCCTTGCTGGGAACGAGATCGCTAGAATAAGAATATCAGTTATTTGTCATGTTAGAAGATGTAACCTGGAAGTGTTAAAAAATCATGAGGGGTCTTCTGGACTTAAAATAAAATAATCTTATATTTAAAAAAAATAGTTTTGAGTTTATTGCCTTAACTTATTTTCAAGTTTTAATTCTGGTGCATAAAAGTATAAAATATAAATAAATAAAGGAAAGAAAAATTTCGACACAGGCGGGAATCGAACCCCGACCTCGGGTATACGCCCCGACGCTCTGCCAACTGAGCCACCGTGTCAATCGTGTCGAGGTCGCGGGTTCGATTCCCGCCTGTGTCGAAATTTTTCTTTCCTTTATTTATTCTTTATTTATTAGTAATAATCCCCACATGAGGTTTTCATGAACAAAAAGATTTAAATTATAAAATATAAAGTTATAAAGAAGTTTAAATAAGTCCAGCTTGATCTTGATTTAATAAGTAGTTTTTCTAGATATTGGAAATGACATGGTAGATAGATAGATTAGAAAAATGGTTCTGCAATTGGTCACTACAGGGCCATTTCATGTGAAGTCAGAAGTCAACAAGTTGTGAATGACATGGTATTTGAAACTAAGTTATTTTTACTTTGAAATTTATGCCCTTGCCAAAGCCTTTTAATCTACTAATCAATCAAATAAAGGAAAATTTCAACACCAGCCAGACTTGAACCCATGACATCCTGGTCTACATGATGGTCGCTCTGCCAACTGAGCAATGGTACCACTGTTGCGAAATGTATGTTTCCTTGTTTCCTTACACCTTACTGCTGTCAGCGTCTTTTAATCTAGTAAAATAATAATCAAAACAATTGCACTTACTCTGTTCAATGGTATTTTCGTAGCAGATGCTTCTCTACTGAGCCTACCACCTCCAATAGTAGCTCTTGGAGGCTCAGCACTGCTGGCGCGAACTCCGGATCTTCTCTGCATGTCAGCAGATAATCGGTCCATGGAAGAACCATGGCGCGGTTTCGGTAAGAAAGATTGTTTACCTTCTAATCTGTAGGCATAATAAATTCAGGTGTTCAAAATTTTCGTTATAATAACCATTATGAGACAGATGTTTCCCTTATAAGAAACTAATGAAACAGGGGAACTGTAGCAAGTCATGCATTTCAAATCAAAACAATAACAATTACCTGGACTTTCGCAGCGGCGCCGCTTGGGAGTAACGGCTTGGTAGCATTTTAGTATTTTATTGTAGTAATAGTATTTCTAGATATGTTTACACCATATGCCTGACTCTTCTTATGATAATAATAATATTATATTATCAGATTTTCCAATATTTAAATTCGTCTAACCGCTCGTGTTCGTTCAAATTTGAATTTGTTTTTATTATTGCATTATAAACTTCGTTGCGAATTGTAAAGTTATTGGTCAGAATATGTCATTGTACTGCATGATTGGTTAGTATAAGCCGCGTTGACTAGCATTCAAAAAGCACCTCTTTTCTTCCTTTGTGCATAATATAAATGTACCTAGGCAACGTTGTGTTAAATGGGTTTATGTGTCATCAAGAACTTAGAAATAATCTAACAGTAAAAAAACTTTGATCTATGTTTTGTTTTTTTTATGTCAATAGTATTAGTTTGCTGTGTAGTGTCGGCTTAGAATAGCACTACCCCATTTCTTCCGGTGGGTGTACGTAAGAGGCGACTAACGGTATTGGGGCTTTTAAGGGATTTTTGGGCGATGCGGTTGGAGACCCATCACCAAGAACCTTTTTTTCACCATCTTTTCCCCATGCAACTTCCAAAAGTGGCTGAGGAATTTCTAATTCCTTAGCTCTGGCTACCCCTTCTAGGGATTTATAGCCGTGAGTATATGTATGTATGTATGTATGTAGCAACACTTATGACAAGATTTACACTATAGCAGTATTTCGAATAGCGCAGATCATTTATCTCATTGCGAGATTGCTCTTTATTTACTGCTGTTAACTTTAAATGATTATTCTTCGTTTTTCCAACTTGGATATATCATCGGATAAAATTATGTTGTCAGCGCTGTAGAAACCGTAATCGCGTTTGGGACCGCAGGCGGGGTTTGATTGATTTCATCGATTGATCGAGTTTGACATTTTATTTGCGTTTGACTGAAGATGGATGGATGGATAGATGTTCGCCGCGGCTGATTCGACCGAAAAAAATATAAGAATCTTCTTTTGGTGGGAAGATCAGCTGTGAATGTTTAGTTGACGTTTCCGCCAATGTTTGGCTATTGACACCGAAGATTGACGTGGATGGACGGATGGATATGAAATTGATGGATTTTTTATAGTATTTTATTCAGTATTCTCGCTTTTATTTAATTGTCTCCAATGTGGGATAAAATAATGTTATGTTTTGCGAGCTGTTGTAGTTGCGCAAGCAAAAACCGAAAATTACTGGAATACTTTAGCTTATGTTGCAAAACAAAAAGTGTCAAAAAGAAACCGTTTACTGTACAGTAAAAATTAAATTTAATACTCCTGAACATAAAGCTTCTTAGTTTTGTTCCTAATTGTGCTTAGTTTAATTTTTTTAGTAAATATTTGAGTCGTTCGAAAGTTAACATAGATTTTCGGTTGGCTCAAAAGATCAAGAAACCAGGTCCGTAAACCAATACTTATATCAATATTTCTGTGAAAATAGCCTCGGCCATAGATGTTATGTTATGTTATTTGTTTATTGGTCAAAGGCCATTGAAGAAAAATTGAATTGAATTATTTGTTTATTGACTTGAGCTTCGTGTATCTGAAAATCAGAATTTTGTCAAAACATAACATTTATTGAGGATTTTTCAGGCATGAACTTTTTATAAATAAAACGAAATGGCGGGCTCATATTATTTTGTGATTGTAGGTCACACAGATAATCCTATATTCGAAATGGATTTCATCCCAGTTACTAAGGAAATCAAGGTACAGATCTTATTATATGACTATTTCTAAAACAGCGACTAAATTCTAACACTGAAATACAATTGAAATAGTTTAATTGAAAATTTAAGTTTCCCTCATACCTCAGGCATCTTTGTTGTGAGTCCTAGGGCACGTAAGCCTTATCTTTAGCTACTCGGCTGTCATTTATAGCTACCGAGCTAGAAGATTTCGTAGTTACAATAAATTAACAGATAATGTAGTGTGTTTAGTTGTGAAGGCTGGATGATGCATGTGCAGCCACTGTTTAGCTGGTTTCCTAGATTGAATTATCAGATGTCAGCACAATGGAACCGCAATACTACACTGCAATCTTTATCCAACTAACTTACTGCTATGACTGCTTACATTCATGCTGGCATACTACATTACAGAAATCATATTCCCAATTTAAATTGTATTGTATCAATTTTATCAACACAATTTGGTGTCCCACTTTCAGAAAGAAGACAGCAGACATTTAAACCAGTTCATAGCCCATGCTGCCCTAGACCTGGTTGACGAGCACATGTGGAAAGTGCCCAATATGTATTTGAAATCAGTTGATAAATTCAACCAGTGGTTTGTGTCTGCCTTCGTTACTGCTAGTCAGGTAATTAAGATGTCTCAATTACCCTTTGGCAGCTCTTTTGCATTTGTTATATAATATTACTATTGCTATATCACTTTTGCTGTGTAGTGTCGGCATAGATTGCTGTGTAGTGTCAGCTTAGAATAGCACTACCCCATTTCTTCTGGCGGGTGTACACAAGAGGCGACTAACAGTATTGGGGCTTCTTATGGGATTTTTGAGCCATGCGGTTGGAGACCCATAACCAACAACCTTTATTTTTACCATCTTTTCCCCACGCAACTTCCAAAAGTGGCTGAGGGATTTCTAATTCCTTAGCTCTACCTCTTCTAGGGATTTATAGCCGTGAGTATATGTATGTATGTATGTATATAATATTATTACAAAGTTTTAGGAGTTAATATAGTGTGTGTAGTGTGTAGTATATAGTTCTATAGGTGAAGATTAGTAAATGGCATTGTGTATTCATAATTTGGTATGCAAAGTTTTTTTTTGGTATTTATTAAATATTTTTATTCGATAGTAAACATGAAAATAAAAGACTAATTTGAATATATTCCATTTAAAACGAGTAATTGTAAAGTTATGATTTATTAAAGATTGTTCAACTTTTGTACTTAATGACGTCATCGATCGATAAAATCACGTAGCGACATGCAAATGAAGCGAAATGTTTTATAAAAATCTTGCTGATTGTAAAACATATCACGAATTTGTGATGTCAAATGAAATTATTACGATGTTATGCTAAACAAACCTATGGTTTTCGATATTTCATTAATAAACTGCAAAACCGTATGTCTTTGAAACAACATTGAAGGTCAAACACTGTTACAGTTTTTTGATAAAATAACAGTCATCTTAGCTTCAATTGATATAATTTCAAGAAAATATTGTTTATAATCATAATATCTCGAAATGGTTTTGTAATCAGCATCACTTTAGTAAAACTTTGCATACCGAATTAGTATTATATTGTTTGTATTGGTCTGTTAATCTTCCAAAGAAAATAAAATAAATAAACTCTGATGTTCGCGCTGTATATCTAAACTTATACTTCTAAACATCACGTGAAATTGTCACCTGGTGTTCAGAGTACCCACATTTTGTTTGGACAGTGTACTCATGTGATAGTGGGCAGGCCTATCGCCATTTTTTATAAATACACTGTTGCAAGGCTAAGCACAACTTATTCATGTGGGTTCCCTCATAATGTTTTCCCTCAAAGACAAATTGGTGAAGGCCTAACCTGGGATTTGAATGCTCCTCGTCTGCACAATTAACGGTGTTCAAACCACTGAGCTCATCATGGCTAGTTAATAACTAAGCAAAATATTAAATATTTACCCCCATATTACCTAGGGCATACATTAATTTCATGAAGGACTAGTTAAAAGGAGCATGAGGGAGAGATTGAATACAAGAAGGAACCTATAAGTAATCTCTGTTGTAACTTTCAATAAATGCATCTTGATATTAAGTGTAAAAAACTTCATTGACAAAAACAAGTTATAAGTTAATTTAATCTTTCCTAATTTTTTTTGCACAATAAGACATTTAGCCATATTGTATACAGATTTGGATAATATGTTTTCAATGATGTCAATCCTACCATGATAGCAAAATGGTTGGAACAACTTCCTATCATTCAAAGGCGCCAAATCCTGAGTTGGCAGTCACCAATGTGTGTTTTCTAAAAGTCATACATAATGTATTATGGTTGTTATTGGTGACGTAAAACATGTATGGAAACCTATATGGCCATGATGTTCTTAGTCATTTGATAGTCCTGCCCCCTATAACATAAGTACACCATCCCAGCAAAATGTGGGTACTGTGAACTCAAGGGGACAATAATGTTATGCGATGTTTAGAACTATAAGAACCTCTACCATGCTTCAGGGATTTACGGCGTGAATTTTTTAGTTGAGTTGTTTTTAATGCTTACACTTTTTTGTTAGTATTTTCTTTATATTTTAATTTATCCCACAGTTATCTTATTTTACTTAAAATTATTCAATTTACATATATGAGTTACAGTTATTAATTTAGCATAATAATAAGCATAAACGTTCACGCCGCATATCCCCGAAGGGGTTGGCAGAGGTACTAATACTTCTGAACATCACGTGACTTTGTCATCTGGTGTTCAGAGTACCCACGTTTTGCATGGACAGTGTACTCACGTGATAGGGGGCAGGCCTATCGCCGTTTTGTACGAATACACTGTCACATGACTAAGTACAACTCAGCCATGTGGGTTTTTTTTTTTTAACTTTTGACAAAAAGTTATTAATTTATGCTGAAATAAATATAATGACTAATTTATGTCCTATTGCTGATCATAATCTATTCATGTGACAACTCTGTTTTTCTTCCATGTTGCAGATGAGATTCATAATGGTCCATGACTTGAGAAATGAAGATGGAATAAAAGGTTTCTTCACAGATGTGTATGAGGCATACATCAAACTAATGCTGAATCCATTCTACAAAGAAAATTCACTCATTACATCACCTAGCTTTGAAAAGAAGGTCCAGTTCTTAGGAAAGAAATATTTAACGTAATGTAGTTTAAGTTAAATCTTCATGACACCATGATGTATATTCCATATTCAATAAATTTATTTTGTTAAATGTAAATAAAATATTTAAAAGTGTAATTAAGATTGCTTGCTAGACATTTGTGTAAGAATATTTTTAGCTTCATTATAAATGTATCTAAAGGGTTGGTATAAAGGAGGTAACTCGTAATATTTTCCTTACTTCAAAGTTTAGGAATAAACTACTTGAATTTTAATTCCTCATTTTTTTATTTTTGTGTATGCGTTTGCATCTAGGTTTTGTTTTATGGATAGCTAGCTGTATCTTTAAGAAATTTGTTTTAATTTTGTGCTGCTACACCTTTCTACCCAAGGGTGTCTTAAGAGGCAATTAAGAGTATGGGGCTTTTTTAAGTGGTTTTTGGGCAATGCAGTTGGAAACCTATCACCAACTTCCAAATGTGGCTGAGGAGTTTTCAGCTCTGAAGCTCTGGCTATCCCTTTTTGGGACTTATGGCCGTGAGTATATGTAGGTTTTAATTTTGCTGTGGTTTTATATAAAGACAATATATATTCACGCCATGAGTTCCCATTCCTGTTGTCTTGAGTATTTACATTCACCTTTTCCCATTATTAAATTTTTCTGTACTTTGGACATCAGCACATTATTAGAACGTTTTGTTCACGAAAACCTTGTGTGGGGATTATTACATTCCCTATTTGACTAATTTCTACGCTATGATCATTCTTTATTAACATTACCGTCCACTTAGGCTCTAAAATATCTCCCATTTATTCATGATCTAAAACTAGTTTTGCAAGTTTGGAGGGATAGTTATATGATTTCATGATATGATATCCAATTTGGAGACCAAATTAATAAAATATGCATAATTATTGATATCTCTCATTTTCACACTTAATTTAAAAACTTATGATAGGTTTTATGTAGCAGAAAAACTATAGTGCTATTCTAAACACATGCTAGAAGGAAGTTTAGCATAAAGAAAAAACACAAGTTTTATCCAAATATGTCATTTATTATCCATTAATTCCATTAAGTAAAAGATCAAAAATACACTAATTTATTTGTACTTTGTAGATAATACTAACATTAAACTCTTAAAAATTATATATAGTAACAATTTGTAGTAAGAGTTAGAAATATATTATGATTATAAATTACATGCAGACTTACATATTTTTTGTTTAAAATATGTCTGGTAAATCGTCTTCATCATCTGGGAAAGCTTCGTTTGAAAAATCATCTGCAACAGAATTCTTAAGTCAGTAAAACATCAACAAAAGGATGAGGATAAAAATATATCTGACTTTTAGATTGACAGAATATACAGTCATTAAGACGTTGCACATGTTTTTAATGTGCTAAAAAATTTAATCCTGTTTTCTTTCGATGTAACCCTATTCAAGGTAGGCATGAGCCTGTCAGTGGGGACATATATGGGAAGTAATGAATTTTGGTAAAATACAAATTAAAGGTTGGCAAATCCATTATACATACATACATACATATACTCACGGCTATAAATCCCAGGAAGGGGTAGCCAGAGCTTAAGAATTAGAAATTCCTCAGCCACTTTTGGAAATTTGAGTGGGGGAAAGATAGTAAAAATAAAGGTTGTTGGTGATGGGTCTCCAACCGCATCGCCCAAAAATCCCTTAATAGCCCCATACCGTTAGTCGCCTCTTACATACACCCACCGGAAGAAATGGGGTAGTGCTATTCTAAACCGACACTACACAGCAAATCCATTATATTCATATATATTAAAGAATAATAAGGTATTTTCTACATTATACAGTATGATATTCAGCACTAAATACTGATTTCAATGATTTCTAAGAAAATATAAATCTCATGTTAAATATTAATGTTCTTAAAACAAAATAATATTATGTAATAACACTTCATAATATTATCTATTTCTATAGATATGATTTATCATCACATTAACCTCTTAGAGTTTCATTCTTTAACTGTAAAATAATTTATAACTCACCTATAAAGAATTCATCCTGATAAGAACAATCCAATTCCATGCTATTGTTCTTCATGGTGGGTGGTGGAGTGCCGGGAGGGGATTGTGATAAATAGCAGATATCATCAAAGTCGTAATCTAAGTATTTATCTGGAAAGAATACAAAATTAGCTTTACCTCTCTATTATATTCAGTTCTATTCAACAAAACTTATTAAAATTCAAATTTATTTATTTGCTATGTAGAACAACTTATTATAGACTTTACTGTACCAAAATAATTTATCTATGTTTAATCAACTTTAACATTTAAAAAAGTTTTGGCTTTTTAAACATGGGGAAGAGCTAAACTATACATACATACATATATTCATGACTATAAATCCCTAGAAGGGGTAGCCAGAGCTAAGGAAATAGAAATTCCTCAGCCACTTTTGGAAAGTTGGGTGGGGAAAAAAATAGGTAGTCTTAAATATGGGTATCAAATAAGTCTTTACTCTTACAATGACTGAAGTGGAAACTAATATTTTAAAGCAAAATCTCTGAAAATACATACATAAACTCACACCATTCCCATTGGGATAGGCAGAGTAGGCATGGAACACTTCACAAGTAGCATATGATTAATCATATGAATTTAAAAATAATATGTCATATGATAATAGAATCCAGAAAGGTTGCTATTAATCATTCCTGGTCGCACTACATCCAAATCATGACATTGAATGAAATCATAAGAAAAGCGAAGCGAATGACTTGTGGGGTTATCTTTGTAAGTGTAAGCGAATAAGAAATATTGAGTTAGAGAGAGCAAGGTATAAAACTTTTACTTTATAATAATAAGCATAAAGTTTTGGTATAACCTGTAAGCTAAGGGTATAAGGCTTAAAGTACTTTAAAGTAAAAAATAACAGATAAGAACTATTGCTATTTGAAAACCATATGATTTTTGTTTCCGAATTTTGCTATTTTATTTTGAATGAAATGAAATCAGTTAGTCAGCTGTTGTGATAGCGAAACAACCTAATTGTGTGTATTTGCGCCGCGACTTGCTAACCGAGTGTGAATAATAGTTATAGTTAATATTTTAGTAGGTACTTTTGTGTATATATGTCAGGTGTTATTTAAATAAGTTTTAGTAAATTATTTTAGTATTAGTGTATTGTACAGAACTAGTTTTTTATTCACTAGTAGTAAGACTAAGTTAAGTTAGTGTTCTTAGTGCAAGACAGACTGGACTTGTTTAGGGTTAAATAATATCATAATGAGTGCTAGTGCTTCAATTTGGAACCATTATGAAAACTATTTATTTGTTTCTTAGTATTTTTCCATTGACAGTCCCAAGCCTGTTTAAGTATGAGGGAAAGTTCATTAATTGTGCATACTTTAAAATATAACTATCTGAGCATTCCGTAGCGCAAATAAACAAATAAAAAAGTTAATTAATTTTGTGATGATAAAAACGTCAAATAAGAAAAACGCAGTCAGAAGTAGTAAAATAAAAGATCAACAACATCAACAATGGAATCATATCAACAATCATTTTCAAACTGAAATAAATATTCAGTACACTTAGCATTTTCAAAACTAATGTGCATATTATAAAAATAGTAGATTTATTTACGGTAATTTTATACTAACACCGACCAAAAGAAACGAACATCTGCATTTCAATTCAAGTTAATAGACGCATTGTTATTATAGATAAGGACCTCATTGTATATGAGCTTAGTTTAATTTTACAATAGATATTTATACATTTTGAAACACACGTGTTTTATTGCCTTGGCGTTTGGCGTAGCGATAAATGGTTGGGATTATCTGTATTTTTTATTATACTCTATACGGTTTCATCTTTTACAAAATATAAATTACAATCACCTCTACTACTCACTTAATAATAGACGGACTTTACAACATACTAAGGAAAATACCAAGAAAATAATACAATAAATGAATAGATTGTTATAATACCTTATTGAAATAGAGATAAGTAAATATTCGTTATAAAATTTATGGCTTTTTGAAAAGGCACATCTTCTGTTGAACTAACAGAAATATCATCCACTTATTATTCTTTTATTTCTACAAACAACTACAACAAAAATAAAATTAATATAAAGTTTAATTGAGTTATGGCAAGATCAAATCTATATAAAATTTATTTAATGTTTAAAATGTGTTTGCTTAAACGTAACTACAAAAATGACCACCTCTATTTGAACTGCAACCTTATCCTTATCATAAATTATAAAGTATGTAAAATCATCTGCACATTGCATATAGCAAAAAGTGTGATTATCATAATTATTGAAAATCATTAACTGCGAAAAATAGTAGTAAAAATCATATGATCAAAATTAGCAATAGCACCAAATGATAATTATTTAAAAGTAGCAATCATTGCCATGCCTAAGGCAGAGACCATCAAATGCCACTTTGTCTCATCCTGGCAAACCTCTCAAGCTTCATGTGCATTCATCATTCTTTTCATACACACCCATTATTATTATTCTTTAGAGAGAAATTAAGACTCGGGAAAAATTGAGTGCAGTGATCACTACACAATGTGATGGTAACAAAACAATGTGTTTTGTAACAAAGATCTAGTTAAACCACGAAAGAATAGCAATAATATGTACCCACTTGAATATAAAACAAATAAATAATTGAGGGTAAGAAAAGAGCAAACTCGAAACCTTTACCGTATTTGCTAGATGGTTTAGTGAATTCTATTTCTTCAAAGATAATATCATCACAATCTTTCGCATTGTCATTGTAAATGAGTGATCCAACATTAACTGCTCGTGGAGTAAATGGTGCTCTTATAGGGGTGTTCTGTATAGCTTTTCCAGCATTAGACAAAAACGATTTCTTGGGTTCTATTTGTTTTTTAGGCGCCATTTGTAACGGCTCTTTGGTCTTCATGGGTGCTATTACACCCATTTTCCCTTTTCCTACGTTTTCTGCAAAAGAAATATATTTACTTTAAACACAGCTTGACTTATTAGTTGTAATAAATGATGAATAATAAAAATAAATTCTTACCATCGTTAGATAATGGTTGTCGCGCAACGGTGTTATTAGCTTGTCGAGAAATATGGTCACCAAAAATATCAAATAATGAATCACCCATTATGATGGTGAATCAATATCACTTCTAACTTATTTATGAATTTAACACGACTGTTTGTTCGTTGATATAGTATTTTAAATTTTTAAATCCTACAGCGCAGCGAACAGACAGATTAAAACAAACTGAAACAAACAAAACATTTCGACCAAGGTGCAAGACCAACCCGGCCATCAACCAAACCAAACCAAGACTAAATACAACGTAAAAGACCGTATACATGAGACAAATTTCAATTGGTTTTCAATCTGATGTATGGAACTTGATCATTCTGATCGTAAACGAAATTCCGATTGAAACTCGCTCGCAATCAGCCTACGGAAGCACAAACGGTTCTATCAACATTGGACGTAGCGTAGACGGTTTTCTATTGCTCCGTTGACTAACACTCTTCCCATCTTTACTTTGGTCTTTTTCTGTCACTGTCATGTCATGTGATTGCTGCTGCTGTGCTGTGCTGCCCTGCCTGCTGCATCCTGCCAAAATGCCAAAGAGTTTACAATATTAACGACATCATTTTATGATATTCTCCCTTCTTCTATTCCAAAAACTATATAGAGATTACTACGTAATCAGACTAACCACTGCCCTAGCTATCGACAAGACTTTAGTCTTTGACGTGTACACCTTTGCTTTTGGCATGTTTTGTTTTTATTTTAACGAAAGAATGACTAAATGGCTCTCCAATGCGTTATAGTGGTAAGTTATGCCAGCTGCGAACTAGAGGGACCACACAGGCCCTTGGGGGAAAAAAAAGTGCTTCTTTTTTACATAAATTCATATACTCACGGCCATAAATCCCAAAAAGTGGTAGCTAGAGCTTACATTTTAGATTTACATCCAAAATAGTTTTAAACTTTTGAAAAAATTGTTTTCAGTCCAGTAGTTGAGGTGTTAAGATGGAATGTAGTCGCAACATACATTACATTAATAATAATAATAATAATAATAAAAAACTTTATTGCAACAATTACAATACAGTTTACAGAAATACGGAATACAATTCATTACATTACATTACAAATACATAAAGACAATACCTGACACATATTGTTAGCAATAAGAGCATACTCAGCTGATGCTTCGGAGTAGTACACCAATGCACATAAGGCAACAAATGCACCACTCCTAGGCGCTGGTTTTCAGTATGCCCTTCTGAATAACTTAAAACTAAATTTACAAAATAAAAATAAAAAACCTTAGAACATAAAAGAAATTAAAAACTGAAAACACACATCAATAAATAAAAATTCTTGTAACAAAAGCATTAAAACAGTACATTATTCAATTAAAAAACTACATTACTATTTCACAAAAACACGCATTTAGATTTGAAATTTAAAAGTATACATATACACTTACAAACATATATATAAACAACCACATACATATACACACACACATCTACATAATACACACAAATATAATAAATATGGACAAACACAGATATATGTAGTGATATAATTTAAACCTTAACATAATAACGACCCTTGAATATACCTTTTGGCATTGAAGAAAAAAAAAGAGCTTAAAAAAAAAAAGATTAAATTATACGTTCTTGCTTTGCAGTCAGAAGACATAGAAAGAAAGGAAATGTGCACTCATCATAAAATAAATAGAACATAATGATAAATATAAGTAGCGTCGAAGAGTGTACCGGACTATTTTTAGTGCCACAGGTTCTTACACATCCAACATTTTTATGCATACGAAAAAGATCACCTTCCTTGAGTTAGTTTTGGTTTATATTTAAACATCTAGGATTTATGACTCACTCAACACTATAGGCTGCATAGTTTATATCTTACCCTAAAATGAAACAAGGATACAAACAAATAATACTGTCAGTATCAAACCACCCCATATCTACCCTAAGGTCAAGAACAAACAAACTAGAGGAGTCATAAGGCCGTGTTCTATTCCTAAACCTACTAACATGATAAATGTGTTATCACTTGTTCATACTGACTTTGTGAAAACTTTAAGTTATTTCATATCTTCTAATGGAATTAAATTATAATATCATAGATTAAATTCGTAAAAAAATATTGTCTATTTTTATTTCTATATGTCATCTTAAAATATACATATATTTGTATCTATTAATCTCTTTCTGACTCTAAGATATTTAAAAACAATAATAATTAAATTTCGTTTTTATCGGACTTGTTTCAAAAAGTAAGCTGTTTCTATTTCACTCTGACGCTGGCAGAATGTATAAACTGTATACGAGGGCCAATGAACAAGATAATACAATATACAAAACCTTTCTAAATATATTTTTATGAAAAGGAAATAGCTACCGACAATTTATTTAATGTTTTAAATTAATTTAAAGTGTTAAAATAATTTGCTATTGTATTTAATACAAAACAATGTCTGAATCAAGTGAAAGTCCTTCAGTTCCTAATGGCACCAGCACATCAGGGATAGACCCCTTGAAAAGACTCTCGTCGTTCAAAGCTCCAAAAGACTACACACTTAGTTCTGCAAAGCCCAATAAAAAAGTCTTCACGCCTAATTTAAACGTTTCAAGAAACAAAAATAAAGGGTCAGTACAATTTTTCCTTCCTAAATGTAAATATTTTATGGTTTTTTTTTAACAGCATACCATCACACAGCTTAGTTATTTACTTCTGTATTATAATGTAGTGAGTAATAAAAAATAAGTGTAATGAGTTTCTTTTAAGCGTTGGTTGTTTGTTAAACTTAAATCACAAGAAGGCATTAGGTAAGCAGGTAGAAGAAGGGGACACGGGGCTCATGTTTTTCAAAAAAGTTTTTTTTTAATATTGCTTTTTTTTGTGTAAAGAGTCTCTTATTATTCAATTGAGGTTTAAATTATTATTACAGATAACTGTTCTAAATAAGTATTTATAATCTTATAACTGAAAAACATTGATGTTATTCTCTATCTGTTATTTTCAGGGCCTTACCAACAATTACTAGGTATAAAAAAAATGACAAAAATCAGAGAGACAAAAAGAGTGATCGTAATAAGAATCAAAGAAATGGTCCCAATATTATCAAGTCCAGTGGAGTGTTTTCTCAAGGTCTGTATTTTATTTCTAGTATTTTAAGTATACTTTTTAAAGTTGCTGTGTAGTGTTGGCTTAGCACTACCCCATTTCTTCCGGTAGGTCTATGTGAGAGGTGACTAACGGTATTGGGGCTTTTAAGGGATTTTTGGGCGATGCGATTGGAGACCCTTCACAAACAACCTTTCTTTTACCATCTTTCCCATTAAGGGAATGGTGTTAGAGTTAGAGGGTTGGCAGTAGTAACACATTCAAATATCAAAGTTATTTCATGAACAATAGTAAAAATCTCTTCTACCTATTGAGTACATACTTTTCATCATAACAAATTAAGTGTTTCTTTAACCATAAACCATGACAAAATTTCTTGGTGACTCTTATTTTATTTAAATTTCAAATAATATCGCACAGACAAAAGATTAATATATTTGAATTGATCATTATTCTCTCTGGTATAAAAATAATACTATAATTCTGAATTTGTATATGTGTGTAACCTTTTTATTATAATTTATGATACAGTTTACAACCAGTATAGCTCCGTGGTTAGAACATGCGCTTATAAGTTATATGTGTGGTTTATTTATCTTGGTTGTGAACGGTCAAATTAAATTTAGTGAGGAAACATCACTATATTTTCATGTCCACATTAGAATTCTAACCTATAATGACGTAAGCATATTTTCTAGGTAGATGGGTTGTCCGAGTATTAGGAATTTCTAGATTTCATTTTATTATATATTTCACTGGTATAGATATTATAATTAGGGTATTGCAGATTAGTGACACATCTAAACTTAGATGGCTGAGAATATTGGTTTGTTATATATATAAAAATATTTAGATTTGCGACCATAAAATTGAGAAAGCACAGCTTGGAAAATTCCCTTGTTGTTTGTTGTCACACCTTAGTAAATGTATGTGTATAAATAATATGAAAACAGCAAAGATATATTGGCGAGGAGGCCTATTTTTCAAACCACCAAAATTATTAATTTTGTACTTCCACTAACTGCTTGTAAAATATGTTCGTGCTGCACCATTTTAAATGCGCTTTCTAGTCGATGAAACCAATGACAACCACAGAGAGATATCGTTGAATTAGCTGAATATCAATTATAATATACAAAGACATACATACATATTCTCACGGCTGTAATTCCCTAGAAGGGGTAGCCAGAGCCAAGGAATTTTAAAATCCTCAGCCACTTTTGGAAGTTGTGTGGGGAAAAGATAGTAAAATAAAGGTTTTTGGTGATGGGTCTCAAACCGCATCGCCCAAAAATCCAATAAAAAGCCCCAATACCCTTAGTTGCTTCTTGCAACACCCGTGGGTAGGAAGGGGTAGCGACATTCTAAGCCGGCACTACCTGCCAACTTTCTTAGTGCAATGGTTCTGAGAGAGTAGCTATGTGTGTGCGACTGAGTCTTCCAATATTGCGCCATTTTTGCGATACTCGTTACTTATATATTAAATGGGTACTAAATATAAAATAAATTGTATTCCAGGCATGGGTGAAACAGAACGCAGAGCTCTCCGTTCGTCTTATGGTGGACGGGAAGCTGAATCCGCCCCAGTCTTACAGAAACCCACCATAAGAGTGAAAGACATGTTTAGGGTAATGTATTGTTAAACTTCCTGTAACTTTCAGATCATGTAGTCACTGAAGGCATGAAAACAGAATTGGAGAAATTTAAATGCCAAATTGTCATCTTTAAAAAATCTTATTAGTTATGTCAAGGTTAATGTACCAAATTAAAACTTAAAGTTTTCTGCATAATCCCAGTAGTTCGGCATTTAAAAGTAGTACCAAACTATACGAGGGGCATTCCAAACGAAACTAGATACTCTTTTTCTCATTTAATTGACACTGGCAAGCTATACACCATCTTATAGGCTGGTTTTTTATTGACATATTTGAATATAGAAAACACTTCATTTTTCCGAGAATCTGGCAGGAATTCACTTGCAACAATGGAGCTCAGTCGACGTGATTTTCGCGCTATGATTTATTATGACTTTATAAAAGGTTTAAAGCCTCAAGAATGTTTTGAAATTTTGGCTTCTACTTTTGGTAAGTATGCTTGTTCACGAGCAACAGTATTCAATTGGTTTGTTGAATTCAAAATAAGGACGGGGATGTCTCGAAGATGAAGCGAAGAAAGGACGGCCGCCAACCGCGGTCACGCAAGAAAACGTTCGTGCAGTCGAAAAACTTATTCGCGAAAACCGACGAATTACATATGTAGAGCTAGACCGAGAACTAGGAATTAGATCAGCAGCAATGCAAACCATAATTCACGACCACCTTTGTTCGAGATGGGTGCCGCAAAAACTTACTGATGAGCAGAAAGACCGTCGGGTGGATTGGTGCCTATTCATGATAGATAAATTCAACGGAGGCGAGAAAAAAAACGTATATGATATACTGACTGGTGACGAAACATGGCTATATAACTATGATCCCGAATCAAAGCGATAGTCGACTGTATGGTGCTTTGAAGACGAGCCAACTCCAACGAAATGTCGCCGTGCACGAAGCACACAGAAACAAATGGTCGCCTCGTTTTTCTGCAAAATGGGTCATATTGCTACTGTTGTGCTAGAGAATGAAAGAATGGTGAACTCCGAATGGTATGTGACAGTTTGTGCTCCAACAGTAACATCAGCTTGGTGTGACAAGCGACCGAAGTCAGGAATCCGGCACCTTCTCTGGCACCAAGACAATGTGGCGCCGCACACGTCTGCCAGAACACTAGACTTTTTCAACTCGAAAAATGTGTCAATTCTCCCTCACCCGCCGTATTACCCTGACCTAGCGCCTTGTGATTTTTACTTGTTTCCAAAAATCAAAGAAAAACTAAAGGGGAAGAGGTTTGAAAGCAAAGAAGATGCGCTGGTTGCCTATAATTTCGAGATTTCTGAGGTATCTAAAGAAGAGTGGTCACAGGTATTTTCCAATTGGTTCAGACATATGAAAAAGTGTATACATGCTCAGGGTGAATACTTTGAAAAGATCGATACTTGTAATAAAGAATAAATTTAATAATTTTTGAGTATCTAGTTTCTTTTGACATGCCCCTCGTAGTAATATACCATTTACTTGTTATGAAAAAAAAAACAATGTTTCTTTGGAAAATAGGAATGTCAGCTTAGCTGATTTCTGTTGGTGTCGTGCACAGCCACTAAGGGTAAAGGATATGGAGACTGTTAAATGTGGCTGAAAGCCCTTGTCTAAAAAGTTAGTTTAAAAGCTCTGGCTGCCGCTCTATGATATTTATAGGTCTGGTAAGGATTGTAGATTTAGCTCAGTTTGTAGAAGAAAGTATTCACCTTTGAGTTTGACTTAAAAAACAATTAATCCATGAGTGGCCTAATAATGTGGTAGTCAAAGCAACTTTAAGTCAGTCAGTAATCAAGTCTATAACTGCAATTAAAATAAACTAGTATTTTTTTAATTATTCAGCAGGTAGACAAAGAAAAAGAACAACAGAAGATAAATCGAGTAGTTGGGGACAGCAGTCTCAGCGATGAAGAGATGAATTTGGAAAAGATGCGATACGAGACAGATGCGCCCGTCAGACTACCCCTTGGAGATGGAGGTAGGTTTTATATTATCCTATATTGTGCTGATATGATCAAAGCATTTTAATCCCGGTTATACATCTCCTGTAAGTAACATAAATAAAAAGGTTGTTACTGCATAGGATACTCGTAGGATAACTAAAGCATTGGCTGTATATTCGGTATACTGATAAATAATGATTTTCTATATGTCTGTGTGATTGTTTTGTTAAATCTCTAAAAAGTCTAGACATATTTTGACGGTACTTAAACTGGCTAGAAGTTGGTGTAATGAGGAGTATTTTTGTTAATAACGTGCTAAGTCGGGGTGGTCCTCTAGTTACTAATATCATATAAAGAAGACTAAGGAGGGAACATTGAAAAGCGCTTGAGAGATGCAGTTTATTAAGTAGGTACATTCGTTTCTGCCTGCCTCAACGGGAATTAATGTCGTGACTATAAATAATTAAATATATCCTAAAATATTGTTTTATCTTTATTTGGTTAAAATAATACAAACATATTTTACCTTTCTCACACCAGTTTTTATCCTTTCTTTATTTTCAACTATACTAAGGTCAAAATGTTTTAGGCTGGTTGCACAGCAAACCGAAAATATTGCTCAAAGCTAAACAGGAAGTGGTCGTGAAGGTGGAGCCGGAAGAAAATGGAGGCAGTAAGTGGTTTTTCAGGCTTTTAAGGATCGCCGGAAAGCCTGTACTCCGAGTAGACTGTTTTACTTCGGGCAATGGCGGTGGCTACAGAATCAGAACTTATTTATATGTTATTTTTGGTTATTTTCTTTGCAAAATTTGATAAATAAATTTTAAATTATGCTTTTTAAATAATTGGGTTTCTTGATTGCCTTTTGTTTTAAACATACTATTTTAAGTCGTCTAATCGTCCCGCAAGTTAAAATTGCAGCATAATTTTGTCCAAAAGATTTTCTAACAAGCGATAACTATATGTGCCTTTATTTCTTCGTCAGCTATCCTCACTGACACCAAAGAGCTGAAACCTGTCGTGAAGAAAGAAGGACACGAGGAAACAGATGTGGTCAGTTTGTTGACCAATGACAAACCTACGCTCATTATGCTGCAGGTAAATTGACACTCTTATTTAAATAGTAATAAGCTTTGTTTTATTTAAGCAAAATAAACGAAGTATTTATGGGAGTTCTGTTAGAGCGCACACTACAGTGGACTCACTTGCAGATAGCAGCGTCTCTCTCATATTTCTACATCGCGGTATCTAAATGTTTTTCCAGCTAAGCATAAATACAAACTATAAGTTGGTACACAGCAGAGTGTACTGGCCAGTATATCTTTGCTGTTCCCACATATTAAATTTTTGTAGTTGTATATGTTATTTTTGTATTAGAAAAGTTTTATTATGCATTAAAAAAATACTTCGTATAAAATACGTAAAGATCTAGTTACCCCTGTTTGGGTTTTATTGCCGAGAGTATGTGAGAAATGTTTTTTTTCTATTTCAGTTCCCAGATAGTCTGCCAGGGCGAGGTCACGTGGCTGATGATGATAGAGATAGAAGGAGACAAGGGGAGAGCAGTGCACAGAAAACAGAACCAACTGTTGTAAGTGTAGAGAAAAAGTTAAAGTATTACATCTGTTTGAATAGTAGCTTATTGCTAGGTTTGCTACATTCGTTATTGTATTTATAATGCGATAAAAAAACCGTCAATGTAGCATTTGTAACATTATGCACTTGTTTCTTTGCGGCCATTTTGTGTAAAAATAATTTGTATTTATGGTTGTTAGGGTGAATCCATTTACTTAATATCTCCTTGATTGTAACGAAATTCTTACTGTTCTGGGATTATTATTAGATAGATAGATGTTTCAGTAGAGCCACTCTTGAATTACCTCAGTTCTACGTAATTAAAAACCCGATGCTAAAAGAGGTATATCCATTGATTTGAAATTAATTAATGCTGTGTAGTGTCGGCTTAGAATAGCACTACCCCATTTCTTCCGGTGGGTGTACGTAAGAGGCGACTAACGGTATTGATTGGGGCTTTTAAGGGATTTTTGGGCGATGCGGTTGGAGACCCATCACCAACAACCTTTATTTTACCATCTTTTCCCCACTCAACTTTCCAAACGTGGCTGAGGAATTTCGAATTCCTTAGCTCTGGCTACCCCTTCTAGGGATTTATAGCCGTGAGTATATGTATGTATGAAGTATATGTTGAAATTAAAATTGATACACCGTCAAATGACTGAACCGACCGCCTAATTTATTTTCATCAAAAATATAGTATTATAAATATGAAAAAAAATATCTTAAAATTGCAGGAAGACAATAAGTGTACGTTGTCGCAGCTAGAAGAAGGCAAAATTGGAAAATTAAGAATACACAAATCAGGGAGAGTTACGTTATTACTGGGCAACACACTGTACGAGGTAAATATATTCCCATGTTATACCACTATCGTAATTGCAGCTAAAATATGTCGACTGTCGGACAAAGAAATCAACTTCAAGTGATGGGTTTGTCTCGTTTGTGTCTTTGATTCGCGGTCACCGGCTTTCCATGGCCTTAAATTTATTACACGATCTTGTCTGAATGTATTGTTAGCTTTCGATAAAACTACAAGACTCATTGTACTGTGTTTTAATATTCGTTTATTAATATTTGAATGTTTAAAGAGTATGTTTCCGTTTGTATTGTAAATTAATATTAAATATCTATTTCCGTTTCCGTTAATGAAAATCAAATACGAACTTCGGCGCACATAGTGACGTGTTCCGGTTGCTTGAGTCAAAAGGATATTTAAAAGCATGGACGGACAGTTGCGCCGACAGTTCGTATTGATCACTGCTAGAGAAAAGTTTTAAAAGTGAAGAATTCAAAATTATAATACATCTTGTTAAAATTGTATTTGTAATTATTTAAACAGTATTCTAACAGTATGTTTTGGATTGGTATATGTCTTGTCTTTTTAAATATATCTGTTGTCACTATTAGTTGTTTTAGGAGGCTTCTTAAAGCACTTAATTATAACTTAAGTGATTGTTGCGGGAGAAATGGTTAAAACACATAACCACTTCTTGTTTTTTTTCGACATCCTTTTACCTTCTAAAAGTGGCTTAGGTATAGTTAAACCCAAATTTATGGTTAGCTCTTTTTTTGGAATTAAATCATTGAGCATAGATTCGTACTATTATAAAAACATATACTTTCGGGTAAATATGACACTTTCTGTCGTTTATCTCTTAAGGGGTTGCAGGTACTATAACTGTTGAAAATCATGTGATATTCAATTACATTATGTTTATCAGAGTGCCCACTTTTTGTGTGGATGGGTATATGTAAAGAGCAGACCCATACCGCTTTTTATTACACAATCTTAGTATAACTCAGCTATGCAGTTTACCTCACAATGCTCCTGTAACCTTAGCAACCTGTAAATGTAGTATGTATGGTTCAGTTGTAAAACTGACATATAAAATACATATGACTTGTGCATACATATAGTCACGGCCATAAATCTCAAAAAAGGGTAGCCAGAGCTTTCGAGCTAAAAACTCCTCAGCCACATTTGGAAGTTGATAGAAGAAAAAATGATAGAAATAAAGTATCATATGAGTTTTAGCGCCATCGAATTCATGCCGAAGGTGCCCATCATATCAAATTTTTCGTGTTTTATTATTTACTAGCGACCCGCCCCGGCTTCGCACGGGTGCAATGCAAAATATACCTACTACAGAATGTCCTTTTGGTTAGTGCTGGAGTAAAAAATATTTACTTACTATTCGTTCGACTAAAAACAAAAGATTATCAACAACAAAATATACCTATTCTATTCAGTTCTTCTATGAACTTAACTATAATTTTCAATAATTGAAAATGCTCGCCCTAATACTAAATTGTCTTAATTCTAAATTCAAATCAAAGTCTTAATGGAAGAAATACCAAGAAATATGGTTTTAATCTAACCTAATGTACTTACAATACTACTAATATAATAATAATAGTAAAAATTAAAAGATAATCAACAACAAAAGATACTTATTCTATTCAGTTTAATTAATTCTTGATATTTTCCTCGCTAGAGAGCTCCGATAAACGCGTGCGATCGCTGCAAATCATAAAGTGCTATAAGGCGAAGCGCTTTTTTTTTGGTTTACCGGTGGGGAAGTCCTCACAGATCGGACTTTTACCGACTAAAACCCCACCGGTTCGGTGCTGTAAGTCGGATAGGAGGCGAAGCGCGGCCATCGACGCGCTATTTATAGGCACGCGCCGCCCGGCGCAAACAACTACGACCCTGCATTTTAAATTTGTAATATCTTCGGTAATATTCACTTAAATTACATGCTGTAAAAAGCATATCGATCTATAATAAATGAACAATTTATTGAAGGTACTTAATTGGGTAAGGATTAATGCTGTATTGTTTAAAATCACTTCGTAAATAACCATTTTTTAGTAAAGAATAAAAATGGTTATGCTGGGTTATCCCTAAGAGATAGACATATACCATCGCGGACTTTTTTGTTGAACTTTTTAAGGTAAACAATACTGTAGTACATTATTTTGGTCTATCTCGTAGGGTTCAGCCAGCGTTTGCAATATAAGCGCAAAAAAACGTGCTTATTTACGACATCACATTAGAAATCTTTAAATTTATCAGTGTTTCTCTACTATATTATGCATTTATTATACATACAAACCTTCCTTAAGAATCACTCTATCTATTAAAAAAAACCGCATCAAAATCCGTTGCGTAGTTTTAAAGATCTAAGCATACATACGGACATACAGCGAAAGCGACTTTGTTTTATACTATGTATTGATAGTAACACTAATTTTGTAGACACACTTACATATACTAACGTCATTAATTCATATTTCGATAGCGCAGAGACCTCTTTTGCGTCATGCCCATTCATAAATACTTAATTATTATTTCCACTTCAAATACCTTCCTCTTTATTTGAAAATCCTCTTATACTTAGATCAAATCTAAATGCGTCGTTCATAGTAATCCTCTACTATAATGAAATTGAAAATTAAATGTTCTTATAGGTGGCAGCTGGAGCTCAAGCTTCGTTCAGACAAGAAGTGGTATCAGTGGCAGCAGACGAAGAATCCAGATCGGCCAATATAGTGTCGTTAGGACCTTTACCACATAAGTTGAATATTCTACCCAATTGGGAGAGACTGCTTGCAGATATAAGAATATAGATGTGACATATATTGTAAATAAATTATTTAAGCTGTTATGTTTGTTTTAGTTTCGATACATATATATCATACACTCACGGTTATAGATCCCAAGAAAGGTAGCCAGAGGTAGAAACTCATCAGCCACATTTGAAAGTTGAGAGGGAACAAGATGGTAGAAATAAAGTATCGTTGGTGATGGGTCTCCAACCACATCGCCCAAAATCATTGGGTAGAAAGGGGTAGTGTCACCAGTGGGTAGAAAGGGGTAGTGTCATTCTAAGCCGGCACTACACGGCAAGTTTCGATAGTAAGATCAATTTCACGTATGGATTATACGGACTTCAGAACAAAAATATAATTTTAAACCTCCACACCCAATCATGTGAAGGTGTTTGAGAACAAAAAAAAAAGTATGTGTTGAATTTAAATCAATCAAACTTTAAACCAAAATTAAATATCAGCTATTCTTAACCTCGCACCCAATTGGCCTTAATTACAATGGCGAACTACTTTATATTTTTATAGCTATACTTCAATCTTTATGGAAAAAAAAACACTGCCATTAAAATCGCTGCGCATCCGTAATTAAAGAGAGGGTCACCCTTATCCGCATTAAAATTAGCCAAATTCCATTATTATACAATGAACTGCACCTACACCCATTTCTTTTCCATTTAAGATATATATTTTTTTAAATATATTAGGAACTCTCTATCTCGTTATTTTTTTTATGAAAAAATAAATGTAAAAAAAAGGTTATACAAATGTACAGTAAGTTTGCTGTGTAGTGTCGGCTTAGAATAGTACTACCCCAATTCTTCCGATGGGTGTACGTAAGAGGCGACTAACGGTATTAGGGCTTTTAAGGGATTTTTGGGCGATGCGGATGGAGACCCATCACCAAAAACCTTTATTTTACCATCTTTTCCCCACTTCCTTTCCAAAAGTGGCTGAGGAATTTCTACTTCCTTAGCTCTGGCTACCCCATCTAGGGATTTATAGCCGTGAGTATATGTATGTATGTACAGTAAGAAAAAGGTTTTAATGTGATTGTAGAGTGATGATTGCTTACCTATCACCAACAATGCTGAGTTTGATTATCTTTTCCCCTCTCAATCAGTTACTACAAGCTTCTGATGACGTATTATCTAACGCATATCAGACATAGACAACAACTAAGCAAATACGAACGCTGTGTTTTCTTTGAAGACTCTATTCTTTTAAATACAATAAATAAATAAACTACCAGAATGAAAGGATGGAAGTGTTTTATGCGCGAATCGTTTATGTATGTAGGGCCCGAATACCATATATATTACTTTACAACTTCCACATTTATCTATCTATCCATATAAATCAAATTGGAGTGTCTGTTAGAAGTCTCAACAAAGACTGTTTACCTAACAGAATTTTACTAGGCAAAATAAGTAGTTCGGCTGCTCTAAGCTAAAAACAAGTATGTCGATTTTTGAGCGTTTGCTTTTTTTTACACCGTTGGATTCGTCATAGAAAGACCCTTATTTCTACATTATTAAAACTCAAAATATCTTCTTATTTAAGGCGCTATTGATAAAAATAATAGGGTAAGACTATGCTAAAAGCATTTTTATTCTGCATTGGCGTTACTGTAAAGGTCAAGTTAAAAAAATTATTAATTTCATTAGGAAACTACATCACGTCGGACATATCCAAAAATCATCAAGATCCGACAATCACTATAAAATGTTTTTTCGCTCTCCTGTAAAATTTGCCAAAAACGACATACTTGTTTTTAGTTTCACACAGCCGAGTTGTTGTGCAGTCAAATTGTATGTAAAGTAAACTTGTGCCGATTTATATTGCTGTAGCCAACTTTATAATAATCACATTAGGGCAGATAGCATAAATTTTTTGGTCAACATTCAACCTCACAATGGGGCATTAGGAAAACAACAGGAATTTATCATGTTGATTTCTTAGCCTCTCCTTTTATAGCCAAGAGTATTAGGTTATGAATTATGATGGATATAATGTCATCTCCATACACAAAAGATACTATAACTTTTACAGTTAGAGAAAATAAAACATCAAAAGCATTTTATATTCAACTAACAATATATTCACATAACTTAAATTGAAACAGTGATAATTTAATTATTTACAGACACAGCATTGTTATTATCCTTAGCTAAAACGGCAGGAGTCTCCCTTCCATCAAATTTGTTCCCACTCAAATCAATTGCATAGTTGTAGTCTTTGGGATTATCCAGTGCAAAGTCAATAGCGGCATCTAATGTCTCTGGTGTGATGAAAGTTGAACTCAGAGCCTGAAAGAACAAATTTATATTGAATTTGCGAGGAAGCTCATTAGGCGTTAGTATTTTTTAGGGAGGAGTATGAGGAACATATCTTAACCAAATAACCAGTCACAACAGTGATTAAAATTTAATTGTGTAATCCTTAATCAAGTTCCATTAGGACAGTCATTATAATATAACATATTTTTAGATACAGTGCAGCTCATATTTTTACCAGAATAATGTATAACTATAAGCAGTTTTAAAAATAATAGTAAATTCTATACAAAAACAAAGTGGTTGTATTATGCCATATGCCTAGGGCTGCCATCCGTCCGGGTTTCCCCGGATTTGTCCTAGTTTGGTGGGCGTCCGGGGGACGTCCGGGCGGGGTTTTTAAAAGAGTCCGGGTGAAACCCGGACTCTTTTGTCATCGAGGGAAACCCACTTTTTTTATTGGTAAGCGATAAGTTGAAATAAATCTTAGTAAGAAATTCCGTTACAATAACCCGCATTCAAAAAGCGCGCGGCAAAATAGGTAGTCGTAAATGTCTATTTATTTGTTGACTTTAAGGCACTTTAGCGCACCTAACTTTGTAGTTTAAAATAATAAACGATTTAGTAGTACATTAGAAGTACGAATTATATATTAATTGGATTGATACCAAAAAAAGCAAGCGTTTTATAATTATTATTTTGTTACCTCAGAAAGAGTGTTTTATCTACACTTATAATAAATCTGTAGAGAGATTAATTCTGTACATGAAATATATTTTCAAAATAACTATCAGGTGGTGATAAGGGATCGATACTTATGCCAAAAATGCAATCAGTAATATTTTTGTCTGTCTGTCTGTCGGTTTGTATGTGCCTAATGGAAGCAAAAACTACTCGATGGGTTTTAACGAAACTTGGTACAATTATTCTTCATACTCCTAGGCAGGTTTTTGTATACTTTCCAGCAGAGTAGTAAAGGAGAATTTTGGGAAATTTTGGAAAAAAAGGGAGAAGTTACTCCGTTTTTTAAGCTTCCGTCGCGTGTGCAGCCTTAATGGTTAAACTTACATAGAAATCATGTATGACGGAAATATTCTTCATAAAATCATCCAAAAAAAAATCTTCAACAGTTTATGTCTATCTTTTACGGTTGACTCACAATAACACGTGTAATTCCTGATAGCTTAGCAATTCGGAACATTCTGATTTATTTGTTTACTCTTACTTTTGTAAACCTCTCACTCATCACTAATTTAAAAAAGGTAACATTATTACCTATTCAATAAAAAAAAGAATCATAGAAATCGGTAGAGAAACACCGAAATTATACATAAAATAAGCCATCGCGCCCGTGACCAAAGCCAAATCTTTACTAATTTACATATAACATACTAGATGGCGGCAGTAGTTGCATCCTACATCACGTAATGATTTATTTTTTAGATTGTTATAAATACTTCATAGCGTTTTATTCCAAAATTTGTTATTAAACGTAAATACTGAACCGTTCATAAAAGCGCATTCAAAATCACCAAACTACACTGTTTAGGGAGTGCTATAAATTTAATAAATTGAAAACATTGCGCTAAATTTCACAATGCTTGAGCAGTGACAGAAGAAAAAAACCTCAGATATTTAAAAAAACAACGCTACCCTTGCGAAGCTTGGCCGATCCACTAGTTTTATATAAATGTACGTTGCGTACCTGACTATTTTATAATTATAAACGATTCAGATCCGAGTTACTTGGTCCAACTAATCCGGAGTTAAACCTTAACTCCGAGTTTAATCCTTAGGCCTTAGTCTCTTAGTATAGTTAATTTATAGAAGTAGCTACCTACGTACCTATTATTTAATAATTTGATTAATACCTAAAAACGAGTGTTCAATAATTATTTTGTTACAACAGTAAGAGTTATATTTTAAACATGCGTGCCTACCGACTTCATACTATTTTAATAAGAACAAATAAAAATTAAAAAAAATATGACTTTTTTTTTTGCTACAAATACGGAGTCCGGGGAAAAACCGAAATTTCGCCCAAATGTCCGGGTTTTTTGCCGTGTTCGTCCGGCGTCGGCAGATCAGGTGATGGCAGCCCTACATATGCCTGTCAAGGGGTTCTATAGTGTTATGTTTCCATTATCCATATTTATTATGAGGAAGCTACATAGTTTGAGCAGGTTTGAACTATGATCTATGAATTTAGACACCCACAATCTTCCAGAAAGCTACTAAGACTTTGTGAAGATGAAGTCTACTTATGTTTTTATTGCAAATTATGTGGTGCTGAACTATACACGAAAAAATATATATTGTACTTATTATTTCTTTTGACATGTACTACTCATAATATATCCTAGACCCTAGGAACTAGAGATGGTTTTTTTTAAATGAAAAGATTATTATTTTTGTTCATTATTGCCCGTTCTTTTTGATACATATATCATTTTGCCTATTGGAATCAGTGACCTTATCCTATCAATGTTTTGACAGGTGTAGGGATACTTGGAATGACAGTTTTGCCTTTAGTATTTCTTTACACTATCAGCAATAAAAAAATGGGTTTCTAAATTGAGAAAGATAAGGAAGAACACTTGTAAACTCAAATTAATTAAGTGGTTGATGAAACATACTTTGCCTGATAAAGAGTTAATTAGTATAGCAACTATTTTAATAATCTCCAGTAATGGATTAGGGCGAAATATAGTAACAGCCAAAGAAATTCCTGACTAAGCTTGGTTGCAGCCAGAACTGCAGGAGTTATAAGCTTATAACCTGCAGTGCAAGCATGCTTGACCTTTAAATGAAAAATATTGTGCTTTAAAACAGCTATCTCTTACTTCTAAAGTATCATACATACATACATACATATACTCACAGCTATAAATCCCTAGAAGGGGTAGCCAGAGCTAAGGAATTAGAAATTCCTCAGCCACTTTTGGAAAGTTGAGTGGGGAAAAGATGGTGAAATCAAGGTTGTTGGTGATAGGTCTCCAACCACATCGCCCAAAAATCCCTTAATAGCCCCAATACTGTTAGTTGCCTCTTACGTACACCCACCAGAAGAATTGGGGTAGTGCTATTCTAAGCCGACACTACACAGCAAAGTAAAGTATCCTATAGCATTATTTATATCTAGCCAAACACTCTATGTACCCTTGGACTTTTTGCTTTGATTTGGGCAGTGATACTGTATATTTAAAGCAATTATCATGGAAAATGTGGGTAATCTGAAAACCAGATGGTAGATCAGATAATTAATGTAAAGGTAATGTTTATTGCAGTGGAGATACTAGCATGCTAAAATATCTATGTGGATTTAATTATAAGGCCACATAGTTGCATTCTTACAAAAGTCTCTGTTTCATCAATACCATACCTTCTGTTTTCTTATTTCTTCAGTGGCTTTCTCGATTTTTAATCTCATTTCGTTATCCTTGTCCTGCATTTGTTTTAAAATGTGTTGCTCCCGCAGTTGACTCTCTATTTTCAGTCTTTCTTCACGCTCTTGTGCTATTTGCGCGTTCCATTTATCATTGAGCGCCACACAGCGTTCCCATTCCTCGGCATCACGGATTTGACTGATCTCAGAAGTAGCGCTGGCTAACGAAGATTTTTCTTGTGTTATTTCTTCCACGAAGAAACGTCTTATGGCTCGCATTTGAGTTTTATAATTTTTGTTTATTCTCGCGAGTTCAATCTTCTCTTCCAAAGGGACAACGGGTCTTTTGGGTATACGATATATTTTACTTTTCGCTACTGGTAGCCATCGAGGCTTTTTGTGTGCCGAAGCAATTTGTATTACTGTAGGTAAGGCTCTTTGGAGAAATTGTTTTTGAGATATCATATTGTATACCTGAGATTGGCTTTATAAGTTCAAAATGCAGGTCACAGCTTAAGGAAATGTTTTAATTATAGTAAAGTTAACCTACCTAACCACACAACACAAACAAAACCAGGAGGGAGGGACCAGCCAACCAAACCACACGTCAACGTCAAGTTATCGCATGACCGTCAAATTTATTGGTCAGTCAATGACAAAACTGGCTTTTGTGATTGTTTTGATATATTGTAAATTTTAAAAGATGGGGCCGAGCCGATGGTTTTACCGAAGTTAATTAAATAATATTGTTACTGACTGTGTACATTACGCGTTCATTATGATCAAAATAGCTGCTTTGAATGAAGAGTCAGAGGAAGAGAGTGGTTCGGAAGAAGAAGTTACTAGGGAAGCGTTAGAACAGATAGCCTTACAACAATATGCTAAAGCACTAAATTTGCAGAAGAAAGGCAACATTGCAGCTGCTTTGCAGTTATTGAAGGATCTCTTAGATACAGAAATATTGTATAATGTTCAAAAACCAGCTCCTGGAGATAAAGTAAACAATCCTTTGTTTAATTTGAAATATTTATGTTTCAAAAATGTTGCGGCTATGCAGAGCACTACCGGCGAAGTGGAAAATGCTATCGAGAGCTACATATCTGCTTCTGAGCTGGACGATAGTGATGTGACTCTGTGGCATCGCCTGGGTCAGTTGTGTCTTCGCGCCAAGAGATATGAAACAGCTCTGCAGTCATTTCAAAAAGGCACAGACTGCAACCCTCGACATTGGCCATGTATAGATAAAAAGGTCACTTTACTGCTAGGCCTAGAGTACTATGAAGAATGCATTGCTGTCATATATGATGCTTTTTTGTTAGATCCAGGTTATATGAGAGGTTTAGTATACAGAAAACACATTTATACTTACTATCCTAATGTAAGGCATTATCTGTTGTATTTAAACAAAAAATACAGTTGGGATGAAAATGAAGATGATTCTATTGATGAAGATAAAGCTTCCAAATTGCTGACTGAAGCAGAAGAAATTCATTCTTCATATGTTGAACAACAAAATGCTGAAAAACAATATTCTTTACCTAAATTGAAACTAGAAAAGCCAATAACAAGTAGCACTTGGCTATCTATTGGTGAATCTCTTGTTCACATGCATAAATATATAACAGAAAAAAGTTTCAGCCATGCAAGTGCACTCGAATTAGTGTTTGATAAGGAACCAAAGGATGTCCCTATGGAAGTATGTGAAGAAATTAAGAAAACAGAATCCAGTGAGAGTAAGTCTGATGATAACTTAGAAATAGATAAAACACCAATAGAAAATGGTACAGAAATTGAAGCCAATGATTTATCTGACAAGGAAAAAGTAACAACTGATAATGAAAAGGTTGAAAGTGATATAGAGATGACAAATATAGAGACAACAGACCTCCAACAACAAAATGGAGAATCAAAAGAACTAAAAAAACTGCAACAATGGGAATGGTGCAAAAAGAGAAGATCTGGACGTAAAGTACCTGTAGCTAAAGATACAAGTGATAATATTTATGATATTTTAAGAAAAATGGTTCCATTTGATTTAGTGCCAGTTGTAGTGGAAAGAAAAGAAAGTGAAAAAAGGCAACCGTCACCAGATTTGTCTGAACTCAATAGATTGTATGAAGAAAAATCACCAGGGGATTCCAAAGAAGAAAATATGTCTAATACTCAAAATTACTTTGGGTCAGAAAGTGAGCAAAAAGATGCAGAATTATTTCTTCTTAAATATACAGAAAATGAAAAAGATATAATACACATGCTTAGGGAATATCTAGAAATCTTATCTAATAAATGGCAAGTCAAATGGTCTGAAAACCTAATAAAAATATTTATTGAAGCAAATATGTGCTATAGTCAACATGTTGAAATACCATCTTGTTGTGATGAAAATAAACAAGAATTAATTTACTATGCAATGGTGCAGACACTAGCTGAAGAATTTTCTGTCAATGAAAAACTGAACTCTGATAATAGTGAAAAGCAAAGTCACAATCTGTGTGCATCTGATATAATTAGTTATACATTAACATCTAAACCACATTTCTTTGTTGAAAATTGCTTAGAATTGTTATTCCGGATTTTGTGGACTAAATTGCATATTCATTTGATAAACAAAAATGAAGAATTTGCTTTGGACTGTCTATATCAACTTTTGCATGAAATACAAGCAATGGGAGAACTTGATGAACCATATGAATTAGAAGTTATAAATTTCTCTTTTAAACCAAAAATAAATGAACAAGAAATTGCAGCCTACATAAAATTTTTAGAAAGAAATAAATGCCTGTCGACTGTCCCAGGGTTATATTCATCTGGTTATCATGAAGAGGTACTCTCAATATTACTAGACTCCTTTGAGCATAGCAAAGATTTGGTAAGACAGCAAGAAGATGAGATGTCTTTAGAATTTTCAGTGCAATTGACAACAATACTTGACTCATTTTGGGCATTGAAGAAAATTGATGAGTGTTTCAAATGGTCGCTAACTTGTCTACATGAAGCTCTGAAACATTTCTTTCACTTTACATCAGGTAGTGCAGATTACCAAAAATGGAGTATTGCTGTTGTAAAAATTTTGGGCTCCATGGAGCGAATATTTATGACTGAAGGATCATCATGTTTGGATATGGTTTCACAGAAAGAACTTAGTCAGGGGTTAGAAGACATTATCAGAATAACTGGTCATCAAGTAGAAACAAGTGCTTCAGAAATGCCCTTGAATACTGTTGCTCCTTGGATAATTATGCATTATATATTCCAAAGAGAGGAAGACCAAGGAAGAGGAAAGTATGAAACACATGAAGAAAATATTCACAATGAAGAAACCCCAAACTCCTTGATGATATTATTTCTTGGACATGACCAGATTGGATCCCGTGGATGGTGCTGTAGTAATGACAGCAAGCTATTATATTTCACTCTGGATACTGTTATTCCTAGATTACATGCTCCCTATTTGGCAAAATCATTAGAAAATATTTTGCAACATATGGAACAGTGTGTTTATTGTCTGTTTGGATATCCAGGAAAGAAGAATAAAGTAAAATATTTGAAAGACCATAATGTTACACCTCAGACATTAGATTGGATAAGAGCTCAGCAAGTTTACGAAATATTCAGACCTTTAACTTTACCAATATTGACAGGAAAAGTTTCAGCTATCACAGCTGATACCGAGAACTTCTTTTTCAGAGTTCTTGAATTACTCCCACAAAGGTCTGAGTTACAAAAATATATACCGGATTTAGAAAAATATATGTCTGGAAAAGAAAACAAGATGCCAGTTGTTCCAGTTGTTTTGCCTCATAAAATAAAAGATATATACTTTTTATTTGGAGACTATTATTTTAAAAGAGAAGATTGTCAATTATCAATAAAATACAATATGTTTGACATCTTATTAAATAATAATAGATTTTTATCCTGGGCTCAGATGACCTTATCAAAGCAGATACAATTGGAGAGTATTTTGAATTTAGGAAATAATATTAATTATGAAAAGGATTTTATGAGACCAGCCAAAACCATAATAAGATGTTTTAAAATAAGTCTGGAGCTGGAGTTCAATTTGGATGTGTGCTCAGAATATGGGTCTTTTTCATATGCTGTACATTCTTTCTGCTCAAGACAGTTGAAACAAGCAAGTGAATCGTTGAGTATGGAAGATTTTGAAGCCCTAGAAAACCAAAAAGAAGAAATGTTAGAAACAGCTCTTAAATGTTTTACGACATTAACAAAAGAGTTAAAAAATCATCACGATCCAGATAAAATGCATGAGGGTTTATGGTTTTCATACTATATGCTCGGGAAAATTGCCGAAAAGCAAAATAAACCACCAGCTGTTTACACCCAGTTCTACTTAAAAGCCGTTAAAAGTTTACATGAAGCTGATGCGGTATATCCTTCTAAAATTAACTATAACTCTCCACAACACTATTCAATAGAAGTACTTGAATTGCACTACAGAATTCATGCTTCTATTTTAAAGTATATTGAACAACATGAAAACAAACCGATTCCCTTACCTATTGGTAAAGTATTTTTGTCAACCACAGAAGCATGGAAAGAAGGTCCCTTTTCAAAAAAATCTAAAAAGAATGTAACTGCAGTACATGAAATGGATATCAAATCAACAGACCACACAACACAGGCTGCAAATATTCTTAAAAGATCCATAAGCGATGCTG
The DNA here is from genome assembly GCA_963576735.1 of Bedellia somnulentella. Lineage (NCBI taxonomy): Eukaryota > Metazoa > Arthropoda > Insecta > Lepidoptera > Bedelliidae > Bedellia > Bedellia somnulentella. The sequence goes on along the minus strand of OY755191.1, from coordinate 11,622,304 downwards.
GGGAAGAAGAAACACCTGAAATTAAGAAATTGAAACTTGAATCAGCTGCCGCAAAGGTAAGAAGATCGGCATCTTACGATACAGAGCGATTAGGAGTCAAGGATTCAACCACATCTGAAAAGAAATCAGATGTCTGTAATACCGTCGAAAACAGAGACCCACCTCTAGCTGAGCCAGACAAACCCGCTGAAAATGAACAAGCTCATTTAGAAAATAATTGTGAAAAGGAACAAAAGACTGAGCAGATTATTATTCCTAGCCCCAACATTGATAAAATTACTTTTGAATGCTCGACATTTGAAACGAACATGGCTGAGAATAGGAAAGATGATGTGTGTGTAAAAGAAAATAATGAAGAGCGTGCGGAGAGTAAAGATTTAATAGAGAATTGTAAAGAAACAATAGAAAATTGCAAAGTGACTTCAGATATAAGCAACGCTATCTCAGAAAACGGCAACGCCACTTTAGAGAACGGCAAAACTGCTTTGGAAGTTGATAAAGATACTATGGATTGTAGCCAAAATATTAAAGATGTGAAAGAAAACACAAGTAGTTCGTCGTCATCTTCCGATTCAAGTTCAACTGAAAATAGTTCCGATAGCAGCAGTGATTCTTCAGACAGTGGAAGCTCTAGTAAATCTAGTGATGAGCAAGCGTTCGCTAGCGAAGAACTCATAAGTAAACTAATCAGTTTATGTCTCGAAGCACTAGAAGAATGCGTCAGTAGGTTTCCATTACATTACAAAGCATTATATAGAATAGCACATTATCATTTTTATTACAAGAAAGGAAAAGATATAGAAAAATGCAGAGACGTTATGCTGTCTAGCTTTACACTGAAATCTAATGGCAATAAAATGAGCGGTCTGTTTGGAGAAAGAAAATCTACTAATTTCTTTAATAACATTTGGAGGATTCCAGTCACTGAAGTAGACAGGCCTGGAGGATTTGCTATTCATATGAACCGTTGTGTTTTACTTACTATGGAAATCTTAAAACAAATCGATGACTACAAAACTTTGCTAGATATGAGTTTACATTTGCAAAAAACACCAGATCAAGATAAAAAATATTTACGTGATTCTGACCGCCTAGAGTTGTCACAACAAGCACTATCTTTGTGTATTCAGTCTCTCAAAGGTCAAATACAAAACTTTAGTCAACAATCAGATTTAAAAAGTAATGAAGTAGAAAGGAAGGTTTTTAATTGCCTAATGCTTGACATATACAAATCATATACTAGAGTGCAAAAACAGCCTTGTTCCAAGCAGTTTGTGAATTTACTAATCGATGGCTACAAACTGATAACCACTATAAATATTACTGAAAATACGAATCTGGTGGATTTGAGTATGAAATATTGTCAAGGATTAAAGCAACAACAACTACATTTGCAACTATCATCAAGTATGGAGAAGAAAGAAACCGGACAGAGAAAACAATTCAAGCAGGTTAATGCTATGGCGACTACGAATAATTCTGCTGAGACAACAAAACCGGCCCCAGTTACGACTACTGAAACAGTTAAACCAGTTAGTGTTCCAGCAACAGTAAATAAATCAAAAGTTGAACCAATTAAAGTTGTGAAAGAACCAATCATTCAAAAGCCTGTTAGTCAGCAGCCGCTGCCGCCACCGCCACCACCGGCCGCACCAACTCAACCGAAAATTCCAAAAATGTCATCCAAAGAAGTAGCAAATGCGTTCCAAAATTATTTCCCGTTGTTAAACGATCCAGTTATGTCTCAACAAACTGCAGCTGCCTTATCGTATAACTACATTAATAGTCTAAACGCGTTAACTAATTATTCTGCGCTACAAAACTCATATCAGTCAACAATGAAGCAATCGATGACTTCTTTACAGAATTCTTTCCAAGCTGAATTTTACCGCCAATTTTTAGGCCAAAGCTTTTCATCATTCAATATGCCTCAACCGAAGAAGCCACAGAAGCGAGGACCAAAGCCTGGGAGCTCGAAATCATATGTGCCAACATCAGTCAGTTCTTTGAATCAAGCAAAACCAACGTCCAAATCGTTTTCCGCTTCAAGTAATGTTTCAAAACAAAGCTCTGTAACGAATTTACATAAAACCATGTCTACGCCGCTTGCCCCAAGTATGGGAACTGTGCTTCCTACTCTGCCAGCATCTTTAACAGCCAGCTTAACACCATCATATGTACAATCGTCGATGTCATTGAGTTCGTCGAACTTTGCACCTCGTATGTCGACATCTTCAACTAATAATCCTGCCGCACACAAATCTTCGACGCATCAGACAAATTCGGGAAAAACTTTGCAAGAAAAGTTAGCTGAGCGCCAGAAAGGTTTGCCATCTTCAAAATCGAGCACATCTCAAAGTATAACCCATTCGTTAAGTCGTCTTCCATCATCATTGACTGTTACTAAGGCACCAGTATATAAAGCGCCTACACAATCGAGAAAAGACCCTAAGAAGCCTGATATGCCACCAAAACCTATTGCAACTGATGAAGTAATTGTTTTAGATGATGATTAAGTGATTAGCCTATCAACAAATATAGTGGTATTCGTAATTATTCTATTTTATATATTAAATTAAGATTGTGATATGATTTGTAATTCTCATTTTATAATGTATTTTCAGTAGCATTAAATGATTTGTATAGCAGTTGATAGTTTGATTTCCAGAAATATATAACCCCGACTCGATGATAGAGGTAATAAGTTATTCGGACCATCATATAGTAATAATTAATGTGCAGTGCATATAGTAATAAATAATTGCTGTGTAGTGTCGGCATAGAATAGCAATAGCACTACCCTATTTCTTCCGGTGGGTGTACGTAAGAGGCGACTAACGGTATTGGGGCTATAAGAGATTTTTGGGCGATGCGGTTGGAGACCCAACACCAATATCCTTTACTCTACCAACTTTTCCCCACTTAACTTTCCAAAAGTGGCTGAGGAATTTCTAATTCCTTAGCTCTGGCTACCCCTTCAAGGGATTTATAGCCGTGAGTATATGTACGTATGTATGTAATGTGCAGAATGGGAATGTGAAACGTAAGAACTTTAGTTTATCTATCGTCCCACCGATCTCTTTGTGGTTTAAAAGAACAATAATGATAAAATGTTGTGAACATTCTGCTATCACAACCGTGAGGAGTTCTTCGTGAGGAAACCTACGCACGGTAAGTTGTACTTATTCATGTGAGTGTATTGGTACCAAACGGCGGTAGGCCTGCTCCTATCACGTAAATATACTATTCAAGAAAAATTTAAGTACTTTGAACGTAACAGTGACGACGGCACGAGATGCTCAGAAGTATTACTACCTGTTTCCAACCATTCGGAGATATACTGCGTGAATGTTTGAGTCTTTGATTCTGCTTTTTTATTTAAACATAAACGTTCACGCCGTTTTGTGTATCAATACTTCTGAACTCACATGGCAGCGCCATCTAGTGTCCAGAGAAGGTACCCACGTTTTGCTTAGACAGTGTACTCACGTGATAGGGGGCAGGCCTATCGCCGTTTTGTACGAATACACTGTCACATGACTAAGTACAACTCAGCCATGTGGGTTTCCTCACGATGTTTTCCCTCACCGTTAACAACCATGATAAATTAACCACACATATGACTTTAGAAAAGACAAATTGGTGTAGGCCCGATCCAGGACAGCCGTGATAGCCCAGTGGGTAGAACACTCGGTTATCGTGCAAACGATTAGTGTTCAAATCCTGGGTCGGGCCTACACCAATTTGTCTTTTCTAAAGACATATGTGTGGTTAATTTATCATGGTTGTTAACGGTGAGGGAAAACATCGTGAGGAAACCCACATGGCTGAGTTGTACTTAGTCATGTGACAGTGTATTCGTACAAAACGGCGATAGGCCTGCCCCCTATCACGTGAGGACACTGTCCATGCAAAACGTGGGTACTCTGAACACCAGGTGACAAAGTCACGTGATGTTCAGAAGTATTGGTACCTCTGCCAACCCCTCCGGGGATATTCGGCGTGAACGTTTATGTTATGTTATGTTATGCCCGACCCAGGATTGGAACTCACGCCCTTCTGTTTTCGGGCGGGTGTTCTACCCACTGGACTAACATGTCGTTTTTTATTTCATTTTGTTTTACTGAATTTTTGTCTTGCAACATAGTCACATTTTTGTCTATACTATTCTAGGTTATGTGAGGTCCAAATTCGTAACTATGTACATACATACACTCATGGCTGTAAATCCCAAAAAAGGGTAGCCATAGCTTTAGGATGAGAAATACCTCAAACACTGGTAGTTGAGGGGGAGGGGAAACTTGTAAATAATGGTTGTTGATCGGTCTCCACTCCAGCTACATCGCCCCAGAATCTTTTAAAAACCCACGGGAAAAAATAGATCAGTGCTATTTTACACATTACATTACACATTAAGTAAGTGCATAGTGGGATGGGGTGCACTACCAAGAATATATTTGCTCGTCCCATTATTTCATATTTTTTTTATATATTTTCCTAAACAGGCGATAGTAATATAAATTTTGCAGTAAAAACAAACGTTATAGTTAATATTTTATTAAAAATAATTTTAAATACAATCCTAATTAATATTTACAATATTATAACTGTTAATAACTAACATTTAACATAGGTATAACTGTGTTATATATTTTATTAGACTAAAGCACTCGATAATGATAAAAGTCCATTAATATATGACTTAGATTTAGTCCTGATAATACCGTAATCAAATATACAATCACTAACACTGGTAAAGGCAGCAAAAATGCTCTTGTATTCTGAAGCATGGGCAAATCTGAAAATAAGAAAAACTTTTTATGAAATAGGTTTATTAAATTGTCTAAAGGAAATATCACTTGGCAAGATCATGACAAACCTCAAACTCAAACGTTCACGCCGTACATCTCCGAAGGGATCGGCAGGGGTACTAATACTTCTGAACATCACGTACATTGTCACCTGGTTTTCAGAGAACCCACGTTTTGCTTGGACAGTGTACTCACTTGATAGGAAGAAGGGCTATCGCCGTTTTGTAAGAACGAATACACAGTCACACGACTAAGTACAACTCAGCCACGATGTTTTCCCTCACCGTTAACAACCATGATAAATTAACCACACATATGTCTTTTAGAAAAAACAAATTGATGTAGGCCCATTCCGGGATTTGAACCCTCATATCGTCTGCACGATAAGTGGAGCTCTATCCACTGACCTATCACGCATGACAAACCTCTCATACTTAAAGCACATTCATAAAACTCTAAAACCAGGAAATAAATTTATATATACCATATATAGTTAGTCGTAGAACAATAAAAATATTGTAAAGGAAGTCATATTAAATTTAGCAGATAAAATCACACTCAAAGTCAAAGCATAAACAACAAAACAGCTAAAAACATCTTAGTTCAAGTCAATGCGTCTGTAAAAGAAGAGATTAGTGTTTTGTTTGCCGCTTTTAATTAAAAAAGATAAGATATTATGTCACTTTTAAAAGAGAGGATAAAATTACCATTATTAAACAGAATAATTTAATTTTAATGAAAATTGGTTAATTATAGAGGCTTAGAGTTGTTAGCTTATTCGAACTTGTTGACTTACCACTGTCAAGGACTTTGCCATAATCTGAAAGTCAACAAGCTATTAAATATCAGTTTATTAGTTCATACATAATTTACAAATAAGATGGTAGGAATTATTGTATACATACTTATAACATTTTATGTGATTTTAGGTGGGTTTAGATGTAAAATATTTTAAATATGCCAACTTGAAACATTTTACAGACAGTGTACTTTTTAAAATCATTAAAAATTCCTTATTTGTAAACTTTGATTAATTTTTCAGATTATGGCGGTAGGGTAATACAAATAACATATTGATAATATTCATGAAAAAAAATATCTTTATTAAGAGATTAATTAACTTAAAATGTGTTACGTTTCATATTGAATAAATGCCTTTATATATCTGAAGAGTTACTGAAACTAAGTATAATAATAAGTCCACTAAAGATAATTTCAAACAAATCCTTCAAGCCGATCCCAAGTATTAACTCTCATCCCACACAAACTTCCACTTTGAAAATACAAATCTGGGGATAGCAACCATAACTCAGTGGATAGAACCCCGCTTATCGTGCCATGATAACTCAGTGGATAGAACCCCGCTTATTGTGCCATGATAACTCAGTGGATAGAACCCCGCTTATCGTGCCATGATAACTCAGTGGATAGAACCCCGCTTATCGTGCCATGATAACTCAGTGGATAGAACCCCGCTTATCGTGCCATGATAACTCAGTGGATAGAACCCCGCTTATCGTGCAGACGATGAGCGTTTAAATCCCAGATCGGGTCTACACCAATTATGTGTGGTTAATTTATCATTGTTATTAACTGTGAGGGAAAACATTGTTAGGAAACATGGTTGGGTTGTACTTTCTAATCTGACAGTGTATTCGTTCATACATAACGGCGATAGGCCTGCCCCTATCACGTGAGTACACTGTCCAAGCAAAACAAGGGTACTCTGAACATCAAGTGACAATGTCACGTGTCGTTCAGAAGTATTAGTACCTCTGCCAACCCCTTCGGGGATATACAACGTCAACGTTTGAGTATAAGAAATCTGGAGAATAAAAGATATCCATTTCAAAAGGTAACAAACACACTCTATTTTAATATATAATAGCGAAAAAAGTATTGTATTTATTTTAACAATAACACCTCAATTGATTTAATCAATTCTACAACATGCGAGTTTTCATTACTGAAGTACCAAATCTTTGTTAAATAAATTTTATCCTGACCAATATTCCTGTCGTATATAATGTTATAAATGAATTTCCAATAAAGACTCACAGCACATTTAACACCACAAACATGCGATGAAAAAATTTATTAGAATCTAACAGTAATAAATTAATAGTTTAAAAAACACTAAAAAACACGCTTTTATAAGTGCACTTAAAAGTCAAAAATAAATTACGGGTCGTTCAAGTTGTCTCTATTTCTGGGCTGAAGTGTAAATTATGTGCTTTTAATTATAATATTTGATTGTAAAAGCGTGGGGCGCTGGAGCAGGAAAAACTTTCTTGTAAACAAATACACGAACAAGAACTCTACATTTTGCCACTGTTGACTAGTACTTTGAACAGAATGTTTAATATAGAGCCTCCAACTAGTGGTGCTGCAACTCTAGTTAGAGTGCCGATCTCTGTAACCTGCTTCCCGAAACATCGCTTAACTTGATTTCTTAGCAAGGTAAACAAAAAATCTTTCCTTTTCCAGCGCCCCACGCACAATCAAATATTATAATTAATACATCACATAATTTACACTTCAGCCCAGAAATAGAGACAACTTGAACGACCCGTAATTTATTTTTGACTTTTAAGTGCACTTATAAAAGCGTGTTTTTTAGTGTTTTTTAAACTATTAATTTATTTTATGCTTTTTAGTCTTTGCTATTGGCATATTTTAAACATTTATTTCAAATAGACGAATGAGCCCGCATTCACTCCATCTCCGCCAGTGCGTCTGTATTGCATGGTGTCTTACCTGTCAGCTTAGAACAATCTAACTCTTCAATCTGGAGACCACTAAGTGATTTTACTCGACTTAGCTCCACATATGCCTGTCCATCCGCAAAAGTACGGGACCCTAAGTACACCACGGCGTGGTCTACCGTACAGCCTTGCATCTTGTGCACGGTAGATGCCCAACTTAAAATCACTGGGAGCATGCGCCTTTCCACCGTACCGTAGCTGTACTTGGCCAGGAATTCGATGCCTATAGGCTGAATTAGGTGCTTGCCGTCGTTACCAAAATTAACTTTGATGGACGGGATGTCGGTTTCATACATTTGGTCGCGTCTAAAGTGTGGCCAGACGATATCCGTGATAAAACCGATACTCCCATTCACGAGCTTCTGTTGGACTGATGTGATCGTATTTACAAGTTAAGCAACGCGAGCTGCGGTCCGTCCACGGATGGGTAACCGCCTAGTGGTATTTATCTCGGGCGCTACCGTGCTTCGCAAGGCACGTAAAGCCGTCGGTGCCGGTTGTTATCGTAAGATAGCAGTCGTCAAGCTTTGTCAGAGACCCAAACGGGCGGCTTGAAAACATCTAACGGTAAGGTGACCATTAGCCTTACAAACCTCCACCAACCCGGCTGGCCCCCGTGGTGAAGTATGGCTAATACCTTCCTTATGGAAGAGACCCGTGCCCAGCAGTGGGACGTTATGGGTTGGTAACGATACATCGTATGCTAATATTCATAATGAAGTTCCAGTTCAAATCTTCCGGCTCCATCTTCAGATCAGTTCGATAGTACCATATTATTGTATTCAGACCTTGAAACCTAATCGTGGTCAAAGTTCATTACAAGACCTTTCTAACAAGTCCAAATACGGCTATAATACGACCATTCATCATTAAGTTCCAGTTAATATCTTCCGGCTCCATCATCAGATGAGCTCGACAGTACCATATTATTGTATTCAGACCTTGAAACCTAATCGTGGTCAAGGTTCATTACAAGACCTTTCTAACAAGTCCAAACACGGCTATGATACGATATTTCATCATGGAATGCTAGTGCCTATCTTCCGGCTTCATCATCAGACCTTGAAACCTAATCATGGTCAACGTTCATTACAAGACCTTTTTAACAAGTCCAAACACGGCTATGATACGATCATCCATCATGAAGTTCCAGTTCATATCTTCCGGCTCCATCATCAGATCAGCTCGACAGTACCATATTATTGTATTCAGACCTTGAAACCTAATCGTGGTCAAGGTTCATTACAAGACCTTTCTAACAAGTCCAAACACGGCTATGATACGATATTTCATCATGGAATGCTAGTGCCTATCTTCCGGCTTCATCATCAGACCTTGAAACCTAATCATGGTCAACGTTCATTACAAGACCTTTTTAACAAGTCCAAACACGGCTATGATACGATCATCCATCATGAAGTTCCAGTTCATATCTTCCGGCTCCATCATCAGATCAGCTCGACAGTACCATATTATTGTATTGTCATCGAAATCACATACAACTGCCAATTTTCACAGCGCTATGACCTTTAGAAGATGGTTAAATTAGTTTTCTTAGATTTGATTACATAGTTACATACATACAGGTCGACCTAATAAAAGCGTGTTAATAAAGCCATATAAGGAATGATCTCGATGAAAAATATAAAACTATTTCATTCAGTGAAGCCAATATATGTCCCTACTGAGAGTTATTTGGCCATAGTCGTGGCTGGCCGCGTGCCCAAATGAATTATTACTATAGTCATAGTAGCTGGGATCAATGGCCTAAAGTGCTCTCCAAATCACAACGACATTCTCCAATTTCAATATTTTACCAAACTGATTTAAATCTTGCCAATTTAATGTGTTAGGTATTTTATAGCTCTACCACATGGAGCCAGATAATCATTTTTTGTGATTGTTAAATAGAATAGAAAGTTCTTCTGAGCTGTAGGGCTTCGGTCCCAGTTACCATCACAGAAGAAGTGCTTAGTAATGCCAAACTGGGCCAGTGTAGATATAGATGGGCAGGGATGATGATAAAAGCAAATCAACTTACTGCTGTACCCGAGGAATGTGATGTAGAAGTAGTAGATGAACGAGGCCAGCCAGAACGTGTTGGCGACCAAACACGACAGGAAACCGCCGTGGATTAGTAAATCTGAAAAATAACGGTAAATATGAAAAAATATAATAAAATATATACGGACATTCAAACGCAGATCAAGTTAACCCCAAAGTAAGTACAACTTAATGATTTGTGGCATGGGGTACTAACTCAACGATTAATTTAATGTTATATAATACACATATAAATAACATCCATTCATCATTTGCTGTGTAGTGTCGGCTTAGAATAGCAATACCCCATTTCTTCCGGTGGGTGTACGTAAGAGGCGACTAACGGTATTGGGGCTTTTAAGGGATTTTTGGGCGATGCGGTTGGAGACCCATCACCAACAACATTTATTTAACCATCTTTTCCCCACTCAATTTTCCAAAAGTGGCTGAGGAGTTTCTGATTCCTTAGCTCTGGCTACCCCTTCTAGGGATTTATAGCCGTGAGTATATGTATGTATGTATGTAAATAACATCCAAGACTAAGAAACAATCATTTATTCTCATCACATAAATGTTGCTCTCAGCAGGGATCGAACCCGCAACCACCAGACCAGAAACTAGTCACCATTCACTGTGCCGCGGACGTCGTAACAAAAAACGTTTATATTATTGGCAGTGATTTAGTCCTGGATTACTTTTGGGGCTAGCTTGATTTGTGTATTTTGTCAAATTATATTTATTTGACATGAGGTTTTCATGAACAAAAAGATTTAAATTATGTGAAAGTTAGGCGTTTTCAACATTTGCATTCTATCTGAAAAGATAGACAAGTGGCGTTCCGAATTAGTAAAAAATTCGGAGGTAGGAAACGCAAACACTACTAAAACGTGTAAAAGAAATAAAGGATAGAAGAATTTCGCGCTGGCAGCCATTGACACGGTAGCTCAATTGGCAAGAGCGACGGGGGCGTATACCCGAGGTCGCGGGTTCGAATCCCGCCTGTGTCGAAAATTTTTCTTTCCTTTATTTATTCTTTATTTATTAGTAATAATCCCCACATGAGGTTTTCATGAACAAAAAGATTTAAATTATATTTATTTGTTCCAAAACATGGACTGGAGCTACATAATAAAATTTAGATCTTTTGTTTCAACATTTGTCGTCATCCAAATGGTAGTCCGAAAACTAGTTTAATTTGATTTGGGAGCGAAAATAAATAAGCCTTAAGATTATATCGAATTTCAGTTATTGGTGAACGATGATGTTAGATATTGTAAAAACACGGAAATTTATATTATATTTCTATTCTGAACTATTCATATCTGCTGGGTAAGAGAATAGAAGAAAGAGAATACTAATGGTCGGAACTAAGGCCCAAGGCTTTTTAAGTGATATTTGGGCGATGCGATTGGAGACCCATCACCAACAACCTTTTTTTTTTTATAATCTTTTCTAAAAGTGGGTGAGGAATTTCTTATCCTGAAACTCTGGCTACCTCTTCTAGGGATCAATAGCCTTGAGTATATGTACGTGTGTAAGTAGTGTGATAATACATACTATTGAACAGCACAATCTGGAAGCAATGCAGCAACAAAAATGGCGGAAAGAAAGCGTTAATGTGAATGTGAACGTCGAACGAATCGCCCCATTAGACGTCAAATATCACAGTGTAAATAGTAGGATAATAATATTTTTATTTAATTTATTTGGATCTTGTTGTACATGTAAGATATTAATTATTATAATATACTTACTATTGAACAGCACAATCTGGAAGCAGTGCAGTAATAGTAGTGGCGGAAAGAAAGCGTTGATGTGAACATCGAACGAATAGCCCCATTCCACGTCGCCCGCGTCTTTGTCGCGCCGTAAGTATTTGTTGGTCGCGTACCTAAAGATTTGTTATTTATTTATTTAATAGACGTGATAGCTCAATGGGTAGAACAACGGTAATCGTGCAAATGACTAGTGTTCCAACCCCGGGTCGAATCTACACCAATTTGTCTTTTCTAAAGACAAATGTGTGGTTAATTTATCATGGTTGTTAATGGTGAGGGAAAACATCGTGAGGAAACATACATGGCTGAGTTGTACTTAGTCATGTGACAGTGTATTCGTAAAAACGGCGATAGGCCTGCCCCCTATCACGTGAGTACACTGACCATAAAAAGGTGGGTCCTCTGAATACCAGGTGACAAAGTCACGTGATGTTCAGAAGTATTAGTACCTCTGCCAACCCCTTCAGGGATATTCGGCGTGAACGTTTATGTTATGTTATTTAATAGCCAAAGGGGATAGCCTTACATCCGTTGATCAAAATCTAGTTGGTATGAGGAGTCAAGAAAATATAAGTGTATTTTGTTTAACCCATTCTTGCAAAACTATTTTAATAATATTATTTAAGACTTGTGAACACCCTGTATTGTCTGACTTTGTATGTTACATACATACATACATATACTCACGCCGTTAACGCTTCGTCTACATCCATCAATCTTTTAATACATGCTCTTTTATTCTTCATACTTTGGACGCCTGCCTTTTTGAGCACACTTTCAATTTGGTCCAAGTGTGTCTTTCGTGGCCGTCCTCTACTAACATTACCTTCCACATTAGCTCTATAGATACCTTTTACCAATTTCCTATCATCCATCCTCTCGATGTGCCCAAACCATCTCAACATTCCTTTTTCTATCTTACTTACAATATCATCTTTTGTGTGTTAATGAAATTAATATTGCGTAAATAAAAATTTTAATCGAAAAACACGGTGATATTTTCAAAATCCTGATCATGGTATATTGTTTGTACAGTAAAACCTACTACATAGTGTTGGGTGAATGAACCAATATTATTTTATATAATCTATACTTATAGACGTAGATACACACCGACATACTTATCATTGCACAGCCCAAAACAGCTTAACTTATACATTTATTTGGCAGTAATTTGGATAAAATACCTGAGGGGCACTCTTAGAAAGGAATTTCTAACCAAAACAAGGGGATTTAGCATTTCTTAAAAGAATCCACTGCACATACCACATACATATCACCTTGTAGCTTTATATATACAAAAAAAAAGACAAAAACACTTACCATAAGAATGTGGACACCAATATTCCAACTCCAATGAAGTCTACAAATACAACATACAGTACAAACAGCAGTATCTTGCCCCAACCCAAGTTTAATGCAAATGCAAATACAACAGAAGTCACTGAAATAAAGAAACAAAATTATAAGAGCATTCAACTGAAACAGTTGATATTTTTATTTGTACATGCTATTTTATTTTTATTTGTACATTTACTAACAAATTACATCAAGAATGAATTCAACGGTGTTGACATACTTGTTTTCAAATGGACTAGGTTAGTTAGATTTTCAACCTTTTTCTTTTTAAATATTCATTGACATCTTTTAAGTCTAGTCTATACCGTCACAGTCCATTCTATAGGTTATAATATGACCAAGATTTTAAGCATGATAAGGTATCATAAGATGGTTATAATAAAATATGCTCATTTTTTTAAATATTTTATTCTTATTTATTCTTTTTTAGTTTAAAAATTATACTCACCAAACAACCAAATACTTAAAAGCACTAAGAAGGCAGGATCATCTCTAGCAAACTGTGACTTTGTATCTGAAACATTTAAAATAAGTTTTCATAAATGACCCTGGTCAGCGGTGATGGCTATGCTTAGTTATTATACTAACTGTATATATAGTTATTGTTGTACCAAAAGATTTGTATTAATTATCAAAATCTAAAGTTGATATTTTAAGGTGCAATATTTATATATATATGGATACTAGTAAGTTGCTGGGTAGCTGACAGTAGTCAGCTTAGAATAGCACTATCCCATTTCTCCCATGAGTGATTGTAAGAAGCAACTAAGGGTATCAGGGCTTTTTAAGTGATTTTTGAGTGATGCAGTTGAAGACCCATGACCAAAAACATTAATTGGACAATCTTTACCACACTTAACTTCAAAAAGTTACTGAGAAATGTCCAAAATTGAAGCATTAGTATCTTTTGGGATTTAAAGTGATGAGCAACTTAACAAGTTTTCAAAAATACAGGATATATTTGAAGTTTACTCAAAAGCAGTTTCCAGGATGATACTATAAATTCCAATTGTTTTTTTTTTCAAAGAAGTCACCATAGAAGTGATAACATTTAATATAAGACAGGTTATCTGTGAGTTGAAGTATTATCATTATATAAGTTCCTTCTCATCTCTCTCTTTCTCAACTCAACTTTCCAAAAGTGGCTGAGGAATTTCTAATCCCTTAGCTCTGGCAACCCCTACTAGGGATTATATATTTATTTAGTATATGTATGTAAGTTCCTTCTTAGAGCCCTATGTCCCTGATGAGGGATAAATTGTTACATTAAAAGTCACCTCTCATCAAAAGCAACAGCCATCACTTCCATATAATACTGGCATATGATCTTCATATTTTAGATACAAACCCCAATCATCTCTTCTTAAACTTGCAGAGGATTTACCAGACAAATGAATATTTCATCTTAAATCTAAAATAAACTTACGTTTCCTATAGTTGAAATTCCTAAATACTTTTTGAGGAGCAATGAATAAGTACAACATTTGCCACGCTGCAAATTCGAAATCCATTTGGTTGAACTTGAACAGTCTCCTCAGATATTTGTACCTCTTCACGGAGGCGCTGGCTGTGGATGGTTGGTAGTTAGCTGGGCCAGGCAAAGGTGAAGAGGTTCTTGGGTAATTCGTAACACTCGGCGTAGGAGAAGTCGGATATTTCATCATTTTTGAAGAAGAGAATTATCAGTAGCAACTTCTTAAAATTTTGTGGTAATATCCTACTTTATAATCACTACATTAGTTTCGTAAATGAGTAATCGAAGCCCTATTTATCGCTTTGTAATTCTCAAAAACTATGAAAATAAAATAAAAACACAATTTTCTTCTGATTGATTGACATGACAGTCCATACCATGACGTCAATTAATTGATTGATGGATTAAGAGAATGTCAAAACAAGCGGAAGTTGTGCTGCGTTTACATCTTTCACTTAACACCACAAACCAATAAGGGACTTAACACTCTACCAATAAAGCACAGTGAACACATTCGAAGTAAACGTCAACATCCTTTGGTCAAAGTTATGGTTTAAAAGTGATACTTGTAAGCAAAGTTACTTGGACACTAAATATTAAGTAAGCTTAAATGTCTTTCACGTCAAAGTTTTTATTAATGTCAGCGTGTCTGAAAAATACTCTCAGGGCTCAAACGTTTACACCGTAAACCACCAAAGAGGTGGCAGAGGTACACTTAGTTCTGACAATCTTGTGACATTATTGTTAAAAGTACACACGTTTTGCTTGCACTGTGTACTCACGGGCATTACTAAGTAAAACTTAAGCATTTTGGGTTTCATCATTATAACAGTCAATGCAAAATTAACCACTCATGGAGCAGAATTTTATAAAAGACAAATTGTTGTAGGCTTAACTGGGGATTTGAATATTATGTGGTTATTCTTATTCTCCCCACTCTGCTATCATGGTCGAAAAATAAGTTACTTTTTTTGCCAACAGGTAAGTGTTTTTTTGTTTTATGTAAGCAAGCTTAGAATTAGTTCTATCTAAAACAATGGATATGGATAACGTTATTAGGAATAACAATATTTAACAATAACAAATTAAGGCATAACTTTTTTAAAAATTAGTTAATGATAAAAATAATGTTTGCGGCTTACTGATCGCCCGAGGGCCACCAGCCGCACCTGTTCCTATTCTTAAGATATCAATGGAAGTAAAGCTATAATAAATACAATTTATATGGCATAATAGTTTAAACCTTTAGATTAATATGCCATATGTTGCTGTGTAGTTTCGGCTTAGAATAGCACTACTCCATTTCCTCAAATGGGTGATCGTAGGAGGCGACTAAGGATAGCGATTTTTGGGCGATGTGGCTAGAGTGGAGACCCATCACAAACAACATTTTTAATACAATCTTTTCCCTACTTAAATTTCAAAAGTGGCTGAAGAATTTTCTGATTCTGTATATTTGGTTACCCCATTTAGGAATTTACAGCCGTGAGTATATTGTATGTATTGGGCAAAAAAACTTATACACAATAGTTTCATTATGAATTTAAAAGTTGTGCCATATTTATTATGACAAAAAATACATTTACAAATTATAATTAAACACTTTTATTCAGGTTCTTCGACTCTTGATATATCTCATCTATATATATATATATCTATAGATATGTCTTGATATATCTCATGCCTATCCTTAACATTAAAAGGTTGTTTCTTATAGATCTCTTTAAGTGATGATAAGTCTGCTTCTAAAGTATAAACTTAGAATGTCGGTATCTTCTTTCTTCTTCCTGATGTTTTCCCAATCCATTTAGAAATCTGGTGAATGAACTACGAAGCATATACATAGATAGACTTGACTGAAGAAAAGAGATAGAGTTGTTGTTGAATACTTTCACCGATTATGTTAAAATAAAACAGAGTAGCAGTAAATTTAATTATTTTATTTTTAACACCTATTTTATTTACATATGTCCGCACTATTTTGTAACGGTCGATACAATATTATCGTATCCCTAATAAAACACCATTTCAATGAACACAAATGGGTATCTATGAAAGATTATCAATTGTTGAAAAATAAAATTACGGTAACTGACAGTAATAATTAAGTCTAAAGTTAAATACAAACAATAATATATCTAGTCTATCATACTTATTTTTGGCTTCACCCTTTTCATACGCATGGCAACAATTGAAAATAATATCCTCAATCTTAAATCTTTTCTTTTTCCGAGTTTTTCTTATCAAAATTACTCCTTACGTACCAGCTGTTCATTTAAAGTTTAATCTTTGAATAATTTGTTAAAACTGTGTTTTTTAACACCGCCATTCCCCGTCTCAACATTTTGTGCCAAAACGGCCTAATATGATGACCTCAAAATTTTATGATAAAGCAAAATCTATTTTGATTGATCTCATACTTTTCAAAACTTTACTTGTAATGTATGACATTACATTATTGATGTATTTTAGATTAAAGATATTATAGATAAATAGTACGTATTGTTACTTAGTAACTACGAATACTTTTAGAAGATAAAAAAGTTATAATTTCATTGTTAGGTATTCGCCCGCACTGCTTTATTATTCACAACAGCCCAAAATTACTTCCAATAAAATAAACCGCACGATTGTAACACGCGATCTACTGAGTAAAGTCGTGCTCATTTTGATACCGAACCGGTTTCTTTCAATATTTATTTAACAACGTACACACAGTATTTGATTGTTATCACAACAACCTACAAGTTAAACCTTTTTTTTGTTTAGAGGTAAATGTTTGATTTATTTAAATTCAAAACTCTAAGTTTAACAACTATTGGATCGAGTCAAATTTTCTTTCTATTTTCTCAATCTTCTATATTTTCTTTTTTTTTTGTTTTTGTTAATTAATTGTTTGTGCTAATTCAAAAATATTTTAATTCAATTCAATCAATCAAATTAAACTCATTTTTCGCGCGTCTTTTTGGCATGGCAGCTAGTTTATTTAACGTAAATTTTGCCAATGCCAAAGAAATAGTAACTTTAGCCAAAGAAAGAGTACGTATCGACGTAATCCTGCAAACTGTTGCTGTAGGGCGAATAATTCATGCCAAGAATTACACAACATGTTGTTTGAGCCATCTCGCGTAATGTGTGAGTCTGGTGTAGACCCCGGGGTAGCCAGGCTCGCCGCACTTGTTTCCGAACGACACCACTCCTATTTGGGTCCAGCGTCCATTGGCTTGCAGCATTAGAGGCCCGCCAGAATCACCCTGGAAAATATCACATGTTTTTTATTATTTAATTAACTTATGAAAAAAAAAGAAACCAAAAATATGATAATAACGAACATTTGCAAAATATATCATGAGAAGCAAGTAATATTTTTAGGTAATAATAAAAAAGACGACTAGTCAACAATATATAATGATCCTGGGCTATTGTCTGATGATGTTGGTCCAAAAGAAGCTGAGGAATGGTTTATGTTGGAGCTCACGCAGAGGTTATACATAGCTCTAACTTAATTAGTTAGTGGCATAGCCGTTAAGGGAAACCCTGTATACACAATTCTCACCTGACAAGCATCAACGCCTCCCCGAGCGTACCCGGCACATAAGAACGCCTCAGTAATAGGCTGAAAGTAGGCTCTATCGCACTCCTCATTCCTCCACACCGGTAACTTGGCCTCCAGCTGTTTGGAGCTCTCTCCGCCACCATATCTTGTGGTTCCCCAGCCCACCACTGTCGCCACTGAGCCGTCAAACTGTTGCTGCAGTAGGTCACCAGATGGCAGACATATTGGGATTGCGTACTTCGATTTTTGGACATCGTCTGTAAGATAAAACAATAAAAACTTATATTTACGACAATGAAATACAAGCTTAGAATGTCTCTACGTCTTCTTATCTTTGCGGATCGAAAAAGTTGATTAAAGTTGCGGCTTTCTATGTGGTTATCGGGTAATGCAACTAGCAACTCATCACTAGAACTCCTTTGATGACTACATACATACATACATACACTCACGGCTATAAATCCCTAAAAGGGGAGCCAGAGCTAAGGAATCAAAAATTCCTCAGCCACTTTTGGAAGTTGCGTGGGGAAAAGATGGTAAAATAAAGGTTGTTGGTGATGGGTCTCCAATCGCATCGCCCAATAATCCCTTAAAAGCCCCAATACCGTTAGTCGCCTCTTACGTACACCCACCTGAAGAAATGGGGTAGTGCTATTCTATGCCGACACTACACTAACTTGATGATTAATTATTACTAAATATGTTCACAGCTATAAATCTAGAGCTTCAGAATTAGAAATTAGAATAGATTATAAAATAGGGGATGGCCAGTGATGGGTCTCCAGTAATAGTAGTAGCTTCGTGCGACACCTGTGGGAAAAAATAAGTTAACGCTTTTCTAATCTGACAACGCACAAACTATAATTCTGATATTCAGTCGTAACATGCATGGTATGAATTTAGTATCATAAATGCATAACCGCATTAGCCACGTGGCGGGAGCTACGAGGAATATATTGCGCTCACTAAAATCTGGGTCAATTGGTTTACAGGTACTGAAAACTTGATTGAAGTCTATTTGAACGCTTTCTGGGAATTTCAGAGCTTGTTAACAATGGCGTATTTATAGGGACCTTTTATTGAATAAATAATACATACATATACTCACGGCTATATATGTAACATAATAAACATAACATAAACGTTCACGCCGAATATCCCTGAAGGGATTGGCAGAGGTACTAATACTTCCGAACATCACGTGACTTTGTCACCTGGTGTTCAGAGTACCCATGTTTTGCATGGACAGTGTACTCACGTGATAGGGGGCAGGCCTATCGCCGTTTTGTACGAACACACTGTCACATGACTAAGTGTAACTCAGCCATGTGGGTTTCCTCACGATGTTTTCCCTCACCGTTAACAACCATGATAAATTAAGCACAAATATGTCTTTAGAAAAGACTAATTTGTGTAGGCCCGACCCGGGATTTGAACACTAGTCGCTTGCACCATAACCGGCGTTCTACCCATTGAGCTATCACGTTGTATGTTGGCTATGTATGTATTATTCAGAATCAGAAAATTCCTCAGCTACTTTTGGGAGTTAAGTGGGGAAGAGATTGTATTATAAATGTTTTTGGTGATGGGTCTCCAAATAGCCCAAAAATCACTTAAAGAGCTACGATACCCATAAATAAAAGATGTTATTAAAGGAAAGAAAAATTTCGACACTGGCGGGGTTCGAACCCCGCCAGTGTCGAAATTTTTCTTTCCTTTAATAACATCTTTTATTTATGAGTAATAATCCCCACATGAGGAATTCATGTCAAAAAACATTAAGCTACGATACCCTTAGTCGTCTCATACAATCACCCATAGAAAGAAATGGGGTAGTGCTATTCTATAATAATGATAGCATAGAATTTGATTTCGAAATTATTCTTTTTTACTGCAAAAAGTAATTTTGTCTAATTATTCTTAGCCACAAAAACTTATTCTTACTCAAAAAGTGCACATCTAAAGCTAATTCATAGATACTGTAAATGATGGTTATGCCACAATAATCTGAGTTTGTTTCCGGATACAAGATTAAAGATTAAATGAACATCGTAACCATTGTGACCACAAACTTAGACTCTTTATTCTATGATTGTGACATAATACCAGGAACGAAGCCACATCCTTCCGGTTTTAACATATATTCGCTATAGTAAACCAGTATCACGGAATGCTTAATTACCCGACTACGGCAAAACCAAATGGGAATGTAATTTTTTTAGCAATAATACGTGTGGAAGTATGTTTTATGTAAGGAATTATGTTGGACCTAAACTAATTAATCAATTAAAAAAAAAGTTAACCTTTTAATGATGCGGGCGTTATAATATATATAACATAAACGTTCACGCCGAATATTCTCGAAGGGGTTGGCAGAGGTACTAATACTTCATAACATCACGTGAGTTTGTCACCTGGTGCTCAGAGTACCCACGTTTTGCTTGGACTGTGTACTCACGTGATAGGGGGCAGGCCTATCGCCGTTTTGTACGAATACACTGTCACATGACTAAGTACAACTCAGCCATGTAAGTTTCCTCACGATGTTTTCCCTCACTGTTAACAACCATGATAAATTAACCACACATATGTCTTTAGAAAAGACAAATTGGTATAGGCCCGACCCGGGATTTGAACACTAGTCGCTTGCACGTTAACCGGTGTTCTACCCATTGAGCTATCACGTCGTCAAATATATTAAAATATAATATATCTACAAAACGTATAATCAAGGTATTTCTATATAAGGAAATGTAAATATCTGAATTAACCTAAAAAAAACTAATTGAGAAAATTGATCATGTTTATTACTATGCTATAGACTGTGCTGATGTAATTTGAATGTTTTTGTTCACGATAGCCTGATGTGGGGATAATTACTAATAAATAAAGGATAAATAAGGGAAAGAGCGACGGGGGCGTATACCCGGAGGTCGCGGGTTCGATCCCCGCCGGTGTCAAGATTTTTCTTTCCTTTATTTATCCTTTGTGCTGATGTATTAAAGAAAATAAATATACATATACTCACGGAGGCCATAAATCCCGAAAAGGGTTCATCCAGAAGTTTAGAGCTAGAAACTCCTCAGCCGCATCACCCAAAAACCACTTAAAAAGCCCCATACCCTTAGTCACCTCTTACGACAACCGTGGGTAGAAAAGGGTAGCTACATTCTACGTCGGCACTACACTACATAAATTTATCATATACGAGTATAAAATTAATAATCAGAATAATCCAAATTATTTAGATCCCAAGAGCGTTTTAACTCTGAAATCCAAACAAAAACTAAATAGTTCAACCAACCAGCCAAAACGAGTATAGCGATGTCATTGTAGAAGCCGACCCTGGAGAACTGGTCGTGGGCCTTCACCGCGCTGACCCTCATGGTGACGGGCTTGGAAGGCTCGTCTTCCTTCGCCAAGTCTACGTCGCCCAGTCTTACACTGAACTGACGCGCTGGGAATCTGAAACGTGAGGGTAAACAATGTTGATTGAAATTGGAAATCTCAAACGAAATCATACTCAATTTTTGTGTCTTAGGTCGGTAAGAGTAGTATATAAACTAGTTTTATTTTATATCGTATATATCCTCGAAGATGTTTTTTAGGAAAACTCTTCTTTGCTCTGACATTGTATTTACGTGATAAGGGGCAGCCTATCGCTGCTTGGTCCTATTACTTTACAAAAAAGCGATGTTATATTTCAGCTAAAAAAATCTTTCATAACCTAAAAACGAAACTTACGGTCTTTGCTTAGAGTCTCTAGTGCAATGAGCGGCAGTCAGCACATGTCTGGACCCCACCAGAGTACCGCCGCACCAGAACTCCCGCCGCTTGGTGCCGTGCAGGTAGATGGCGGCCATCCAAGGCCAGGCTCCAGGCTTTGATTCCGTGCCTCCTACTATTCTGCCGCCTTCGTCTTCGCGTTGGCCACATTCTGGAATTTAGTTTGAAATGTGTGAGCATATGTGGAATTTCTTTTTAATTTTGGACAACATCTACATATAAAATTTGATCGAAGCTTTTCAATTGCATTTTTAAGAATATCCAAAAATAAACGGACACAAGGTAAGGGACAATGTGAAATACTGCCGTCATCACATGTTAAGAACCGAATAAATTTTACGACCACTAACTGACGCATATTTAGTTGTGAATTGCTAATTCAGCGTGCTAAAAACCGCGTTTTTCGATTGAGGCGTTTATTGTTATTATTAAACGAAAAATTGTGTGATGGCTATAAAACTTAAACACGTGAATAGGTCGTAAAAACGATGAACTGATGAAAAACGCAAATTTTATTTAGTAGGACATACCGTTTTTTCTTTTTGCTGTTCGATCAAGCGCAGCATGAAACTGCATATATATAGATATTAAAAAAATGTCGGCGATAATAAATAGATTATTTCTATTTGGGTTTGATTATTTAAAAGAAATTGTAATGTTAGATTATGTGACCGAGTGAGAAATAGTGTTATTCGTGAAAAGTGTGGTGTGCAAGATGATATTGTAAGAAAGATAGAAAAAGGAATGTTGAGATGGTTTGGGCACATAGAGAGGATGGATGATAGAAAATTGGTAAAAGGGATCTATAGAGCTAGTGTTGATGGTAATGTTAGTAGAGGACGACCACGGAGCACACACTTGGACCAAATTGAGAGTGTGCTCAAAAAGGCTGGCGTCCGAAGTATGAAGAATAAAAGAGCATGTATGAAAAGATTGATGGATGTAAACGAAGCTAGAGAGGTTTGTCAGGATCGTACGAAGTGGCGATCAAAAGTCTCTGCCTACCCCAATGGGAACTAATGGTGTGAGTATATGTATGTATGTATGTTCTATTTGGGTGGGGAAAACTTATGAGTTTTTTTGCAGTTACTGTAAAACAGGTAATCAAGTCTGTCTTATGTAAATTATATGTATGTATTACAAGTTATACAAGTACCAAAAATAAGCAATATAGATACTGAGAAAAATAACAATACAAGTAAACTTACCCTCAATATCAACAATACTCGAAAAGTTCGCAGCTATCACCGGCGGTGGTACTGTCACGAACGTTGAAGACGGAGGTCTAGTGGTGGCTGCGCCGGCCGTCGTCGGACGCTTGGTGGTTGGAGATGCCGGCTTTGGTCTCTTAGTCGTCAACACTAACACTCCTGATGGCTTTTTGGTCGTTGTTGTTTTTGGTCTCTGCGTCGTAACAGGCACTAAAAATGTTGGTTTCGATGTCGTACTCAAAATTGGCTTATCTTGTGTCGTTGTGACTATCGCATCAGCAGGACAGCACACTCCTGGCACATACAGATCTTTGAAACAGAGCGATTCTCGCAAACTAGCCAAGTTTAATAGCAATTGCGGACAGTTGCTCAAATCTTCACATACACCTTGTTTGCCCTCTGGCGTTGTACATGATTTAGCTTCGTTATCATTTTTGTGGTCACCAGTTGCTATTTTAGTTATCGGTGCATCTGGCAACACTCTAGGTAAAGCTTTTTTCACAATCGGAGCAATTTTGTCTGTTACATTTCTTCCTAATACGTTTTTGCTTAACGTGTAAATAGCTTGAGGTAGTTGCTGCAAATTTGGATTCGATTCGTTTCTTTCTTGTTCATTTACCATGTCGACTAAATAATGTCCTACTGTATTTATGGCACCCAGGGTTTCTGATATTTTTGTGAATGCGGATTCAGAGAAGACTCTTCCATTGCTTGGATTGTCTCTTGTTTCTGAGTTTGTAAGATCAAAAGGATGGTTATAATATTGAGGATTGGGATAGTTGAAATTGGGCACCTCTCGAGGTGATTGTCTATAATATTGCTGGTTTGGATATTGTTGGTAAGAAGGTTGATATTGAGGGATGTCTGATCTTTTTCGTGGAGCAGAAAATTGCCAGGGTGGATTGCCTGGCTGCAACTGGTGATTACTCCATTCATCTCGCATCTGAATGAAAGCCACTGGAATAATAAAATATAAATAATTTAAAAGGTATTTTCTAATTAATTTGATTTAAAATGAAAATTGGGACGGTTTAGTGAATTTATTTATTTAATGAATTGTATATATTGTCTTATGGAATAAGATTTTATTTTAATATTCACATAAACTACCCTTATGATCTAATTTATAATTATGAACTACCCTATGAAGGTAATGATAGCAGCATTAATATTCAAATTGTCTTAATCATGGCTAATTATTTAAGAGTTTTATGAAAAATATGTTTTTTAACCAATTAATTCTGAAATTGCTGTGTAGCGCCGGCATTGAATAGCGCTACCCCATTTCTACCGGTGGGTGTACGTAAGAGGCGACTAATGGTATTGGGGCTTTTAAGGGAACATTGGGCGATGCGGTTGGAGACCCATCACCGACAACCTTTATCTTCTTTTCCCATCTTGTCCCCACTTAACTTTCCAAAAGTGGCTGGGGTATTTCTAATTCCTCAGCTCTGGCTACCCCTTTTAGGGAATTATAGCCGTGAGTATATGTATGTAATTCTGAAATGTTATTAAAGCCATAATAACCGAAAATGAAACTTAAACCGTAACATCTTACAAAAGCATTACAGGGTCTTACTTCTCGTGAGTATTGCAAAAACCGGTATGTCAATCTTCAATCAACACAACTTTATACGAAAATAAAGCCGCGAGAAGTACTCTAGGTAACGACAAACAATAAAAATATAGCTGAGAAATCAATAAAGTTGGAAGAATGATGCGTACCTACCCGGTCGATCTGGCGCCATCATTTGACTTCTGACAACGTGACACAGCTGTACTACGCCTGAAACAATATGAAAATGATAAACATATCTATTTATTTATAATAAGATTAGTCATATGTCTAGTTAGGTAGACCCTTTATTTTGCACGAATAGATGCAAATCAAAGCAAAAGCAATAGATATCATGCAAATACTTCTTATAAATATCGAACAACTTAAGTAAGAATGCGAATAAGATAAAAGTTGAAAATAAACGTGATTCATTGATCACTATTACAATGAGAGTGTGCTCAAAAAGGCAGGCGTCCGAAGTATGATGAATAAAAGAGCATGTATGAAAATATTGATGAATGTAAACAAAGCTAGAGAGGTTTGCCAGGATCGTACTGTTATAGTATTAGCATCTGTATACTAAAGTGTTAAGTCAGCAGATACAATAATTTATTAATCATAATTCAGTCCGCCTTCTCTATCGAGAAGCCGGGATTTATTTTACTTCACATCTGACATCCAAGTAGAACACTAGTCCTTTTTTCTCATTTTACTAATTCCATTTTACTATTTCATTTTGTTAATTACTATTTTATTTGATTTCATTTATTAAATCTAGTGTCTATTCAAAAAGTGTTTTTTAAAAGAAGCCCGTCGAAGTCCTTTATAACAGTACGAAGTGGCGTTCGATAGTCTCTGCCTATCCCAATGGGAATTAATGGCGTAAGTACATGTTATGTTTATTACAACGACTTATCTTTTCTCTCGGCCGCAAGTAATATTTTTTATGTTACTTTTATTTATTATTTTGTTAATTTATTATAAGTAAATAATTGTATATTTTGTTGTTGAGATAGTATTTTTTTTATTGTATCTGATATTATAACTTTTCAAATTAAATATAAATCTAATTAATACCTCATAATCTTCTTTTACACTTTATTTTCTTCTTATACGTCAATTTAATAAAATATACTATAAAATCGACATCCAATTTCTATGACTCACTAATGGTCATCTAAACCTCAAAACATAGGTCCGATTGGTCATCATAATGTTATGTCACCATACTAGTTTATGCAGCTGTGACGTGTAAAGTGTAATATGCATCAACAGTGTAGCCTACTGACACGAATGGACAAATATTGTTATTCATGACGCTTCCAAAACAGAGTTTTTGTTTTCATGAACAATGTAACATGGTTGCAAGAAGTAACATTCTGTAATATTTATCATCCGTATTTAGCAATAGTGAGCTTAACGTTGCAGTTGAGCTTTCTTATATAAGTAACTACATTTGGATAACAAGGTAAAGAAGGTATTGCTGTGTAGTGTCGGCATAGAATTACATTACCCCATTTCTTCAGGTGGGTGTACGTAAGAGGCGACTAACGGATTTGGAGCTTTCAAGGGATTTTTAGGCGATGTGGTTGGAGACCCATCACCGAAAACCTTTAATAATAATTAATAATTTATTCTAGCGTAAGTGGTTTGTCCACCCCTGAACTAGGCAAAGCCTGTATCTCTTTATTTTACCATCTTTTCCCCACTAAAATTTCCAAACGTGGCTGAGGAATTTCCAATTCCTTAGCTCTGGCTACCCCTTCTAGGGATTTATAGCCGTGAGCATGTGTATGTATGTATTTGGATTACAAGGTAAAGAAGGTATTTTTTTTAAAATATTTTTGTTCATGAAAACCTCATGTGGGGATGATTACTAATAATTAAAGAATAAATAAAAGAAAGGAAAAAATTTTTTTTTCAAAATTTTTTTTTCGAAATTTTTCTTTAATTATTAGTAAAGAAGGTATTTGTTAATTATCTGATATTTGAATGTACCAGAAGTAATTTAGGTACGTTTAAATATACAATGAATATAATTTAAATATTAAATATAACTTTGTTGATGTGCTATATTTCACAAAACAAACTTATACGACACCGAACCGTCCAAACCAAACCACAACAAATAAAAGTACAAAAACTCTGTTACAAAGTAATAAAACAGTAACAATGACGTCATACAATGGAGTAACAATACCTTTTTGCATTTTTGAGCCAAAGCCGTCAAAATTGAGTATTCAGCGGTAAATTTCCGGGCAGATCCGCATTCGGTCAAGGATTGTGAAAGCGACGGCGCAGATGTTGCACAAGATGTGTGTGTGTGTGTCAGAGCCGTGCCCAGGATGTTTGTTGACCAACTGTGGCTGCGTTATCTTTTGTTTACCATTTTGGCTGATTTAATGGCCTGCTTGCTTATATTTGCAGGTGATGCTAAGAATTGTTTTTTTGTAGATTTTTTTACCAACCGTTTAACCTACCTAGCCCTAAAACAATATATATCTATCCTATTTTACAACACTCGCGAGAATAAATGAGTTATTGCTGTACAAAGCTATTCACTACACAACTCTTCTGTTTTAAAATAAAATATAAAATAAAGGACTTGAAATATAACTCACCCCTTTTCTTACTAT
Organism: Bedellia somnulentella; assembly: GCA_963576735.1. Lineage (NCBI taxonomy): Eukaryota > Metazoa > Arthropoda > Insecta > Lepidoptera > Bedelliidae > Bedellia > Bedellia somnulentella. The sequence goes on along the minus strand of OY755191.1, from coordinate 11,595,327 downwards.
TTTAGTCGTAAATATAAGCTTTATTATACTTTGTCTTGTATTTGCTAATTTGGAAACGAATCCTTTAGAAATGGTTATAAATCTTAATTGCCGTGTAGTGCCGGCGTAGAATGTCACCACCCCTTTCTACTCCATCATTAGTGATACTTTATTTCTACCATCTTCTCCCTTATCTACTTCCAATTGTGGCTGGGAGTTTCTAGCTCTGTAGCTCTGGCTCCTATCATTTATGGGATGTATAGCAGTGATGTATGTACGTTGCTGTGTAGTGTCGGCATAGAATAACACTACCCCATTTCTTCTGGTGGGTGTACGTAAGAGGCGACTAACGGATTTGGAGCTTTTAAGGGATTTTTGGGCGATGTGGTTGGAGACCCATCACCGAAAACCTTTATTTTACCATCTTTTCCCCACTAAAATTTCCAAACGTGGCTGAGGAATTTCCAATTCCTTAGCTCTGGCTACCCCTTCTAGAGATTTATAGCCGTGAGCATATGTATGTATGTATGTATGTACGTAAATCTTAATAAATAAAAGTTAGCAATCCTATTTGGTTTTCCCCTGTTTCTGCATTATTATGTCGCGTTGCGATCACTGACTCATAATGTTGGTAACGTGTCGTGTGATACAAACACGTTTCAATAACGTAACGAAAGTGTAATGGTCTCAATATTAACACAACTCTCAACTCAACGTTATTAACATATACCCACTCCCTTATTTCCCATTGGGGTAGGCAGAGACTATCAATCGCTACTTTGTAAGATCCTGGCAAACCTCTCTTGCTTCGTTTAAATCCATCAATCTTTTCATACATGCTCTTTTAATTTTCACACTTCAGACGCCTACCTTTTTGAGCACACTTTCTATTTGCTCTAAATATGTCCTCCGTGGTCGTCCTCTTCTAACCATACTTCCACTTTAGCTTTATAGATCTCTTTCTCCAATTTACTGTCATATATCCTCTCTATGTGCCCAAAAAATCATAACATTCCTTTTTCTATTTTTTACAATAAAGTCTTTCACACCACACCTTTCAGGAATCACGCTGTTTCTCATTGGATCACATGACTATATATAAAGCCTGATTATAGCAAGCATGATTATATAGAATTCCGAACCTAAATGTATGTATTCCATGAACATATTCATATATATTTAAAAAGTGTAATTAAGGGTCATAAGTTCATAAGTTGACATGTTGTGTAATTATTTAATAACAAAATTGCATAGTTTTCACGTAAAAGCGTGCGAGATCCATTGTCATGTCTCGAATATCATGAAAGCAAACGAAAGTTGTGCGCGCGTTGATGTCTTTTGTTGAAGGAGGTCAAGCGCACATCTCGTTAGAAGAATAATTAACAATCATAACATGAATAAACTAAAGCAGAACTTTATATTTCTGATGTATATTTTTAGATAGAAATATATTTTTAACAAAGATAATATTTTTTGTGTTGAATTTATTTTAGTAATACGATAAACAAACTCGAGAATGTGCTAAATACATAGACATCTGTATTATAAAGGATAAAAGGGCATTTAATCAAAATATTCATGAAGTAAATTAATTGCAAGAAAAGAAATACATAATATAAGCGGAATCTCTTTCCACCCTTTCGGAATATAAGTGTCACGTCCCAGGTAATAAATACATAGAATAAAAATACCAGATGTTTTGATAACTCTTTGCTGCCCATCCGATCAGGAAGTCAAAGAACTTGACATACAAAGGTCAATTAAAACAAATCCCAATCTACCTTTCTATAACTTTTATAACTTAACTGCGACTAATAACTATGATTAAACCCAAAAGCAATCTAAATGTGGGACATAACATCCAATTGACCTTTGTTAGCTAGTGAAAGCCTTCATGACGTCATGCGCGGGCGCAACGTTATCGTTATGTAATTTGCGGATCTGTATCGTCTGTTACCGCTTTTGTGATGGCTTCTTTTGTTAGTTTACTTATATAATTTGGGATTAAGAAAGCATAAATACATTTAAAAGAAAATAATTTGGTTCATATTTTGAACTAGTTATCTGCCAAGACTAATCACGGACAGTAAACGCTTAGATTTTGCATATTTAAAAACTAAAAGTTGACTGTTGAGTTGAGTGAAGCTATTAATACTATGAGTAGATGAAGGTAATATCTGCCGTGTAGTGCCGGCTTAGAATGTCGCTACCCCTTTCTACCCACGGGTGTCGTAAGAGGCGACTAAGGTTATTGGGGCTATTTATTGGATTTTTAGGCGATGCAGTTGGAGACCCATCACCAAAAACCTTTATTTTACCGCCTTTTCCCCACTCAACTTCCAAAAGTGGCTGAGGAATTTATAATTCCTTGGCTCTGGCTACCCCTTCTAGGGAATTATAGCCGTGAGTATATGTATGTATGTATGAAGGTATATGAGTATCCACCCTATCTTTATGCATTCAGCAAAATTGTTTATGTGTATGTGTAGAGAGATTAAGTGTATGGGGCTTTTTAAAGTGGTTTTTAGGCGATGCGATGCTATTCGATCTTGTCTCCTATCAACTTCCAATGTGGCTGAGGAGTTTCTAGCTCTGAAGCTCTAGCTACGCCTTTTTGGGATTTATGGCCGTGAGTATATGTATGTGTATAGAGAATAGGTCTGATGTCGAGCCAGTCATTGTTTGAAAAGGCTCGAATTACAGTGCATAATGCTGTTCTGCATCCTACGATGATGTATGGGAGTGAATGTTCGGCAAAAAAAACATAAAAGTAAAGTGAATGCAGTGGTAATAAGATCCCTCAGAAGGTTATGACTCGTGAGCGATTAGGTGTGAAAGATGATGTAGTGTGCAAGATAGAAAATAAGATGTTAAGATGAAGGATTAAAGTAGTACCGTGCCGGTTTAGAATATCACTACCCCTTTCTACCCACGGGTGCCGTAAGAAGCGACTAAGGGTATGGGGCTTTTTAAGTGGTTTTTTGGGCGATATGGTTGGAGACCCACAACCAACTTCATTTCTACCATCTTGTAACTGTAATCTTCCAAATGTAGCTGAGGAGTTTCTAGCTCTGAAACTCAGGCCACCCCTTTTTGGGTACTATATATATATGTATATGTATCTATGTCTCGTAATTAAAAATATTGCACCTATAACCTATATGGATGGAGTCAGTAGAGGTTTAAAGACCAGATTGAAAAAGTCATAGAAAGGCGTAAGCTAGAAGTAAAAAAAAACATGTTTTTGAACGGTTTTGAAAGGAAACCCTCTTATTTAATGTTCTTAACGTTATAATAAGCCCTATCAGAGAGCTAGTCTTTAAAATAAGGTCACCAATGGTTATTAAAATATAATCCGAATTTGTTTTCCTATTATTAAAAAAGCCACTAATCTGGTCCCTGGGGATGATCAAGGTCGTGGAAAGCTGAGATAGAGCAGCATTGGACCGATCATTGTGGTTATACTTAAGGTCAACACACACCATTACTAGTGTATTAACTAAAATTGATTAATAAAGACAAAATCAACAACGAATCATGTTAACAAGCCATTGAGAGCATGCAGGTTGTATTCAAACGCAAATAGCCACACACGAGCCTTAATGGTCGCTATCTTAATGACGGCGGCTAATGACAGGCATAGTGCTATGTCAATAACGGCGGGAGCACGAGTCATATTTGTGACATTGTGGGTCAGTGGAAAGCGCATTAGAAATTAAACATTTAACGACTAGATTCACTGCATTGTTAGGGAATTGAAGCTGTTTGAATTTCTACGTTTCATTTCTAATTGTTGGCGAGTCGGATGTAGTTTTTTGGGTTCGTTTGTAGTGTAACCTTGATTTGATAGAAACTGTGGGTTTGTTTGCATGTGTAATGCAACCTTGAGATAAGATTTGGTGGTTTGTAGATAAAATAGTATATTTGGGTCAACCTATCGAAAAGCAAACATAACAAAGCAATTCAGTAACTTTACGTATGATTTAAACAGAGTTATACATACATACATACATACATACATATTCTCACGCCGTTAGTTCCCATTCGGGTAGGCAGAGACTATCGATCGCCACTTTGTACGATCCTGGCAAACCTCTCTAGTTTCATTCACATCCATCAATCTTTTCATACATGCTCTTTTATTCTTCGTACTTCGGACACCTGCCTTTTTGAGCACATTTATAAGAGCAGAGTTATAAAATTATGTCTGTCCAGATCGTACCAAGTTACGATCGATAGTCTCCTTTGTCTACCCCAATGGGAACTAACGGCGTGAGTATGTATGTATTATAAATTAGATACAAAAGGTATAAAACTTTTTGATAATGACATGGTTGAATCAAATTGGGTTTGTGATTAAAAGTGCAGGCGTCCGAAGTGTGAACGATAAACGAACGTGTATCAAAATATTGATAGACGGTAAACAAACCGTGAGAGCTTTGCCAGCCTGGAATAAATTAAATCCATGCTCTGGTAGGTAAACCACACTGAGAACTAATTGCATGAGCATATGATTGTAACCAATTGATTTATAGTAAAACTCATCTCTCACAAAACTTTCTAAAGCCATACGAGACCATCAATTTACATATAAAAATGACAAAGTTTCACACAACAGGCCCAGCGAGAAATATAATCTCGTAAATTCTTGGTAATCAAAGATTGGACAACCTGTTTCCTTTAAAATGCATTTCGAATTAATCATGTGTAGCTGTTATTCGATATGCGAGTCAAAGATGCGACTCGAATTGGTTGTATCGGTTTTTTTCGTAACGGGAGTAGGGTCTAGGGTCAATGTACTTGAAGAGAACACGTGACTGCATGTTGCATAAGATTAAGATTATCAGATTTAAATATAAGAACGTAACGGTTCTTATTTTAAATTTCTCTGATTACTGTGTAAGGAGAATTTTGTTTCAAAAAGGATTTATGCGGACACTAAGGTGGAGTGAAATATTTGAATTACGAATTCTTTTAGGTGATATATTGCTTAATTCGACCACGAAACGGAACAGAGCATTAAAAACATAAAAGCCTTTGATTTTCTTTTAGTTTGGGCGAATTATTTTTAGCGGATATGTTCCACGTTATGTCAATTTCAATATATTTTAATTTTCATATCGACAGTGCATGAGAAGATGAGGTGTATGAGATTAAATAATGACTTCGAGAAATTACATAAATACATACATATACTCACGGCTATAAATCCCTTAATGGGGTAGCCAGAGCTTTGGAATTAGAAATTCCTCAGCCACTTTTGGAAGTTGATTGGGGAAAAGATGGTAATAATAAATGTTTTTGGTGACGGGTCTCCAACCACATCGCCCAAAAATCACTTAATAAGCCCCTATACCCTTAGTCGCCTCTTAAGATCACCCACGGGTAGAAATGGGGTAGTGTTATTCTAAGCCGACACTACACGACAAAATTATCAAGAAATTATGGTAATAATAAATAAATTCAGGTATATAGAAAACAAAATATATCAAAGACTACATGTTTATGTTTAACCTACATTTCCCGACCGTATTTCCAATGTTAGCTACAGGGGAAAATATATATATTTCTACCAACATATCTAACTCCTCATAAATAAAAGATGTTATTAAAGGAAAGAAAAATTTCGACACTGGCGGGGATCGAACCCGCGACCTTCGGGTATACGCCCCCGTCGAAATTTTTCTTTCCTTTAATAACATCTTTTATTTATGAGTAATAATCCCCACATGAGGAATTCATGTCAAAAAACATTAAATTATATCTAACTCCTAATGAGATTTTAGATTTAATGGGAAATCGTGATAGAAAACGAAAATAAAATAAGATACTAAATACCTTTTCACCTAGAATATATTCGAATAGCTGATAGTGCTGCACAAGTGACGTGATGTAGCGAACGATTATCGATATTACGGTCGAATCGTAACCGATTATCACGCGATGTGGGACGATATACGTCACGTGATTAATTGGCAACACTGGTTTATCATTAAAATATTCAACTGTAATTATTTTTTAGAATGTAAGCGTTTCTTTAAACGGCTTGTTATAACATTTTAGCAGATTTTTCTCTAAGGCTCAGAAAATTGTTGCGTATAAATATTTGCTTCGCATGGCATCGTTTACGCTGTATATTACCAAAAGGGGTTTCAAAGGTGCTAATATTTTAGAAAAAATCTTTGAAATTCTGCCATTTGGTATTCGGAGTAGTCCATTTACGGGATAGAGGCAGGCCTATCGCCGATTTGTATGAACACACCATCAAACTAGAATAGGAATAACCCATTTTATATAAGTTGTTGGGCGACGATGCGGTTGGAGGCCCATCACCAACAACTCTTATTTTACAAACATTTTCATTTTTCAATTCAATTCCAAAAGTGGCTGAGGAATTTCTAATTCTGAAGCTCTGGCTATCCCTTCTAGGGATTAATAGGCGTGAGTATATGTATGTACATTGGTGTAGGCCGATCTCAGGAGTTAAGCTTCTTTGCATTAAAGACACTGTTTTTTCGCACTAAGCCATCAATCTTTGCTTTGAACCTTAATTAATCGTTAACATAGTTTGGATTATTATTTATATATTATACATATACTCACGGCTATAAATCCCAGGAAGGGGTAGCCAGAGCTAAGGAATTAGAAATTCCTCAGCCACTTTTGGAAATTTGAGTAGGGAAAAGATAGTAAAAATAAAGGTTGTTGGTGATGGGTCTCCAACCGCATCGCCCAAAAATCCCTTAATAGCCCCATACCGTTAGTCGCCTCTTACGTACACCCACCGGAAGAAATGAATATTTATATATTATATTAAGTATTAATAGCTGTAGTGTTAAATAAATTAAATAACAGGGCTTTGACTGAAAATCAGCGTTTGATGAGTATATAGGTACTCTGTCATACGAGTGCTGAGTCAAGGCCTTTTTAATAATGAAATATTTTCTTTTTCTTGTTACGTCTTTACCAAATAAACATTATTTCTTTCTTTCTTTCTATTATAATCACTAAAATATAAAGATAAAAATAAACCCAAGTATGCCCTTTTTTAAAACGTACATTATTCAAACAGCTGTTTAGTGTGTTAATACTAAACAATGTTTTACTTTCTTTGCAAGTCAATTGTTCAGAAGGGAAACGATACTTTCACTCATTGTGTTCTTTTAAACATAGGGATAATCACTTAAGTAGATACGTAAAAACACACCTACGATGTCACTTTCAATTTCATCTCATACGACAATGGTAAGTGGTTGTTAGAGCTTAGAAATAATGCTGATAAATAGAGTTGTGTAGTGTCGGCTCAGAATAGCCTAACTTATTTCTTTCTGCAGGTGTCGTAAGGCGACTAAGAGATTTGGGGCTTCACCAAGTGTTTTGGTGGATATAGCTGTAACCGAAACAAAGTAGCTGATTAATTTACATTTTTAAAGCAGTATGTTTTTTATTTTTAGCTATAGATAAAAACGATGATGATGATGCTTTATTGGGCGTATGATAAATGGTAAGTTAGTTATTTTTCAGGATTCTACAAAGTGACGATCAATGTTTCAATTGCCAACACCAATGGGATAAGTATAAGTCGTAAGTAAATATAAGGCATTTCATTCTATCGGTGAATTTTACAGGGATTTTTTCCTGTCAGTATCATATGAGATGTTAAATATATCAATTCAATTCAATTCATTTATTTGCATTCTTGTTTTACAGGTAAGATCTTAACAAATCATAGTGTAGGACAAACAAGACCCCGTTGGGGCACAACAACAATACTTAATAACTAAATTCTTATTCTACAACACATAAGAAGAAAAATACAAAATTATTTACAAAATATGAAAAAAATACAATAAAACATTGAAAATATATCATTAAATTATTTAGTAATTGCAATATAATATAATAAAAATACTTCTTTAATTATTAACTGAAAATCCGATTATTTATTTGTCAGTAAAATACTAATTCAACGTATAGTAACACTTATCGACCAAAAAATTTATAAGTTGCGTTTTGAATGACTTTTGGGCATTTTTTATGCTGTCTGGTAGCGCATTATATTATTTATGTCAGAAATTATTCAAAAATTTTCAAAAAAGTTTGTGGTGAAGCTAAATCTAGATGCATAAAACATAAAATTAAGAATTCTTCTAACAAGAGTAAGACTGTCTGGAAAATAATTAACAGTGAAACTGGAAAACTAAAGTCCCCACATGATCTCAATTTATTATTAGATAATGAACTGATACAGTCAAGATCACAAATTGCTGACATTTTTGAAAATCATTTTATTAATACCCCTACTCAGACAACAGAGAAATTAAATTCATGTCCCCAAAAAGCTCTTGAGTTGTTGGAACGAAATGTTACCAAAACAACAGCACAGTTTTCTTTCATGTATGTTGACAGTAATGATATAATTAAAAATTTTAAAACTATTAGTCTTAAAAAAACCGAAGACATAACCGGAATGTCAGTTTTCGTCATAAACAGAATAATAAATATAATCGCTCCACATTTAACGATACTTTTTAATAAATGTATAGATATAGGAGAATTTCCAGACTGCATGAAGTTAAGTAGGCTCATCCCACTCCATAAATCAGGAGATAGTCAGGACTTTACCAATTATAGGCCTATTTCTATTTTACCAGTTCTCAGTAAAGTTTTTGAGAAAATCATGTCCAACCAAATGCTTTCTTATTTCAACAAACATAATATATTCCATGACGAGCAATATGGTTTCACCAAAGGTAGGTCTACTGTAGATGCAGGAGTGTCACTAATGAAACATATTTTTAATTCATGGGAAAACTCCCGGGATGCGTTAGGTATATTCTGTGACCTCACAAAAGCTTTTGATTGTGTAAAAAAAGAGATAGCGTTGATTAAACTTAAATATTACGGTTTTGACGAGCAAGCACTGAAATTGATGGCATCATATCTTAATAAAAGAACTTTAAAGGTTGATATTAATGGAACCACGTCGGAAGGATCGGAAATAGAAATGGGCGTTCCTCAAGGTTCTATACTTGGCCCATTACTGTTTCTGATTTACATTAATGATTTACCATTTATGGTACAAAAGTATTCTGAGATAGTTATGTTTGCAGATGACACATCTTTAATATTTAATGTAGCGAGATCCTCTACATCTCTTGACGACGTAAATAAAGCTATCTCACTGGTATTGCATTGGTTTACTGTAAATAACCTGGTTCTAAATGCCAAAAAAACTAAATGTATTAAATTTACTTTACCGAATGTTAGGCAAGTTGAAAACAATATTGTTATTGATAGTGAAAAAGTAGAATTAGTGAAAGAGACAAAATTCCTAGGGATAATAATCGATTCTAAGTTGCAATGGGGACCCCATATACTAACACTTTCTAAAAGGCTGAGCTCTGCAGCGTATGCCGTGCGTAAGATTAGAGAAATAGCAGACGTAGAAACAGCTCGCATTGTGTATTTCAGTTATTTTCATAGTATTATGTCGTACGGTATTTTATTATGGGGTAAAGCGGCTGATGTTCATAAAGTTTTCGTCTTACAAAAGCGAGCTATCCGATCTATTTACATGTTGAGGTCGAGGTATTCGTTGCGCGAAAAATTTAAAGATATTGGCATTTTAACTGTCCCTTGCCAATACATATTTGAGAATTTAATGTATGCTAAAAAGAATATATGTCAATTTAGTAAAGTTAGTGATAGGCATACTGTTAACACTCGAAATAAGGACAAACTTAACGTACCGAAGTGGAGACTTAATAAAGTAAGTAACTCCTTTATGGGACTATCCCTCCAAATGTTCAACAAACTTCATTCTGACATGTTGGAATTGCCTGTGGCATCTTTTAAAAAGGCAATTAAAGCAATGCTTTTAAAGAAATCTTACTACAGTGTTCAAGATTTTTTAAACGACAAGGACCCAACGCGCACATGACCGTGTCCGTAAAGCTATAAATCTTCCCTCGTTATTCCCAGGAATAATTGTCTGGTGAGTCTCACGTTATGTGATTGGTTTTTTGTGATGGACAATTTATTTTTATTATGTCAAACAAGCGTTTGGTTTTGTCGCATAGAAAATCTTTTATAAAGTAGAAACATGTTAATAAACTGAAATTGTACAAACCATGTTTTGAAAAAATGAAAAAATGTGAATGTAAAGAGTTTCTTTGTTGCTTCTTCTCTTTACGAACACCTTCCGAAGCAACGGACTAATGATAAATTTAAAAACATTTGACGTTCAAAAAATGTTAGTTTTTAACTTAATTTTGAAGAATAAACATTTTGACTTTTTTTTTTTTTTTTGACCGCCATCGAGAACGGACCGTTGTCAACCATCTTTAATTTAGTCTGAACTATGGCGAGCCTGGTTTGAGGTCTTAAGTTTGCTGGCCTTGAGTAAATGGGAAAGCTATTAATATTATTTATTACATACATACATATTTTTAGGATATAAAGTGATGCGAGAGTGAGTATACGATATTTCTTGAAATAGGTTCTACAACTGGCTGTACTATCTATATTGGCCAAAATGCGTATACACTTCTTTTGGAGTATAAAAACTTATAAGTTTGTATGTTTTAAGCGGAATACACATTGATCCCGCCGGGCCGCCGACATATGTCGGCACCTTTTTGTCGGCGGTCTAGTTCTCATTAATAGGTTAGTCATAATTCAATCAACACATGCCGCCGGGTTGTATCGCCGGGCAATGTCGGCGGCCCGGCGGGATCAGTGTGTATTGCACTTAAACTGAACAAACTGTGTTTGTGATGACTAATTAATATTCGCTATTGAAAAACACGTGTTACATAATGCTTTACCGACACAATGAACGTGGAAAGTATGTATTTGTTAATAAGCCGTAACGTATCGTTCAAAGTTTAATACTTTAAAGCAGATTATAGCGGTTCTCCTGTAAAAGTCCTATCTACTTAGTTAGAAACATAAGTATAATAATAGCATGTCCTTCTTAATCTTGCCTTATTAAATTAAATATTAAAAAATATGAATATGTTGTTATATTTTATTTATAGTTATTCTTTGTTGGCTGTGTAGTGTCGGCTTAGAATAACACTACCCCATTTCTACCCGTGGGTGATCGTAAGAGGCGACTAAGGGTATGGGAGCTTTTAAAGTGATTTTTGGGCGATGTGGTTGGAGACCCGTCACCAAAAACATTTATTATTACCATCTTTTCCCCAATCAACTTCCAAAAGTGGCTGAGGAATTTCTCATTCCAAAGTTCTGGCTACCCCGTTCAGGGATTTATAGCTGTGAGTATATGTATGTATGTATGTATGTTATTCTTTGTTATTAATTAGTTTTATTTTTATACTTGATTTTTCTACAAGAGGCTTGTAATAAATAACTTCGTTCTTTCTTTCTTAATAAAAAAAGGTGCTCAGAACATTGGAACAAGCTCATCTCAGTCATTGTCGGAGAAGAAGAGAGAGAATATTATACGATGGAACAAATGCCGATATCGGTTGATTACTTGTAAAGAGATTAAGTAGTAATGAACTAAATCATGTTAAAATTACCCTCAGAGTGAATTCGCGTTTTCGGTAAACCAGAGCTGAAATCAGCACTCTCTTTTAACGCCTCTTATTTGAGAAAATGGACCATTGTATAAACTCTACGCTTAATTATAATCCCATATCATATTAAGCTTTGTGTCTCAAGATACTTTTGTTACCAGCCTTTTATTTCTGCGCTAATTAATCCAGCTCAAAATTTCACTGAGATCAAACCAGGCATTTAGAAAATACACTGGCACAGCTGATTAAGCATATCAAAACAAATGGGAAAGTAAGTCCGTTTAAATTTCTATTGAGACGTAACCGCAAAAGTGAAATAACCAAAGTCAGGAGTGAGGCGTGTCACTTATCATAATCTAGTTGTCGCGTATGACAGATGCCTCGGGCGTTTTGTATGCGTTTAATTCAATTTTAGGTTGATTAATTTCAATCGACCCTGCCACTGATATTTTGCCAGTGGCTAGATATAAAAAGTGAAATGCCGGTAATTTTGTAAAATTACCGGCATTTCGCCGTGTAGTGTCGGCTTAGAATAGCACTACCCCGTTTCTACCGATGGGTGTACGTAAGAGGCGACTAACGGTATTGGGGCTTTCAAGGGATTTTTGGGCGATGCGGTTGGAGACTCATCACCAACAACCTTTACTTTACCATCTTTTCCCCACTCATTTTTTTTCCAAAAGTGGCTGACGAATTTCTAATTCCTTAGCTCTGGCTACCCCTTCTAGGGATTTAAAGCCGTGAGTATATGTATGTATGTATGTATGTTTGTAAAATTAAAGACTGATTTATTGATCAGAACGGTATGAACTATTAATTACCAGAATATACGCGTCAGGGTAAGTAAAGATGAAATTTAGGAACAACTAAATAGGGGTAGGCAGAGACCATTGATCGCTACTTTGTACGATCCCAGCTATCCTATAGAGCTTTAGTTGCATTCGTCAGTCTTTTCAAACGTTTTTCTTTTGTTTTTCGCATTTTGGATACCTGCTAAATTCAGCATATTGTGTCTTTAATCTAAATGTGCTTTACAATTAAGAAAAAAGATGAGATGCTTTGCTTGGACATATGGAACGAATGATAGAAAATAAAAAAGAGATATATTGACACCTCTTTTATATATAATTCAATATAGATAAATAGCTGTGAGCATATATGTATAAGTAAATAAAAAAAAGTAAATACAAAATGCCAATGAAATTTTAATATATGCTTTTGAATAAATTATCAAACAATAAATAATTTGAATAAATAGTAGAAATACAATTTTGTAGATACAAACATTAATCAATAACGGCATTGACATTGAATATTATTCGTTGACATTATGTATAGAATCTAAAGTGATAGTCCTATGTCATATGTAAGTAATAGTGTGATTAGTTTACGATGGAGTAAGAATGATAAAATATTTATATATAAAGAGATAGATAGATAACTCGTTTATTTATGTTAACATGACACCATACAATAGGAAAAACAACACAAAAAGTGAAAACAATATTTATGACGTAAAAATTAGTGCTATGGTAACACAAACTAGGTCCTAACTCAGCGCTTTATATTGCCAAGTGGCAAAACACACTCACACCACAAGTTCTCATTTCCTCGCGATCGCCACTTTTACCAATTCTGTTAATCTCTCGGGATTCATTCACATAAATCAAACTTTTCAAAAATATCCTTTTGTTTTTCATATTTGTTTTTATGATATATAAGCGATTTTTTTTCTTCATGCACAAACATGATAAATATTAACAAAATATGATGATTGGGTACCAGCACCGTACCTACGCAGCGTACTCGTTCAAGCTGAATATTAAATTCAGAACGTTTAAGCTCGAATGCTGTTGCACTGATCACTTCTAAGATATATATGTCACACACTAATTAGCTAACTTTCTGTTTTGTCACCAAATACTTCACCGGTCTTATCGCTTTTCGTGTATCCACAATATTTATAACCAATTTTCTGCAGACTGAAATTTGCATGAAGAGTTCTAAGTCAGTTCTAAAGCAAGCCTTTATAGACTTTGTAACTTACATAGAAATTCATTCAAACCCTTCAGCTCACAAATTTTAAAACAAACATATTGATAGTTTTAATACATACATACCTAGAAGGGGTAGCCAGGGCTAAGGAATTATAAATTCCTCAGCCACTTTTGGAAGTTGAGTGGGGAAAAGATGGTAAAAATAAAGGTTTTGGTAATGGGTCTCCAACCGCATCGCCCAAAAATCCAATAAAAAGCCCCAAATAGTTTTAATCTAAGATTATTTACATAACGTATCACTTAAGTGTGTTTGTTTTAAATCAAATGTAGCTAACTGGTTGCAATACTGAATATTGAAATCCGTATTATCTACTTTGTATAGTTAAAGTAGAGCAAGGGAACAAGGTTCCAAGAATTTTATGTTGTAAAGCTTTTGGAAGATGTTTTCTACCCGCCTTATTACTGCTCTATTATCTTAAGGTAAAATTAATACATTGGTATAGATTTTGATGTAAATAAGTAAGTTATGGGCTAGGTTTTTTCTAAATTATATATTTTTTACCTTTCACCTTTCAATGACATTCAAATTAATTTTAATTTACTTTTAATTTTGGGGACACATGTTGCGAGGATAAATTGCCTTTGGGTGTAGAACCTAATTAAGTTATAGGCTGACTTTATGTATGTATAAAGTTAAAAATAACTTTTTAATAAAAGAACTGAAAGTGAAAAAACGACAAGTATTAAAAAAAGCATCTGTGTCACTTTGATTAAAAAATAAAAATATTTTTCCATTCAGCTTCTTAAGATTAAGATTCAAATATAATCAATTAAGAATAGTAATTTAAATGATATAAAATAATTTAAGCTATTAATTTATTTTTATCACAATTATTTTTTTGCAATTTCTTACACTACAAGTATGTCCACACGTGTTTTTACATCTACCTGAGCATGTGTAAAAAGAATGATAATTGTGAGAGAAGGAAGAGAGGTTTGTCAGAACTGTGCAAAGAGGCGATCGATAGTCTCTGCCTACCCCAATGGAAGCTAAGTAAGTAAGTATTTATTGTAAAGATAGTTATCAGAGTTTAGAAAAACTCTTTACACCTTTCTATACAAAAAATATTACTATGTACTATTACTTTTATTATCAAAATGTTCTGCGAGTTAATAATAAAATATGTTATAGACTTACATAACAATACCAAATATTGAGTAATAGGGAAAAAACCGAATTCCGCGATTGTAAATCTATATCGGTCTTACATTACATTCAGTAATAAGGTCGGCATGTTCATTCAACTGCGTTCGATGTTTATTTGATGTAACATTTCACGCAACACTGCCCACTTTTCATGAGCCGACCGCACGCCTCCGAAGAGTTTGCATATTTTCACTGAACAAAAAAAAACTAAACAATAACATACCGAGCACTAAATATGTCCTTAACTGGCGCTCCATTTCCGCCAATCGCAATGTTACTCTTGCTGTAGTTCTTATTACGTCACCACTTTCACTGCGTTCACCGGCGCGCGGGAAACAGCCGTGATCACATATGTCTGTTACACTACTTGGTTCAACGGACCAATGAAAAAAAAAAAACAAATTTGACGTTTACTAATTTGATGTTATTTTTTTTAATGACGCGCCCGGAGCCTTCACTTTCTTCGTAGGCAATGAAGCGCGCGGCGCGTGCGATGGCCTTTTACTTTCCTACTCCGACTGAATCCGACGGCTAAAGTGGGGATTTTGACTTGTTTCTTACAGGACTTCACAAATTTCGATACAAAATCTGTGTGTTTTCATACCACTCTTGACTGAATACAAGTAATTAACTTTCATGCTTCATTTGGTGCTCAGATAGGCGTTTAATTTAGCTCATGTACATGAATGTAGTGTAGTTTTCTAATTAAGGGCACACAGTTTTCTCTAATGTTGTGTTTTACTTGCTCCACATTAAGTAAAATATATTACACTTAGTGTAATACTAATTAAATATGCTTTAAATATCTGAAAACTATGCACATATATTTTTGGATATTTTGTTAATTTGAACAAAGACTCTCATTCACATTGGCAAAACGTAATCTATTTTGCTAACACTTAATAACATAGGACATATGGCAATTATTATAATTCAGGATGTTATAATAAAACTTCTAGTCTTCCAGTGAACTCTGTATATTATATTACTTATGTACAAACTATTCACGTTAACCTCAAATACAAGTTGTTCACACTTCAAAAGCCAGAAACCGAATCACGTCAGTTGGTGTAGTCAGGGTATTTATACACACGTGTAAACAACTTTCCCCTTCTACACAAAAACACTTTATTTTAACAAATTTATCTAATTCACTAAATTTAAAGCATTATAGTGTTATGGAAATTCATTAAATAAATAGAAATGATTTTACAAAACATAATACCAAGATATAATCATTGAATATAACTTTATATATAATATAGACACTGAATATTTGCAATGATAACAAATCCATTTCAATTAATCAAACTAATGTCTTTTTACTATGAATAATCATAATATAATTATAAATGATTTGAGAAAACAGTAATACTTAAAAATAAATATTAACATATAAGTTTACCCTCAAATAATTGATGGCACATATTACAAAAACACAATTTCAACAACATTTGCTGACCAAAATATAATTAGAACCTTACATTCGTCCATCCTGACGACGTGTATGACCCCATACACGACATCAAGTGATAACCTTACATTCGGTCTGACATGCCTATATACAGTTACTAATCTCGAGCCTATTGAATGATGATTGAATATGAAATAATCATACATAATAATGTGATAACAACGTTCTCAAGCTTTACGATACACATACTCCATAACTTATTTATAATTACTGATCTCTAACTTTTCGAGGTACATAATATCAGATAGTAAATCAACATTTTCGAACGTTTCGAGGTACATAATATCAGGAAGTAAATCAATATTCTCGAACATTTCGAGGTACATAATATAAGATAGTAAATCAACATTCTCGAACATTTCGAGGTCCATAATACCAGATAGTAAATCAAAATTCTCGAACATTTCGAGGTACATAATATCAGGTAGTAAATCAACATTCTCGAACATTTCGAGGTACATAATATCAGATAGTAAATCAACATTCTCGAACATTTCGAGGTACATAATACCAGATAGTAAATCAAATTCTCGAACATTTCGAGGTACATAATATCAGGTAGTAAATCAACATTCTCGAACATTTCGAGGTACATAATATAAGATAGTAAACCAACATTCTCGAACATTTCGAGGTACATAATACCAGATAGTAAATCAACATCAATCTCAAACCTAACATCTAATTCAATTCACGTGATAATACATATATAGACGTAATAAATAAAAGCGCATTTTTTTCAAATAGTAAATTAATTTCGAAATAAAGATTTTACTAGCATAATATAAAAGACATCAATTATCCGAAACATCAGAGCTATTGCCATCGCTTGCATCACTACTGGTCTCATCAGGTTCATCATCGTTAACGCTAAGAGCAGCTATGTGTATCCATGGCTGCATTCGTGAAACGGCAACAGTGGTTTTGCGCTTATTTTTCATGCCCTCGAAACCAAGAACAGGTGAAACTTTATAACGGTCGTTTCCTAAAATTTTGATAACTTTATAAGGACCTTCATAACACGGTAGAAGTTTCGAACTCTTTCCGTCATTATTAAATGTAGATTTTAAAAGTTTTACTAAATCCCCCTTTTCATAGATCCGAGCCGGCTTTCTATTTTTGTCGAAATATTCCTTCTGCTTGATTTGACTTTCGTTGATCTTTTCTTTTACTTGTTGCCGTATTTCGACCACATCGGAATTTTCACGTGTCTCATTTGTTATGGCATTGAAAGCTGGGTTTACCTCACTGTTCATGTGTGTACCAAACATTACTTCTGTTGGTGTTCTGCCAATAGTTTTCTGTAGAGTATTATTTAACCCCCATTGAATTTTCCCTAACTTTGTGTCCCAGTCCCTTTCATTTTGGTTTATACCCTCTGCTGTAAGACAATCAAGAATGGTGCGATTGTAACGTTCCACCTGGCCATTGGATTGTGGACTGGCTACAGCATTCAAGACCTGTTTTATGCCTTTGTTCAAACAATATCTTTTAAACACATGCGAGGTAAAGCAGCTACCTCGATCACTTATTATGCGATCAGGTGTCCTAAAAGTATAAAATATTTCTTCAAGGACATTAATTACATTTTGCGTATTAGTGTTTCTGACTGATTTAATAAAAACAAACTTTGTAAATGCATCGATGACAACTAAGATGTGAGTGTGACCTTTTTTTGATCGAACGAACGGTCCTACATGATCGATATGCAGTGTGTGGAATGGAACAGCAACTTTCTCAATGGGATGGAGTAATCCCTCTCGAGAATTTCCTGATTTCTTTGCGTATGCGCATTCCATACAAGCTGCTACGTACTTTTTAACATATCTTGTCATTTTGGGGAACCAATAATTTCTTTTAATTCGATCCATGGTTTTTTCCATCCCTAAATGCCCCATATCATCGTGACACATTTTACATACCTGCCACCGTGCCCCCTTGGGTACTACAAATCGCACCTCACTTCTGTCATTACCCAATGTTCTATACAGCTTGTTATCGCGTATTGTATAATTTTCTTTTATATACTGAAGGCTTTTTACATCTATGTCACTGTTCAAAATAGTACGAATTCTCTCAAGCTCAGTATCCCCTAATTGCAAAGTCAACAGCCAGTCATCGTCTTTAATAGTCATCACAGCTGGGTACAATTCATCAGTATGCAACTCATCGCGATTGTGAGTATTTCTTGACAAAGCGTCTACATGTGACATTTTTGTTCCCGCTCTATATTCTACTGTACAGTTAAATTCTTGCAATAACAGCCACCATCTAGCAATTCGAGGTATAAGATCTCGTTTTAGAAATGTAGAGCGTAGTGCACTACAATCAGACACAATTTTGAAAGGCCTACCCAACAAATATACCCTGAACTTTTTCAACGAGGATACTACTGCCAAAGTTTCCAACTCGTATGCGTGAAAATTTTTTTCTTCGGGTGACGTCTGTCTGCTGTAGTAAGCTATAGGTCGCAAGGAATTACTTCCTTTAGAACGTTGTAGCAAGATTCCACCTACCCCTATGCGACTAGCGTCAGTATGGAGTTCCAATTCAGCTTCAGTGTCAAATATCGCTAGTACCGGCCTATCAACCAACCTTTGTTTCAACGTATTAAAAGCTGCCTCCTGGTCAGCAGTCCACTCCCAAACAGTGTCTTTTTTTAGTAACTTATTGAGAGGATGTGCTATAATAGCGAAGCCTTGGATAAACTTTCGAAAGTAACTTACTAAGCCTAGAAATTGACGTACAGTATGAACATTATGGGGTCGTGGAAATTCAAGAACACATCGAATTTTGGCCTCCCCTGGTTGGATACCTGAAATTCCTATCTCGTATCCTAAATAATCAATTTTATTTTGAAGAAAACTGCATTTCGATAGGTTCAACGTAAGGTTTGCTTCAGCTAAAAGTCCTAAAACTTCTTCAAACCTATCCAAGCATTCCTGTGATGTTCTACCAAAGACCAAAAGATCATCGATGTATACCGTAGCCCTATCAAAACGTGCGTTACCTAATACACGATTCATCATTCGTTGGAAGACGGCAGGAGCGTTTGCCAAACCAAACGGCATCCTATTAAATTCATACTGTCCGTCCGGTGTGACAAACGCTGTCAATCGCCTGCTTTCTTCAGCAATGGGTACTTGATAGTACCCTGACATGAGATCCAGAGTAATAAACCATGCTTGCCCTGATAACCTAGCTATCTCGTCATCAATTATAGGCATTGGGAATCTTTCCTTGATCGTTATGGAGTTCAACATCCTAAAATCCACACACAGTCGTGATGACCCGTCTTTTTTCCGCACCAAAATAATGGGGCTTGCGTATTCCGATTTTGATTCCCTAACAATCCCCGCCTCTAACATTTCACCTACCATCTGACGAACTTTATCCCTTTCGTGATGTGACAATCTATAGGGACGATAGACGATAGGTCGTTGACTGTTCAGCTCAATGTTCATCTCAGTAACATTAGTGCACCCTAAGTTTTTCATTGATGTAGCAAAACATTTACCATAGCGAGTCAACAAGTCAACGAGCCTTCGCCGATCGTCTTCTGTAGCTGAAGGTCCTATCTTTACCTCATTTATGTCGAAGTTAATTTCATCAACGACTGCAACAGACTCTGTTATCTCTGGAGAGACCATCATGACCCTATTAACCACCTGAATCTTTTCTGCTCTGCAAAAAATGGAATTTTCCTGTAACGAGCAAGTATATAAGCATGGAGTAATCAGCACATTAACTGCACCCTTCTTGACGTTGTAAACCCCGCCACAAATCAAATAATGTTCATTAGGCTTACCCACAATCTTTGTTTCTATTAGCACATCTCCGTCCATAATTGGCTCAGTTATTGCTCTAACACTCCCAGCTCCATACAGTTGAACGTGACCAGCAAATCTAACCCGAAAAACCTGTTCATTTTCGACACAAGCGTCACCTGATGGTAGTACTGACCCTATATCCAAAAATTTTAATTCTGTTGCGCTTTTAAATACCATCAAGTGAGGTTGTTCCGTAAATGACTGACCAATGAGCAATGATTTTTCTAACAAATCATCCTGCACAACTCTGCATAACACTGAAGCGTTTACATCATCTACCGCTAAATTCAAAACGACACTTCCTACGGACCTTACTATTCTGTTACCGAAGCCTTTCATGGAAGTAGGGCAATTATCGTGCTGAACTTTCAAATCTAAAACTACCGACTCCCTAATTAGTGTCACTTCACTACCAAAGTCCAGAAATGCCTCATAACTACGACCGTTCACCGACACCTGCTTAATAAATTTTGCGTTTGGCAAGTCATTCGTAATACGCATTGTTTTCTGTACTGTTCCTTGTTTAGGATTCGTATTCTCGAAATTTCTGTTGCAATTTTCAGCTTTGTGGCCGAACTTATTGCATTTGGTACACTTTTGTATGGGTTTCGGACATTGAGATACCATATGATCTCTAGATCTACAATTGAAACATTGGAACACCCCAGTATTTACAGACTTAAAAGGTTTTAAATTTGCGTTGGGGAAGTTACTACCATCTGCGTATGGTTTATTTTTATTCTTATAAGGTGTAAAATGGCTATTAGCCATCGTTTCTCTGTTACTCATAAGAAATTCTAACAACTGCTCTGGCTGAGTGCACCTTAAGGTTAATGCGCCCGATTTCATTGTTCTATCTGACAACCCGTGAATGATGCAATCGACGGCCCTTTTACCAGTAATATCACATTGATTAACTAATGCTAATTTCTCGTAGTAATATGTTTCTATTGACTCATTAAATTTACTTTTTCGTCTAAGCATATCTTCCAAGCGTTGGCCATAGTTTTGTTCATATGGAAAAGCAGTAAGTAATTTTGTTTGCCATTCTTGCCATGTATACAAGACTGAATCTAGACTATCAAACCAAACTTTGGCCAACCCTTGGAGCTTCTGCATAGCAAAATGGGATGTAGTCTTGTCATCCCAACCATACACCGTGGCACATTCATTGACCTTCTTGAGCCACATATCGATACGTTGACTTTTAGTGGAAGGATCGAAATTCGGTAAAATATTCTTATAATCAACACTCTTATTAAAAGAAGTCGTGGTCTGTGTAGGTTGGGATTCAAGTCCTTTTTTTACTAATTCTACAATCTTGGAAACTTCCTTTGCTGAAAACGTGGGACTGCGTGACCTAGAGTATCGCCGTTGAGAGCTTTTGCTTCTACCCCTGCGATTCTTAGCACGGGAGGTGCGACCATCAAGTTGCAAATCCATACTAGGCCTACTGTCAGTACCCTGGTTGTCATTTAAATCAATAGGGTAATGGTACTGAGTGGAACGTGGCTTACTTGTTCGTCTTGCGCTGCGCACTCGGTCATGTCGCTCACGTAACACCGCCAACTCCTTCTCTCGAACCAGCTCCCTGGCGCGGTCGAGCTCTTGCTCGACCACTGACAGCACTCGCTGCCTACGGCTCCGGGAGCGTCGCACAGGGCTTCTACTGCGCGATGCATGGGCAACTCGGGATCTATGCCGAGTGCGGCTCCTAGAAGGAGTCTCCAAGCGTCGCTGTTCATTCTCTCCTTCCATTGTCCTGAAACTTAAAGTAAAGTTATAAAACCATAAATTCAATGAACTATGAAATCATGTTAACCCATAGAGAAATTAGAGTAGAGCCATCCACTTTCGGTCAAAAATTCCCTAATTACCTGCCCCAACAACAAAGCAGAACTACAACTCTGAACAGTGAAAGAAGCAATAAAATGAAAACACAAATTTGGCTTAAAAAAAATATGGATCAGAATAATGTAGGAACTATAATGTGCATTATTCAATAAACTCCCGTACTAACAATAACACCATGGATATATATTTACTTTATTTATATGTATCAATAGTAGTATCTAATTAGTATATATTGTAGTACTACTAGTAATTAATATTTATTCTTGAACAAGCCACCTTTCAACCTTGGTAAATACGTTAGAATTACACTCTATATTAAGACTACTCACGATACAGGCCTAGCCTAGTGCGAGGGTCACTGACACCCTCATACATCACCAATATTATTGTTTGTTTAACACCAATTGTAAACATTCAAATAATTAAACAATATTTATTTTTAATCTGCACGGTGTCCATAAAAAGAAAATCCTGTCAAGCAAGTGAAAGGTCTCCTACTGAACTTAGCTAATTTTTAGATCATTGAGTTATATTTAATCTAGGCAATAACATTCCTATCTTTTCCATTTAATAAGAGACCCTGTTGATATGTGTTTATTACTCGTATTAATAACATGCAAATATAAACCAAATGTATCATTATAGTAGAAATTCCACCAATTAGGAATACTATTTTATAAAGTTTATCACGTTATTATTATTTTATTGGTTTCAACATTATCTAATAAAATCCATACATATATTTTACGTGGTTACTATAAAGTGAAATGAGAATATTAAAATTTAGAATATTTCAATAATATATATAAATAGGTGTTTCCGGTGATCTGAACCAATACCACTGGAGAGCAGCCCCAACCGGATACAAGTTCTGTTCCGCCAAAGACTCAAATTCTAATAAGAACGATAAGGGGTAGCTATTGCCACAAACTGAACCTATCGGTTTAACATTCAATGAAACACTTGAATATCTATGTTGTTTTAATCACCCCATAGTACAGTAATAAATTAAAAGAAATAAAATGAAGTACATCACCTTTTACAACGCTTGTAGACGTAGAATTTTCTTCCACTTCTGAGATATTATAATTCAGGATGTTATAATAAAACTTCTAGTCTTCCAGTGAACTCTGTATATTATATTACTTATGTACAAACTATTCACGTTAACCTCAAATACAAGTTGTTCACACTTCAAAAGCCAGAAACCGAATCACGTCAGTTGGTGTAGTCAGGGTATTTATACACACGTGTAAACAACTTTCCCCTTCTACACAAAAACACTTTATTTTAACAAATTTATCTAATTCACTAAATTTAAAGCATTATAGTGTTATGGAAATTCATTAAATAAATAGAAATGATTTTACAAAACATAATACCAAGATATAATCATTGAATATAACTTTATATATAATATAGACACTGAATATTTGCAATGATAACAAATCCATTTCAATTAATCAAACTAATGTCTTTTTACTATGAATAATCATAATATAATTATAAATGATTTGAGAAAACAGTAATACTTAAAAATAAATATTAACATATAAGTTTACCCTCAAATAATTGATGGCACATATTACAAAAACACAATTTCAACAACATTTGCTGACCAAAATATAATTAGAACCTTACACAATTGTTGCCTCTATCCCAAAAAAGGGTTGGCAGAGGTATCTCTATCTTATCTTTTTTATTTTTAATGTTATTAACATCACCGCAGCAAGCGTGATAGCTCAATGGGTAGAACACCGGTTATAGGGTACAAACGACTAGTGTTCAAATGCCGGGTCGGGCCTACATCAATTTGTCTTTTCTAAAGACATATGTGTAGTTAATTTATCATGGTTGTTAACGGTGAGGGAAAACATCGTGAGGGAACCCACATGGCTGAGTTGTACTTAGTCATGTGACAGTGTATTCGTACAATACGGCGATAGGCCTGCCCCTATCACGTGAGTACACTGTCCCATATGTCCCACATACTTTGAACCATATGATAAAACACAAATCTTATGTAACGTCATAAACTGTAACCTTACTGACCCTCAGCTCGGCAATTTGGGTTCTCTCACATGTTCACCAACTTTGATGAAGAGAGCAAAAAGGTAGTGTTGATGCACTTGTGTTAATTCAAAATAAACCAAATTCTACCAAGAATTCATTATATTATAGAAGGGATGGGTAAGTTTAGTGTCTGAGTGATAAATATATAGACCCGTACGAAAGTGGGACGATTTTCGCCCGATTTCTGAATTGAGTATTCAAGCTGAGAACGACTTAAGTGTCGTTTTGTCTCATTCTGTTGTTAAGATTTCAATGCGACAGAACGATACTTAAGTTGTTCTCAGCTGGAATACTCAATTCAGAAATCGGGCGTTTGTAGTTTATAACATGTAGATTATATTTCAAAGAAATTTTTATTCGCCAAATATCTAATATTTTTGTATAACAATATTATTTCTAAAGTTTGTGAATGACTTATTGCTCACTTTGAAGAACAACTGGAATCAATTAGAACATAATAAAAAATATATTAGAAAATAACCTACTGCTGAAAATTTAACGAAAATGTGTGTAATAATGAAACTTATATGGGGTTTCAGTTACACACGTTTTATTATTTTCATGTCATTTACACATAAACAAAATAGTAAATGAAGATTTTAATTCGGTATGCAAAGTTTTATAAAAGTGATGCTGATTACAAAACCATTTCGAGATATTATGTTTTTAAACAATATTTTCTTGAAATCAAATGAAATAAAGCTAAGATGACTGTTATTTTATCAAAAAACCGTAACAGTGTTAGACCTTCAATGTTTTTTCAAAGACATTCGTTTTTGCAGTTTATTAATAAAATATCGAGAATCATAGGTTTGTTTAGAATAATATCGTAATAATTTCATTTGAGATCACAAATTCATGAAAAGTTTTGCAATCAGCAACGTTTTTAACCGACTTCAAAAAAAGGAGTGTTCTCAATTCGACCGGTATATATATATATATATATATATTTTTTATGTTTGTTCGCCGATTACTTCGCCATTTATGAACCGATTTTGATTATTATTTTTTTATTCGAAAGAAGATACTCCCGGATTGGTACCATGATGAGGATATCAGGGTCTGATGATGGGATCCTGGAGAAATCGAGGGGAAACCTCAAATTTTATAGGCAAATGTACCGCGTTTTACATATTTTCTGAACTTATATTGGCATTTGCTTCTGAAAATCATATTGTTATGCTGCTGAGCTGATGTGTGGATCCTCAATCACTAGGTATTAGGAAACAGTTCTTTCCACATTCTATATAGATTTATACTCCTCTTCGTAGCTTTTATGAAGAGAAGTACAGGTTCACTAAACATTTCTTTTGTTATGTTATTGTTACCGAGAAAGTACCATGAGACCAGGATCTGATGATGGCATCCCAGGAAATCGAGGGGACTGTCGAAACTCACAATTATGTGACAGTGTATTTGTTCAAAACGCCGATAGGCCTGCCCTGTATAACGTGAGAACACTGCCTAATAAATCGTGGGTACTCTGAACAACAGGTGACAATGTCACGTGATATTCAGAAGTATTACTACCTCTGCTAACCCCTTCAGGGATATTCGGCGTGAGCGTTTGAGTCTTTCTTGAGATGTAGAATTGAAGATCATCGCCTTTCGAAGGATTTTAAGAACAATGTAAGGTTACATATGGTTGAGCCTATTTAATATCGTACTATAATAGAAATACCGGAAATACGAAGAATAATACAGTAATTGTCGCTTCCTCATCCGAGAGGCATCTTTGCCAGGTCTACCCATCTCTAAAACTCGTAAAATAAAATAATTTTTAACAAAAAGAAAACCGACTTCATAGAAAAACAACCGAAAATAAACAATCTAGTACTAAAAAGTACGAAATAAGATTTTTAATTGAATATGAGTACTGTGATTGATACCTTAGCAATTTCTTTATTCCACACGCGTCAGTTCAACCTACCTAAATATTACAATTCTCTTAAATTAATTTTTGAGTCGGTGCCAGACAAACAAAAGTAAATTCACCCTGCTATCTATCTCTGATTATTACAATCTAAAAAATATTATATCGTACAAAAATCAATTTACCCTACAACTACAAGGTACCCTACATTATACATGTATATGAAGTGCGAAATACACACTTCTTATTATCAATAATCATCGAGGCTGGCACCGGCTCACAAATTAATTTAAGAGAATTTTAAGATTTAGGTAGGTTGAACTGACGCGTGTGGAATAAAGAAATTGCTAAGGTATCAATCACAGTACTCATATTCAATTAAAAAACTTATTTCGTACTTTTTAGTACTAGATTGTTTATTTTCGGTTGATTTCTATGAAGTCGGTTTTCTTTTTGTTAAAAATTATTTTTTATTAAACATTTCACTTCATTTGCATGTCGCTACATGATTCTGTCAATCGATGACGTCATTAAGTACAAAAATCGAACAATCTTAATAAAGTCATAACTTGCAAATTAGTAATTATAAATGAAAAATATTCAAATTGGTCTTTTATTTTCGGGTTCGCTATCGAATAAAAATATCTAATAAATACAATAAAAAAAATTGCATACCGAATTGATATAAGCAAGGAAAACCAAGGTATTTGTTGATAATTATAAATCATTAAGCCATCACCAAATTAATAAAAGAAAACATGTGTATTTTTGATATCTTAAAATATTTATTATTCCATACTGTTAGTGAAATTTTCAGTTGTCGTATTTTTTTTTGTACGTGTCGTTTTTTAGGCAGTTTTAACAACTTTAGTTTGTTACGCTGTTTTGTTTTTTAAATATATGAGATCAACAGTAGTCAAAATTTAAATTCATTTAAAACTTCATGATGATTCTCATAACCGTATTAACATAACATAACATTACATATACTCAAGCCATTAGTTCCCATTGGGGTAGGCAGAGACTATCGATCGCCACTTTGTACGATCCTGACAAACCTCTGTAGCTTCGTTTACATACATCAATCTTCTTATAGATGCTCATTTCATCCAAATGTGGCTTCCGAGGTTGTCCCCTACTAACATAACCATCCACATAAGTTTACACAATTTACTATCATCCATCCTCTCTATTTGTCGAAACCATCTTAGTATTCCTTTTTCTGTCTTTTTAACAATATTATCTTTCGCACCAATCAATCGCATAATCTTGCATCACAAACTTTTCTGAGGGATTTAATTTCTACTGCGTTTACACTACTTTCATGCTTCTTCTGCCACACCCAATTGTGAATTACCGGGTATTGTTGAAATTACACGAATTAGTAGGAATCGTAATATTTTATTCAATGTGGTAGTAAGTAACAGCTACGTGACACACATAATAATTTCGTTATACTACATATTAATGTTCAACATACTTACATACACTCACGGCCATGAATAACTGAAAGGGGTTGCCAGAGCCTCATAGTCAGAAACTCCTCGACCACATTTGGAAGTTGATCTTGTCCCCAGATAGTAGAAATAAAGTATCGTTGGTGATGAGTCTCCAACCGCATCGCCAAAAAATAACTTTACAAAAACCCATTCCCTCAATCGCCTTTTACATCACCCGTGGGTAGAAAGGGGTAGTGACATTTTAAGCTGGCACTGCTCGGCACAAATAATAATTTTCAAGATTTTTGTAAAAACTATTTGCAATCAATAAATTCTTATTATCTAGACATCAATGGATGCTCTGAATACTGTATAACTAAGACAACATCTCTGCCACCACTTTAGATAACATACATATACATATACTCACGTCTATAAATCCCTAGAAGGGGTAGCCAGAGCTAAGGAATTAGAAATTCCTCAGCCACTCTTGGAAATCTGAGTGGGGGAAAGATGGTAAGAGTAAAGGTTGTTGGTGATGGGTCTCCAACCGCATCACCCAAAAATTCCTTAAAAGCCCCTATACCGTTAGTCGCCTCTTACGTACACCCATCGGTAGAAACGGGGTAGTGCTATTCTAAGCCGACACTACACAGCAAATCATTATAACTAAGACAACATCTCTGCCATCACTTTAGATAAATACTGTGTAAGAGCAATGTTACGTAGTCCTTGTAATATTAGTGTCTGGATCTGTGAAACCAAGTTCGCGAGAAGTTGTGTTGTAATACTCGCTGGTCATATATTGGCCAATGGGTTTTTACTACCGCATCTTGTGCTTTTACTTCATCTTTCAAAACGGACATGATTTTTTCGTTTTCCTTCTTATTACAACATTGAAATCACTTTTATATATTTTATTTTTTGATAAAATGATAGGTATACCAATTGAATGTGAATTAGCCAAAGTTCCTATATAATAAGAATACATAGATATACACATATAATCATGAACTTCATTCCCATTAGGATAGACAGAGATTTCGATCGCGAACTAGCAAAACTTTGAAGCGACATTCAAATTAATGTATTTTTCCATTCAATGCTCTTTTATGATGAATGTGTCCTAACAAATAAAGAATAAATAAAGGAAAGAAAAAATTTTACACAGGCGGAAATCGAACCGGTGACCTCGGGTATACGCCCCCGTCGTTCTGCCATTGAGCTACAGTGTCAATGGTTGCCAGCGCGAAATTCTTCTATCCTTTATTTCTTTTACACGTTAAAGTAGTGTTTGCGTTTCCTACCTCCAGCTCCGCATTTTTTACTAATTAGTAAAAATACTAAATTTTCATGAACAAAAAGATTTAATTATGAATGTGTCCTCCCTGTAGCTCTGTATCAGGTTAGTTATAGCATTAACTCGTTTAATCCTATGGATTTCAGAAGAGGCGGCTTAGAGTTTTGTGGTTTACTCAGTGATTTTGTCGCATGAGAGCCATCAACAACAATCTTAAGGGTGACTTTCCACCAGAGATGTGCTATGTAGCTATGCTATGGATGCGTATGATATCCACCAATCATATTCTTTACTGTATTTATGGTACGTGCACTAAGGAATATGATTGGTGGATATCAAACGCATCCGTAGCATAGCTGCCTAACACATATCTGGTGGATGGCACCCTTATGGTCCTCACTAAGCTTCCACTTATTTTGTTTTGCGATTTATAGCCGTAATTAAAGGTATTTATATGATTTGGATTGATTACTAATATTTTCACCTGCTTTTACTATAGACATCACCTTCACCAACCTATGTATCCATTCTCCCATGTAGTGACTCTGAAAAGTTGGACCCTAATGTTCATGCAAAAAACCACATTTGCAGGTAATCTTTGGAGCTTAAATTTAATAAACTAGGTGGGCATGAATGCTTCGCATGCCAAAATATGGAGCAAAGCTGCACAAAAAAAAATTACATACATACATACATATACTCACGGCTATAAATCCCTAGAAGGGGTAGCCAGAGCTATAAGGAATTAGAAATTTCTCAGCCACTTTTGGAAGTTGAGTGGGGAAAAGATGGTAAAATAAAGGTTGTTGGTGATGGGTCTCCAACCGCATCGCCCAAAAATCCCTTAAAAGCCCCAATACCGTTAGTCGCCTCTTACGTACACCCACCGGAAGAAATGGGGTAGTGCTATTCTAAGCCGAAACTACACAGCACTACAAAAAAAAATTACATAACAAAAACGTTCACGCCGAATATCCCCAAGGGGGTTGGCTGAGGTACTAATACTTCTGAACATCACGTGACTTTTCACCTGGTGTTCAGAGTACCCACATTTTGCATGAACAGTGTACTCACGTGATAGGGGGAAGGCCTATCGCCGTTTTGTACGAATACACTGACACATGACTAAGTACAACTCAGCCATGTGGGTTTTCTCACGATGTTTTCCCTCACCGTTAACAACCATGATAAATTAACCACACATATGTCTTTAGAAAAGACAAATTGGTGTAGGCCCGACCCGGGATTTGAACACTAGTCGTTTGTACGATAACCGTTGTTCTGCCCATTGAACTATCACGTCGTAAAAAAACATGAGTTATTTTAAATTGTTGTATTGTAATTTTGGAAACTTTTTGCTTTTTACTTAGTCTGGCAAAGCAAATAGTTGAAAAATTGTACCGTTAACATTATAGAATAGAATAACTTAGAATAACTCTTTATTGCACATCAAACACAGTGAGGTACAATTGGCGGTCTTATAGTCTGACCAAATTAATAAAATCAGACCAAATAATTAATACAGTTTTGAAAATTGGTACAGTTATTCCTTAGGTGTCCAGATGAATATACTAAGTCACCGAGCGAGGGAGGGACGTGAGCTGGCGGTGGGGGATGGGGAGAAAGATCTAATTTTTATGTCTTTACTCTCTTTACTCAAAAATTATTAATTAAAATAATTAACTAGACTAAATTCTCTACAGATTATATACTCACATTTTTTATGTACGGTAAATACTTTAGAAGATGAAGAGTATTAAAGGTCATAAAAATAAGAAACATATTTGTTGTGCATCATTTCCGATTGAAGTGAAGTAAACTGCTCATTATTCATTATTTTTTCTTCACTTAAAGGCTTAGTTCGCATGTTTTTTAACATAACATAAACGTTCACGCCGAATATCCCAGAAGGGGTTGGCAGAGGCACTAATACTTCTGAACATCACGTGACTTTGTCACCTGGTGTTCAGAGTACCCACGTTTTGCATGGACGTGGTACTCACGTGTCACGTGGGACAGGTCTATCGCCGTTTTGAACGAATACACTGTCTGTATGTTTTTAAAGGGGTATTTTTCGTTACCCTCTCATTAATATTCATATCGTTTAGAATCATCTGTGATATAGTCGTGTGCGGTAATAAATGTTCGCGAACTGCTCTTACGTAAGCATGACCACTCCAAATCTGCTCCACTGAGTTTGAAGCAAAAAATTGCTTAGCATATCTCTGAAGCCACTTCCTGCCATCACGTGTCCAATGCAACCAAGTAAGACATTAGCATGTGGAACCCCCGAAGCCGCACAAAAATATTTTTGATATTCGAATTATCATTGTTATATATTGTGTCATAGTCAGTTGGAGGTGAATTTATGAAAGGTAAGGGGATAAAAGCTTGTTTATTAAAGTCTTGGCTTGGTTGAATACATCTCATGAAACCTTTCCGTTCGGGTACATCAGGCACCTCGAGCCATTCGCCGCTTATCCATCGCATATCAATCAGACTTGGCAGAGTCGTGTCTTGGTTTAAGAAATTGGATTGTTTCACATCTCGTATCATAATTTGTTTAAGTCCTCCTTTAGCACGCTTGCTATATGTGTACAAATGCTGGACTCCTAACGTTCCGGTTTGTGTAGCAGCGGGAGCTTTAGTTTTTTTTTTTGCATTTCCAGGTGGAACAGATTTCTCTGGTGTAACGCAAGAAATGAAATGCCTCCCATGCTGTGACATGTGGTCATCTTTTTGAAAGTATAACGATTTTGTTTCTCATTTCCTTCACATTTAATACTTTGCATCTCCTAAACTATTGATCCTACAGCAATACATAATTTGTAGAGAATTAAGTCTAGATAATTATTGTAAAAGTCACTAAAATAATATTATAAATAGTTTTGAAGTAAAAAACAACAAACTTAAAAATTTGATCTTTCCCCACCAGGCCCCACCACCGCGCCGGCTCAAGTCCCTCGCTCGGGGACTTTTAATATATGTATCTCCACACTTTAAGGAACAACTGTACCAACTTTCAAAACTATACTAATTATTTGGTCTGATCGACCGATTTCCTTTGTATGGGAAACTTTCAAGGGTGATTATACCTCAATGGTAACATCTATCAAAATTTTCGTTAAAACCTTGTCCTTGATGTCTTGAACTATCGTGCAAAATTTGGCTGTGATCGGATCAACCGTTTAGGAGGAGTTCTGTGACAAACCTAATACAAAAGTTGGAGGTGAATGGAGCTTCGCTAAAATAAGTAATCATGATATTTGGATCATGATTATTAATCGTTTATCTTTAAAACCCAAATAAGCCCAATTTATTTACATAGCTTTGTTTAGGTTAGGAAGGTTACACATTTTTATATAGTGCAGCTAGGTGAGGTGTATATAGTGAAGCTAGGTGAGTGTGTATTTATATAGTAAAGCTAAGTGAGTGTGTACATATGTAAAGTTCATTGTTTTTGTATGAAAAAATATAAAACTTAATGATTGAACCCAAATTATAGCTCACAGAACGTAAAGTACGACTAAACTTGTTACTCAAACTGCTTACGTTATTGTTATTTTCAATAAAACCATTGTAAAGCAAAGCGGATGCTTTTACATATATCCTTTTTGCTGTCGCTTTATATGAGTTTTCAGTGTATTCAACCAGTCTCCCGGCAAGTGCCATTGTCATAGACAAGGAGTCTTGAGAATTTTCTTTATTTAAAATTTAGAGGCGAGTCACGGAGCTCCGCCTTTTCTGAGTTCCCTTTTGCCGCCAATTTTAATATAGCATTGTGATGTAAAAAGTGTGAACGTACAAAAGAGATTCTGAAATTGCAGCACTTTTAAGTTCATATCACGTAGAAAATATATTTGTATGTATGATTTTACCTGTACCGGTAAAGGAGAGTATTAAAAATTGGTGTAGTTCTTAAAAGTTAAAGCTGATTTGCTAAATTTAAGCTGCAATATGTTTACAAAAACGCGCTTGCACCTTACAGTAAAATGTGACATTTGAAATAATTGTATTTAAAGAGATATTAGAGAGTTCGCTGGTTATTGGTAAAAAAATATTCAATCATCATTTAAATATTATTTTTTATAAAATTTGATGACCAAGAGGGGACATAAATGGTTGACCAGGATTGTGCAAAATGGGGTTCAGTAGGTTCACAGGAAGGCAGTTTGTAGGCAATAAATCTAGTAGTAGTTGGAGTAGGCAGAAGTAGAATGGGAATTATAGATTAAATAGAAAATAAATTATTTACTTTATCACATATTTCACCCAAGCAAGGGTAGACATAAACTTACAAAATAACATACGGGTACATAATAAAATGCAATGCAGACCGATAAAATATAGATAACTTAGAAAGACAAAAGATTGTCTCTAGTCTAGCAGATTTTCGCTCAGCATTTCATAAACTATTGTTCAGCCAATAAAATGCTTTGTCACGCCAAGGACTAATAATATTCATACATACAAATGCCATATTATACATTAGGGTGTTGTTAGGGAGAATAAATTTCGGGTTTCTGGGAATCTAACTAACTTTTACCTAAACTCCTTATTCCAATTGGGATAGGCAGAGACTAACAATCGCCACTTCACACTATCCTGACAAATTTCTCTTGCTTCCCTCACATGTATTATTACAGTATTCTTATCATAAATGCTATTTATTCTTCTCACTTCTCACTTTATACTCCTTTCATCCATCCCCTCCATTTGCCTAAATAACAAGTTATCTATAATGAAGAAAATATTTTATCGGAGGCTGACAGCTAAGACATATGTGTGGTTAATGTTTTGCACATATATGTGTGATGTGGCTGCCAGTACACATCTGACATATCTGACGGTGTAGTTGGCTGACATTTTAGTGTGTTTTAAAATTGATTTATAGGCTAAATTGTAGTATAAGAGTGCTTAAATATTTCACTCTGCGCTTGCAGTCTGAATTCTTTAGTTATTCTGATATCTCTCATACTCATCGTCATACAAACCCTGACAGAGTCTATTTGTTTAATAATCTTTTATGGTTAAATTAAACTAGGTAAATCACACCAGACGGTATCAACAGTAAAATCAGTGAACCTACCATGACACGGTCGCGTTACTGTGGAGTTCTCGTGCTACCATTATGCAATTGCGTTAATATTTTATCACTAGCCCATTAGCCGACTATTGATCTAGTAGTTTCACGCTTTTGTAAACGCTATTTTAATGCAGCTAATTCAAATCCTGTTAGTACTATTTAAACATTAAATTTAGATCATCTTTTCCCACCATTTTGTTGCCAAAAACAATGGTAGAGAAAATGACGCTGATTTAAGTTAAAGGGGAAATGATGGTCAAAATAAAGTATCAAGTAGGAAAACATCGTAAGGAAACCCACATGGCTGAGTTGTAATAAGTCATGTGACAGTATTCGTACAAAACGTCGATAGGCCTACCCTCAATCACGTGAGTACACTGTCCAAGCAAAACGTGGGTACTCTGAAAACCAGGTGACAATGTCACGTGATGTTCAGAAGTATTAATACCTCTGCCAACCCATTCGGTTATATAGGTCTTTGAGTCTAGTTTATAATTAGAAATAAGCTCGGTAAGATATTGTTCTTGAGATAAACCTCAACGAAAGTTGTGAAAATATGCCCGCGTAAGCTCCACTTTTCTCACTGAGTTATCAAATGTAAATGTCAACCAACTACTCTTTTGTTTACAACTTTATTTAAATCTAAAAATGGAATTGTGTTTTATAATAATATTAAGTTTCATACACCAAGGAGGTTCTATTTTAATCTTCTAACAAGTATTCTATTCCCGATCTCTTCGGTGTGGTATCTCTTTGTTGTTTCGTCGCTGACCTGCTGTGTAGTTGCAGATTCACACAACGTAGGCGTTCAAAAAATCAAAATCAAAAAATATTTATTGCAGTTTCCAGTTTTATAACATTCATAAAAAAGCTTGGGGCTACCTTGTTAGTAACTTAATACCTGTGCCAGATAAACCCCGCTCGTCCTTATTAACAATTAGTTTTCAATTTCAACTACAATTTAATTTTAGTATATAAATCAAAGTTATTCATATTATTTAAAAAAAGAAAAACAAATGTAATTATGACAAAAGCACATATTTTTAGGACAAACTTTTCTGTCCTGCAAAGTTCATACATGTTATCAAATAAAAATTACAATAATAAACTTACTGAGGGATTTGAACTTATAAGGGATTTTTGGGCGATGCGGTTGGACACCCTTCACCAACAACCTTTATTTTACCATCATTTCCCCACTCAACTTTCCAAATGTGGCTGAGGAAATTTTTATTCCTTATTTCTGGTTACCCCTTTTAGGGATTTATAGCCGTGAGTATATGTATGTATGTATGTAAACTTACAGACCAATACTATTTACAAACAATAACTGTAAAAATTGTATTTATTGGCATCGTTTTACGCTGAAAGACCTGAAATAATAGCTTTATAAAACTAGACAGCCTGCATAATATCACAGATAGAATTATATTTAGATTATTTTTGACACTATCTAGCTTGGTATAAAGTTGAAGAAAGAAAATATCTCAATGGGTCTCCCTAGGCAAGTAGTTTAAAATGTGGCAAATGAATCCTTTTATTAGATTTATGATTATTGTACTTGATAGCTAATGCTATATTCGAATGATTTAAATTTTTGCATAAGTAATAGTTTTTTCATTCCATGTGTATAAAAACCGCACTTTTCATTATCGAAAATTGCGAAAAATGACGCATATTCACTTCCATTTTTGGTAAATATATTTTTGGTTACAAAACCAATTGCTCGTACCCGGTTTATATTTTATATTTACCTTGTCAAATCAATGAAGTCGTGAGTTTATAAAAGCCGCGTGTAGGGCCGGCGATGTGGTTGGGTCCCATCACCAAAGATAATTTATTTCTACCATCTTTTTGCCTATCAACTTCCAAATGTGGCTGAGGATTTTCTAGCTCTGAAGCACTGGCTACCCTTTTTTGGAATTTATGGCTATGAGTATGTATGTTAATAAAAGTATACTAAAAAAGCTAATTTGTATAATTGCTACAACATTTGGCAAACGCGTACAGAGTTGAACGTTAATTATACTTTGCGCACTGCTACGTCACTACGTGTGGGCGAGGGAAGTAAAATATTGCTTAAAAAATTAAAAAAAGAACTGTAATTTGACTCAAAATTTTAGCTCACTATACTACATGCTATATTTTGGAAAAGAACTGTTTCTCGTTACATTAAAAAGCGACTTTTTCTCCATTCATACGTATAAAATAATGTGATTGGCTTACATCGAAACAGAATTTATATTTATGAACTAACTGAATAATAATAAATTTATTAAGTATAAATATAAATCCAGCTAAGTATACGTTAATGATGAGTACAGTTTTTTCATAGTAGCGAAAAGTTATCTCTATTTCATTTTCTGTGTCTTGCTTGTAAATCCACCTTTCATTAATACATTGATCATAACATACAATAATATCTGGAAGAGATCGTTTTAATTGATGGGACCACTATTGAACTTCTAATTAAGAACATATCTCTCAAATTCAAACTCAAACGTTCACGCCATATATCCCCGAAGGGGTTGGCAGAGGTCATAATACTTCTGAACATCACGTGATGTAACCTGGTGTTTAGAGTACCCACGTTTTGGTTGGACAGTGTACTCACGAGATAGGGGGCAAGCCTATCGCTGTTTTTTCACGTTTGTGTATGTTGCTAACATATTATTGTAAATTGTTATTAAAAAGAGTTAATAGATAATTAGATTCTATAAATTAATGATACTTTCATTCATGATTTCATTGAGATTCATGGGGAGTTCATTTGTATTTCTTTTTGCCTTTTAAATAATGTATAATAATAGTAAGTCTAGTATTTAAACACATTGAACGTACTCGAGTATACGTATTTTTTTAAATGTTGATGTAAATCATCAAGAATGATATCTAGATATTTGTGCCCAGGGAGTACTTTATATACGAACCAATATTCATATTTATATGCGAAGCAAGACCAACTTTTTAAACCCATTTCGCTGTACACCTGAATATACGTGGACCCCTACTTCGTTCTATCACAGTAAAAACTAAACGCAGCTTTCTTCTTTGTCTTTCGTGTTACAAAAGAGGTGGTATGAGATGAGAAGGTATGAGCAAAGAGGGTCGATAGTAATATTGTAGGTCTGTACGTCAGCGGTTGGCTCGGAGGCTGCGCGCAGATCGATAGAAATGAGCCCAGCTTCTCCCACCCTCCCCGGGACTCCAGCCTCGACAGTACCGCACCCGCTGCCAATCCGAAAATATTTGTAAATTCATTTAAAAATAGGAACATCACCTAAAACAGTACTAAAGAGTTCTTATATATAAACGTATTAAAACCTTTTTACGAGGTTGTGTTCTGGACAGTTCTGTTACTATTTTGAAATTAGAACTCCGAATTTCTGGAGATGGGCGTTTGTTAAGGTGAGTTTTAAATATTTATAAATGGATCTTGTTTCTTTAAAAATGTATATAACCAAAATATATTTAAGTATATATTGTTATATTATACAGGTAATGAATCGTATTAATTTTGTAAAAGTATGTGTGTTCAGTAGGAGATACCTGGAATTCTATAAATAGAATCAAAATGAACGCCGTTTGACGTACTTCGGAAGTCGATTGTGGTTGTACGTGTATCGAGTTTTTATTGGGTGTTAGAGAAAAGTGTATTATTTAAGTATTTTCTTGAGATTATTTACATTATGGTACATCTATAATTAAAGAAATAGCATCGTATTTTATAATAAATATGAACGTGGATTATATTTATAGTTGCAAAAGTCCTCACTTTACTTTGCTTACTTCATGCCTATCTTTTTGTATATACATATAACAATTAAAAAAAAAATACAAGGCAAATAACAAATAGTCTGCAACAAGTAATTAAAATATAATACTTCACTCCAATAGATATTTTTATTTTAAAAAAATCAGCTACTCAGAATGGACTTACAATGTTCTATATTAAAGTTTTTTATCCAAAATAAAGCAATAGGAACGCTACAGTAATATCTTTATACATATAACAATATTGCCGTGTAGTGTCGGCTTAGAATAACACTACCCCATTTCTACCCGTGGGTGATCGTAAGAGGCGACTAAGGGTATAGGGGCTTTTTAAGTGATTTTTGGGCGATGTGGTTGGAGACCCGTCACCAAAAACATTTATTATTACCATCTCTTCCCAATCAACTTCCAAAAGTGGCTGAGGAATTATTAATTCCAAAGCTCTGGCTGCCCCGTTACGGGATTTATAGCCGTGAGTATATGTATGTATGTATGTATGTATATAACAATATACATATATATACCAATCCCTAATTTATCACCTAATCCAGAACCTATTACACCTACAAACTTGATCTTCAGCAAGTAGGATCAGAGTTTTTACACCAGCTAAAATCGGATTATGGACATGAACTTACCGGTATAATAGTTATATATGTTTTTGATTTCAATATTTAATCATCTGTCCAAGGGAAAGGGGGTAAAGTACATACCTACATACATACATACATATACTCACGGCTATAAATCCCTACAAGGGGTAGCCAGAGCTGAAGAATTGAAAATGCCTCAGCCACTTTTGGAAGTTGAGAGGGGAAAAGATGGTAAAATTAAGGTGTTTGGTGATGGGTCTCCAACCGCATCGCCCAAAGATCCCTTAAAAAGCCCCAATACCCTTAGTCGCCTCTTACGTACACCCATGGGAAGAAATGGGGTAGTGCTATTCTAAGCCGACACTACACAGCAAAAAGGTAAAGTTTCAGTGTAAAATTATTATTTCCCCACTAAGGGACATGACATTTGCCACAAAGGTTCTTTATATTTCTTAAATTCAACTTCTTAAAAGGTCAAATAAGGATTTGAAAGTTCGACCAATATAGTTACATACGTACTCTCACGACCATAAATCCTAAAAAAGGGTAGCCAGAGTTTCAGGGCTAGGAACTCCTCAGCCACATTTGGAAGTTCATAAGTTGATAACTATGATAAAATGAAACAACTATTGATTTTCGGATATTTTAATCGCGTGTTATTACATTATTTTTAAAGCCCGACGTTTCGAAAACTTTCCGTTATCATGGTCACGGGAAGACTCCGAAAATCAATAGTTGTTTCAATAAATACTATGATAAAATGGTTAAAAAAAATGTATCGTTGGTGATGGCTCTCCAACCACATCGCCCAAAAACCACTAAAAAAACCCTACCCTTAGTCGACACCCGTGTTTAGAATGGAGTAGTATCATTCTAAGTCGGCTACACGGCACCATATATAGTTCAAGTAACTTTATTTTACACTTCTCCATAAAAATCAGTGTAGCTATCATCTCAAAATGTACTGAGATCAGGAAAATATAAATGTTATCTGGTAATTAAGATTCTCATTAGTAGAATTAGATTTTTGAATTAAGGTAGGATTTCAATTATATTTTCAAAAGATTTTAGGGAAAAGGACATAATTTTCCCCAATGTTAGCAAAATGGGGGCTACAGTTTTTTTTTATATTTTCTCGCTCTCCATTCATATTGAAGCTTGGAATATTCGTTTAGGGGTTGTTTTATAATGTTAGTGGCCCCATTTATAAAGGAATTTATTAAATGTTACCCTTGGTAATATAGCTCTGAAATATTTTACCTCACAGTTTGCAATGTTAACTATTTTTTATAAACTAAATTTATAATCATAGAATATAGAGTACCATAGAATAAAGAGGCAGTGAGAGCGGGGGGATTATTGGACTTAATTTAATGTTTTTTGACATGAATTCCTCATGTGGGGATTATTATTCATGAAGATGTTATTAAAGGAAAGAAAAATTTCGACACTGGCGGGGCTCGAACCCGCGACCTTCGGGTATACGCCCCCGTCGCTCTGCCAACTGAGCTACAGTGTCAGTTGGCATCCAGCGCGAAATTTCTCTATCCTTTGTTTCTTTTTTACACGTTCAAGTAGTGTTTGCGTTTCCTACCTCCGAATTTTAACTAATTCGGACGGCCACTTGTCTACCTTTTCAGATAGAATGCAAATGTTGGAAACGCCTAACTATGACATAATTTAATGTTTTTTGACATGAATTCCTCATGTGGGGATTATTATTCATGAAGATGTTATTAAAGTAAAGAAAAATTTCGACACTGGCGGGGCTCGAACCCGCGACCTTCGGGTATACGCCCCCGTCGCTCTGCCAACTGAGCTACAGTGTCAGTTGGCATCCAGCGCGAAATTTCTCTATCCTTTGTTTCTTTTTTACACGTTCAAGTAGTGTTTGCGTTTCCTACCTCCGAATTTTAACTAATTCGGACGGCCACTT
This sequence comes from Bedellia somnulentella, assembly GCA_963576735.1. Classification (NCBI taxonomy): domain Eukaryota; kingdom Metazoa; phylum Arthropoda; class Insecta; order Lepidoptera; family Bedelliidae; genus Bedellia; species Bedellia somnulentella. The sequence goes on along the minus strand of OY755191.1, from coordinate 11,555,366 downwards.
GTCTACCGTTTCAGATAGAATGCAAATGTTGGAAACGCCTAACTATCACATAATTTAATGTTTTTGGACATGAATTCCTCATGTGGGGATTATTATTCATAAATAAAAGATGTTATTAAAGGAAAGACCCGCCAGTGTCGAAATTTTTCTTTCCTTTAATAACATCTTTTATTTACGGATTATTGGACTATTTTGCCGAACCGATTTTGTACTGACTACGGTGTCTGGAGGATGCTTAGTTTGTGTTTATAATTAAATATACGGACAAATTTGACACAGATCAAGCTAGCCCCAAACTAACTATAACTTGTGTTATGGCATACTAACTCAACGATACATTTAACATTGTATAATACACATATAACGAACATCCATGACTAAGAAACTATTATTTATGCTCATCACATAAAAGTTGCTCTCAGCGGAGATCGAACCTGCAACCTCCGGACCGAGAAGCTAGTTACCTATCCACTCGGCCTCGGACGTCGTCAGTGGATAGGTGACAGGCTTCTCAAAAAAAATTAAAATTGTTTGTGTAATTTCAAAACACAATATAAAAACTGGGGAGGACTAAACTTTTTGCGGAAAATTACTCATTTTTAGATTTAGGAACATGACATTTGGGATATAGAAAACATACATACATACATATACTCACGGCTGTAAATTCGGGATAAGAAATTCCTCAGCCGTATTTAAAATTAAGTGAGGAAAATGTTTTAAAGTATGCTCTATTATAGGCCTTCAAACGCATCGCCCAAAATATCACTTAAAAAGCCTCATAACCTCGTCGCCTCTTACGAACGCCTCCATCTGATACAATTTGAGAATACATTTTCAGTTAAACTAGTAAATCTGCCTACTATTCAGGGAAACAAAATATAAATATATTCCAATCCAATTAAAAATATTTACAAACACATGCAAGTTATGGATTTAGTTTTAAACAAACATGCTATAAGCTTCAGAATAAGAAATTCCTTAGCCAATTTTGGAAGTTAACGCCCGATTTTAGAATTGAGTATTCATGCTGAGAACGACTTAAGTATAGTTTTGTCTCATTCAGTTGTTAAGATTTCAATGCGACAGAACGCTACTTAAGTTATTCTCAGCTGGAAAACTCAATTCAGAAATCGGGCGTATGTGGGATAAAAAAATATAAAATGAAGTAATGTTGGTGCTAGGTCTGTAGCAATATCAAAAATGGGAAAGAGCTATTCTAAGATACTGCTTTATTTAATTTAGAATTCATAAAATATGTAATTATGCAGGATATTAACAAGGTTTTTTTCTAAACAAGTTTGTTTCCTAAACATGATTACTCAATAAGAAACTTCAATAATAAGTTGTCAACAATGATCTTAGACATCTTCCAATTATATCTTCACAAAATCACATAGAATTTGCTCTGAAAAGAGAATCCCCGTCGCTATATAGGATAGACCTAGTACACTGTTTATAATATACGTAATACCTGCGGAGCGAGTCAGTAGTTGCCAAGCCAAGATCCCGACTACACGGATTGCGCCAAACATGTGGTTGGGAATTAAATTATAAACTTTTAAATTAAAATACTACGATTACTTAAATTAAAATTCAAATGATTTTATAAAAAAACAAAATGATGAGTTTTAAAATATAAGTGGGTTTTAAATGTGCTGCGTTGTAATATTTTTATATTAAGGCTTGAAGTTTATTATCCTGAACCATTAGATTCGAAAGGTCAGTATAGAATTCAATATTAAAAAATAAAACTTTATGGTCTCATTTACTAGAGTGAAAATTAATCAAAAGTTTAAAATTGGTTTTCAACTGAAACGATGTGTTAATAAACAGTTTTCAAAAAAGTTCGCCGGTGTTTTTAAAGTTTGTGTTGGATTTTTCGTTGTAAGCGATATTGAATAAGCTCGATAAATTCTTTTGTTAAATTTTAAACATTCATTTTTTTATAGTGCTGGCTTAGAATGTCGCTACCCCTTTCTACCCACGGGTGTTGTAAGAGGCGACTAAGGGTATTGGGGCTTTTTATTGGATTTTTGGGCGATGCGGTTGGAGACTCATCACCAAATACCTTTATTTTTACCATCTTTTTCCCACTCAACTTCCAAAAGTGGCTGATGAATTTATAATTCCTTAGCTCTGGTTACCCCTTTTAGGGAAATATAGCCGTGAGTATATGTATGTATGTCATTTTTTTATAATAATTATATTGTTGTACTAAAAACCAAAAAGCAATAAGTCGTAACAAAAAACTTTAGCACCCATGTGAACTCAGCTACAAAGGATGTTTTAAGTCATAACTAAATATTTTCGGAGGTTGGATAAATATTGATTTTATGGTTACACGACTGAAATTTTTGAAAGGTGTAGCATTAAAAAGATGTTAAGTTAACTTATAATGTCTGTCGAATTATTTAACGTTTCTATTGTTAACTAAAATAAACTGAAATTCACAAGTTTTAATATATCCTATTAATATTATTAAAAAAAGTTAATTTATTTATTACGACTTTAAAAAAAACATCTTATCATTAAATGTTACTACAATACTAAGGAGTTTTTTGATGACCAGAACAATAAATAGAATGCCCCGATTTCTCTACAACTAGTCTACCATTAAACGATGTTTGCCGTGCCCTTACAGGGCGTCACCTGTACTTATACTGTATTTTAAAGTTTTTGTAACATCTCATGAACTTGTGACATGCAAATAAATTGAATTGAATTGAATTGAATTATAAATATGAAAGTTTAGATGTTTGTGTGTTTGAGGTAAAAAGAATTCTAAATTACAGAATGTATATGAATGAAATTTAGAAGAATGCTAGATAATGACGCAAATTATAACATAGGATACTTTTTATCCCGGAAAAATTTGATCAATAAAATATTCACGCCTGATTGAACTCCGGAAAAAACGCCTAAAGTTTGGCATAAGCAAATTTACAGTACGAAGTCTGTCGCGTCAGCTAGTAAGTAATACTTAATTAAACTTCATAGCTTAGTTACAAGATTTGCCTAAAATGTAGGCGTGGTAGATTAAAAGCCTGGAAGTTTCTGCTCTCTTTGAGTACTTTTTAAGTCATGTGTTAGATCAATATATTCGTTTTGTTAGCGATGAGAGATAAGACGTGGGACAACTCTCTTTGTTGAGCAGATACTTATATACTTGGTAGCTGATATATTTGTTATATTGTCATCAGTATCACTGACCAAGTATGATTTAGCAGCGGGCTACAAGTATAAGGCCTTTGCCCACCAGCTTTGTAAACGTGTCCTCACACACATTTGTAGCGATACAGACGAGGTGCACAAGCAAGCTGAATTTACCCATACAAACTTACCAAAACCGAAAAAGGGCCGCCAACGCGCGTTTATGTTTAGCGCATCGTCTGCGCTTTAAAACATGGTGTGCAAAAGCCCTTACGGTATTCGCATAAAAGAGCAAGAGACTCATCATATATTAAATAAACTGATTTACCAATACATTTAACTAAGTGTTTTTGTGAGCCAAACGCTCTTACTCCCCGACCGATTACGCAGACATTTATTAGCTCATACTATCTGACAATTCATTTATGATTTTTGTAATGCTCTAACGGTAATAGTAGGTACGCTCGAATTACATTAAATCGTAGTGTAAAGTGGAATATGCAAACTATTTGCATCTAAATTATACACTGTAATGTGGAAAGTTCAATAGCTTTTATGTTATTGAAACCATTTTGTGAACATGTGGCGCTCAGTACGTGAGTTGGAGTGCAGCCAGAATTCAGATTAGTGATTACTTACTTCACAGTTGCTAAATATGACATCACACCATTATATCCACAGCTGTAATATCACAAAGGTGTGGTAATGTTTTTTTCTTTAAAATAAGGTTGTAAAAAACCAAATAAAGGGTCTCGGTATTTTGTTTTGCGACGACATTATCTGCCACGCACTAGAAAAGCTCTTTTAACCAGTTTCTCCTCGTAGTTAAGTTGTCGAATCTTCTGAAATGGACGCGGAGGAAAGCTATTCTAAGCGCGCACCGGCTATTCGATTACACGGCGATAACAACAAATTAAATGAGATGATCTACTAGTATCAATACAATTTTTATAAATAAGAAGGTGTGTTTGTTTGCCATAAATATATTTGAAAACCGTTGCACGGATTTCAAAATATATTTCACGGTTAAAAAGTTACAACCTTCAAATATATAAAACCACGTCATATTATTTTAAGGGATAATTATGATGATGATGATTTTAAGGTGTGTGCAGTGATCGAATATGCAATTTTCCGTGCAGCCAACGATAAAGTTCCAAGTTACATTCCATTTTGCATATTTTTTCGTGAGCTGTACAAGATTTTTTTTAATTTTTGTAAAATGTCATTGCCTGTGTAAAACCTGGGCGGACCCCTAGTATACAGGGTGGCTCATTCAAATCGGTCAGTATGGGAAAGTCTGAAACTATAAGACATACGAAGATTTGTTCTTAAGAACCATGTCACCGATTTTGATAAAAAGAAAAACTGCATTCATACATTTGAAAAAAAACTGTACCCAGCTTTGGAATCGAACCCGGTTGTTTTGAAAAAATAAACTTACACGTTTTCTATTTTGATATCGATTGTGTAGGTCTTAAGCTGTAAATGTCTCCATAAAACATGATGTCTAAAATGAATAAAATGCATTGTTTTGACATACTTTAATATCTCAAAGTTGGTGTTCAAAGTGACCACCGTTACAATATTCAACAAGTTCAGGCATGTAAAATTGTCTCTATGACTGTTTGTACCTCTCAACTTGTTAATAATAAGTTATTACATACATGCACCGTATCATGTGGTTTGTAATTGTATTGAAAAAAATGGTGGTCACTTCGAACACCTACTTTGAGATATTAACGTATGTCAAAACAATGCATTTTATTCATTTTAGACATCATGTTTTATGGAGACATTTACAGCTTAAGACCTACACAATCGATATCAAAATAGAAAAAGTGTAAGTTTATTTTTTCAAAACAACCGGGTTTCTATTCCCGAGCTGGGTACAGTTTTTTTTCAAATGTATGAATGCAGTTTTTCTTTTTATAAAAATCGGTGACATGGTTCCTAAGAACAAATCTTCGTATGTCTTATAGTTTTAGACTTTCCCATACTGACCGATTTGAATGAGCCACCCTGTATATATTATTGCTTTGTAATTTTACCGATTTACACATATATAATCGGTCGTGAGGTTTTGAATAACAACTTCAAAAGATGCAGCATTCACGCTCAAGGGCAATAACTGTGATCGCAATAATAAATTATATTTGAATTCTTAGAATGTCATAATTGCGTGAAACTTTATAGTTTTTTTAGTTTACACACCAATCATTTGGTTTATTTAAAATCTTTCATCTTTATGTTCAAATCTACACTTCATATACTCATCATATCTATTTTCTGTATTGCGACAAATTAGAATATGAACGAACACTTAACAAAATTCCGTGGATATTGTTCTGCATTGAATAAATAACTTTCCAGCGTCAATTTTTTCTATATAATACTATCGTATTTTTATTTATGAGAGAGATTTATAGGTTTCTTCTATCTATTAACCGCAAACCTAAAGTCTTTTAAAACCATACAAATAACCAAACCATAAATATCAGTGTCTCCGGAGAAAAAACGTTTAGTGGGTTACTGTTCAATCTATTTTACTTTCTTTCGTCACACCATTTCCCCCGGGGTTGGTTAATTAACCGCGTCGCTGCGTGTTTGCCAACCTTTTAATTTTCGTGTACTAGTTAAAGAACGAAAGTGGTCCAAAAACCCATGGAGGTTTGCTAAATTTATGTGTACTTAATTAATACTCAATTGAAGGCCTAACACGAGCGCTATTTTATCGTCAGTATATGATACTCACGCCCGATTTCTGAATTGAGTATTCCAGCTGAGAACAACTTAACGTTCTGTCTCATTCAGTTGTTAAGATTTCAATGCGACAGAACGATACTTAAGTAGTTCTCAGCTGGAATACTCAATTCAGAAATCGGGCGTAAGTAATGCGAAAGAGATGGCTGTTTAATAGCACGCGATATCTAGTTTAAAGTTCGTTCGTCAAAATCCGTATTAAAAAGCAATATATTGGTGAGTAATTGTTTTAGAGTTACTTATGTATGAATTTTATAATTTGATTACTGCGCTGTCCCTGGTACTCGTAGTTTTTAAGTATTTGTATACGTCAAATATATACTTGTAAATAACTGAGTAGTGTCGGCTTATAATAGCACCCCTCCATTCTTTCCGCAAGATACGGATTTTTAAGTGATAGTTGCGCGATTTGTTACTAGAGTTTACCTATGGTTGGTGATCCAACCATCCTTTATTTTACCACCTTATTCACACTCATTTTCCAAAAACAGCTGACGTATTGCTTGTTCTAAAGTTAGGGCGCCCTTTTTTCGGATTAATAGCCGTGAATCTATCTTATGACCAAATATCTATGTCGCATGAATTGCCATGTGGTGCCGGGTTAGAAAGTCACTACCCCTTTCCACCCACGGGTGTCGTAAGAGGCGACTAAGGCTATGCGGCTTTTTTAAATGGTTTTTGGGCGATGCGGTTGAAGACCCATCACCAACGATACTTTATTTCTACCATGTTGTCCCCTATCAACTTCCAAATGTGGCTGAGGAGTTTCTAACTCTAAAGCTCTGGCTACCTCTTTTTGGGATTCATGGCCGTGTGTATATGTATGTATGTAATATCTATATATAATAGCAGTAAAAGTGTAGAATAAATATTTGTAAATAAACTTTTGGGGTCGTATTTTCCGAACATGTTAATCGGTAATGAAAATGCCATATCGTAAATCTCACGCAAGCAGCCACGCTAGCCCGTTTCCTTCACCAATATAGAACCGTTATTCATTTTATAACATCACAATTTGCTATTATTTGTTTTATAATCTTTAACCATCAAGCTTCGATGTTCGTTATTATGTATTGTGGAGCTATTTGTACAGAACTCAACTCAATTAAAAATAACTCAAACGTTCCCGCTGTATATCCCCGAAGGGGTTGGCAGAGGTACTAATACTTCTGAACCGAGAGGATTTGCTTGAACAATGTACTCACGTGCTAGGGGGCAGGCCTATCGCCGTTTTGTACGGATGCACTATCACATGAAAAAGTACATCTTAGCCATGTGGGTTTCCTCACGATGTTTTCCCTCCCCGTTTACGACATAAGTAACATGTCATGTGAGACAAAAGCAACTATCATGTTTTCGTTTATTAACTTGCTTACTTATACTCACGCCTATTATTCCCATTGGGGTAGGCTGAGACTATCCATCATCACTTATCATGATCTTTACAAATCTCACTTGCTCCCCTTATATTCATTATTCTTCTCATATATGCTCTTTTATTCTTCTAACTTCGGACCCCGCCTTTGTAAGAACGTTTTCAATCTGGTCTAGAAACGTTTTACGAGGCCGTCCTCTACTAACAATACCATTCACATTGGCTCTACATATCTCTTTTGTAATTTATCTCTTCTCTATAATAGCATACTAAACTGGCAAACATACATTGGACTATATTCTCCATATTCTATTCCAGAAAAGGACTTGGATTCAATTATGCAAACATTTTAAAAGTTAAAAAGACAAAAATTTACTAATGGACCGTTGTTTAAATTGCAATATAAAACAGGGTAGTGATTTATTTAGCCATGACGGCTGAAACGATGACATTAAAGCAGTAATACTGCGTTTATCATCTTACACATCTCACGCTTTTAATCTCGCTTTTCTTTCAAAATTCAATCTAAAAATATATTATGATTAAGTGTAACCCAGCCTAATGGCTTAAGATTCAAACTCGTGATTTAGGTCGAGCTTTTCCTCCCAGAGCTATAATCTACAACGGCTAAAATCGGCTTAAATGGCTTTTTAATACTTTGCAACGTAGCAAATGATATAACTCAAACTATGGAGGGTTGTGAATATAACCCAAAATCTCAAATTATATTCATTGGCCCTCGTATACATTCTGTCAGCGTCAAAGAACTCAAGCTATATAGCAATGAGCTATATAGAGATGTCTATACGAAAAGTAGAGTAGTTTGTAATGAACTCAGTGTCTTCTAAACTGACAGGAAGAATGACAGCTCGGTTAGTACTTCGAAAACTTCATCAAAGTCAGCCTTGTTTGGAACAAGCCTTAACCGCCAACAGGGCCGGACTTAAACCTTCATCTTTCAATAAAAACAATAAAACCTAAAACTTGAATAGTTTTGCCGATAGTATAGATGACAAAATATTTATATAAAATACAATGACAATTGGGTACTTGCGTTTGGTATCGTTATCAATAGTTCAGAAAGACATAGTTTTATTTTTCTATTCTCTTTAAACTTCTTTTAAAATATTCTTTTTATAAAATAATGATTGATAATATTATATATCAATGAATAAATAGATCTCTTATCATGTGCGTATTTATTAGTATTTTGTATGTAGATTTTACTACAATGGCCTCGTTTTAAATAATAGTTTTATCTTGGTAGCCGAAATCTATATAAACCTCAGTATTAATTCAGAATAACGTTATATATAAAAATGTGTATGCTAGCTAATGTTAAGTGGTTTAAGCAGATCAGGATTACTAAATTAAAATAACAAAATACATCAAGAAGGAAAAACGGCAAAGAAACTAAAATGTGTAGAAACATATAAAATCAACAGCTCATTTTTATATCAAGGTTAATAACAAGTAATATTGCTATAATAATACATACAAACATACATATTCTCACGCCGTTAGTTCCCATTGGGGTAGGCAGAGACTATCGATCGCCACTTTTTACGATCCTGGCAAACCTGTCTAGCTTCATTCACATCCATCAATGTAAATCAAAACCATGTTTTTTGAGAGAGCGGAGAATATGACTGAATGCATGATTGAGATCAATGGTAAGAAAGTGGAACAAGTGAAAGAGTTCGTATATCTGGGCAGTTTGTTTACTAGGGATGGAAAGTGTGATGAAGACATTGAAAGAAGAGTAAAAAAGGGTAATGCGGTAAATGGAGCACTGGATAGTCTAATGTCTAGTCAATCGGTGTCCGAAAAGGCCCGAATGGCTGTGCATGATGCTGTCCTCGTTCCTACGCTTATGTATGGCAGTGAATGTTGGTTGTGGCAAAGAAGCATGAAAGCAGAGTGAATGCAGTATAAATGAGGTCCCTCAGAAAAGTGAGGTTATGTGATCGTGTGAGGAATGACGTGATTCGTGAAAGGTGTGGTGTAAAAGATGATATTGTAAGAAAGATAGAAAAACGAATGTTGAGATGGTTTGGGCATATAGAGAGGATGGATGATAGTAAATTGGTAAAAGAGATCTATAGAGGCAATATGGAAGGTAATGTTAGTAGAGGACGACCTCGGAGGACACATTTGGATCAAATAGAAAATGTGCTCAAAAAGGCAGGTGTCCGAAGTTCGAAGAATAAAAGAGCATGCAATAATAATAATAAGTTTTTTTTTGATAATCCGAACTCAAAATAATTAATTCGCCGCAGTTTATAAAAATTACAGTCTACTATAATAAAGAACATTTGCAAAGTATTTGCCAATATGATTGGCACTATGCCTGTGATGATATGAGTATGCAAGAGCCAATTAATATGTAACTTTTATATTTTTACTGAACACAGACATACCACATCTATTTTATTAGTACGGGATGTTAGTCAAAAATTCACTACTGTTGAATTATATTGCGGTATCAATATCAAACATTCTTACATACATAACATAACATAAACATAATACACATATACTCACGGCCATGTATCCCAAAAAGGGGTAGCCGGAGTTTCAGAGCTAGAAACTCCTCAGCCACATTTGGAAGTTGATAGGGGAGAAGATGGTAGAAATAAAGTATCGTTGGTGATGCGACTCCAACCGCATCGCCCGAAAACAACTTAAAGAAAGCCCCATACCCATAGTTGCCTCTTACGACACCCTTGGGTAAAAAGGGGTTGTGACATTCTAAGCCGGCACTACACGGAAAGAACATCCATCACAATTAAACTAAAAAAACGCAGTAAAAGCTACACCAAAAAACGAATTCCTCAATACGGCCCTGCCACGCCGCGCCAAGTCACTATCGATTATTGGTTCGCTCCGTCATCTCCTGAGCTATTTACTCGCGCTGTGTAAACTTGTTAAGAATTGCTCGGGAACTCGGCAGCCGGGGGAACTCGGGAGTGCGCGCTAATGTATCGACTTCCGGTTGCTTATTTCCGGCAATTTCTCATTCAATTTTCCTTCGCTTGAGACTATAAAGAAAACAGCTTCAAAAGAGGTCATATCAATTTGTAAAATATGGCTTTTGTATATTTGGTTAGTAAAATGTTTACGACGGCGACGTTGGAAGGCCAATGGACTTTTCCACGGTCTTATCTGATGTTATTAATGCGAAAAAAAGTTTGATTATTTTACTTGTATTTTTTGGTTCAGTCGTCTGTTCTGATATTTTTTTGAGAAGTTACCAGAATTTTCTTCTTACATTTGTACACAAATAGATAAAAAACCCATGTTTTACTAAGTTATAGGTAGAGAGGTGGTGAGGGAAAACATCGTGAGGAAACCCACATGGCTGAGTTGTACTTAGTCATGTGACAGTGTATTCGTACAAATCGGCGATAGGCCTGCCCCCTATCACGTGAGTACACTGTCCATGCAAAACGTGGGTACTCTGAACACCAGGTGACAAAGTCACGTGATGTTCAGAAGTATTAGTACCTCTGCCAACCCCTTCGGGGATATTCGGCGTGAACGTTTATGTTATGTTATGTTATTATAGGTAGATTGGTGTAGTAGTGGTGGTAGTTTTAAGTTTTTTAAATGAAGACTCACTCATCAATGTAATTCATTTACTTATAAGCCAATCATGATAACTTAATTTTTGCAAAAGCTAAGTTCTTTCTGCGATAAGAATTAAACATTTAATGTATTTATTAAGGAGAGTCGAGTATAGAATTAATTTAATGTTGGTGATGATGACGAGTGATTTCAGATTTAATTAATTAAACTAATGTAGTTCAGTTATAATTATAACTACCACTTTAACTAGAGTAATAGTAATTTAGTTTAATTTTGTTTACGAATTTTTATTTGTAAATAGTATTTTTTTTCTAATTACATTTATTTTAAAAGTACGTTTAATAATTTAAGAGTATTATTAATTACTAACGACCGGGGAAGTTGGAATTTTCAGTGCTGACTTTTCTAAGTAAGTCAATAAAACAATAATTAACTATATCATCAAGCGATTAAAATATCGAATAACTAGTACTCCTATTTGTCAATTGCAATTTATTACTGAGCTTGAAGTTCCCTTCGTCTATTTTGCATTCATTTACTAACAGCTTTTCAAATTGAGATTTATTATTCCACAGTTTACTTCCTTGTTGAATTTTGCAACTAACAAGCTAAGCTAGCGGAATTGAAATTTCATTATGAATGTTTTTAGTTTGTTTGCTAGAATATAAATCGATGATTTTATAATTTTCGTATTGTTTTAAAATATCATGAATGCGTAGTATCACTGTGATGCTGAATCTGTTGATAGAGGTAGGGGACAAGATGGTAGTAATAAAGTATTGTTGGTGATGGGTCTCAAACTGCGTCGCCCAACTACCACTTAAAAAAGCCCCATACCCTTAGTCGAAATCCGTGGATAAAAAGGGGTAGTGACTATATTATTTATGCATATTGGTTTCTTAAAAAAAGTGGATCTGTATGTAATCTGTATATAATATATTCTGAACAGCAGGTGACTAAAATGACATTTAATGGTCAGAAGTTGTCATCCCCTTGGTGAATTGGCTTAGCGTAGAGGTAAATTAGTTTTGTATATTATCGTTATTAACCCCGTCTTTGTATTGTTGCAGTCGTATAATGGAAACGTCGCGGCGGCAATGTGCCATACTTGCGCTACTACTCACTGTCATCTCCTGTCTACAATTTGCGGAGTGAGTATATATAGATTAGTCTTACCCGCGCCCGTATGTCGTATCTTTGCGACCGTGTTGATTATGTCGCAAGTTGCGACATTGTCGCTGTCAAAACTGTCAAAGCGCATGAAAAGTTATAACATTAACAACGAAAATCTCAGGCGCGGATCCACCCAACCCAAATCCCCTTTTTTATATATTTTTTACGTGGAATAAAAGAACATAAATGAAAATATTGATGAATCAGTCTAAGCTCGAGAAGTTTTGTCAGAATCGATAGGCTCTGCCTACCCTTATAGGTACTAATGGCGTGAGTTGTGTATCAATGAGTTCGTACTCGACTCGGACTTGACTTGACAAGATGGGTATGCCCACCCATCTACTAGGGCTAGATCCCTGGACAATCTTACAATAATATAGCATAACATAAACGTTCACGTCGAATATCCCCGAAGGGGTTGGCAGAGGTACTAATACTTCTGAACATCAAGTGACTTTGTCACCTGTTGTTCAGAGTACCCACGTTTTGCATGGACAGTGTACTCACGTGATAGGGGGCAGGCCTATCGCCGTTTTGTACGAATACACTGTCACATGACTAAGTACAACTCAGCCATGTTGGTTTCCTCACGATGTTTTCCCTCACCGTTAACAACCATGATAAATTAACCACACATATGTCTTTAGAAAAGACAAATTCGTGTAGGCCCGACCCAGGATTTGAACACTAGTCGTTTGCACGATAACTTGCGACATAATCACCAGCTGTTTTATATAATTGTGTATTATACTAATTCAATACAAATTATTTTGGCAACATACATGACTAATTTGAAATTACCACAGCGTCATAATTTTGTATCCGTCTGCTCATACACAAGGGATTTATAAATAAAATTATCTTTATGAAGAATTGTAGGCGATATTTCTGTATATACTAATATGTGTATGATGACCAAAAACAAACTATTAACTTTTATTGAATTTTTTATGCGTTTACTATTTTACAGTAGGCCTTCACTTCATTGTGATGCAAAATAATTAAACTCAGTGTCCCGTCTCAGTGCAGAAACATTTTACAATTGAAAGTAGGTCACCCCATTTTAAATGTCGAATTTAAAAATACTAGATTTCTTTGGCACCAAAACAATTTTAAAAGCAAATTGTACTGTTTTACAAAGAATACCGAAACCGATAGAATATTTAAAAAACATATATATATATCTATATATATGTTTTTTAAATACTTGTATAATATTACGATATATATATATATATATATATATATATATATATATCGTAATATTATACAAGTTTGTGATTCCAGGTATACCTTCTTTCGAATGTTCTAGAATTGTTAGACCATTGAATAAAAAGGGGAAATTAATCCTAAACAATCTATGGCCACTGCAAGCATAATAAAAAGTGGCACTTTTTCGCAATTACGTACTTTACTTATGCCACTGAAATCAAATCTCGAAATACATAAGCAATGAGAGTCTCCCTCAGTATTTTATAAAAGGATGATAAGGTGCTTTTACAAAAAAGAACATTACAGCACATTACAAATTCAATCTAGGATCCAAACTTCAATAAAGTTTTCAAATACTTCAGGCATAAAGATAGTTCAGATGAAGGATCGTCCACCATATTAATCACCAATCATTTTAAAAGCAAAATAGTCCTTAATCACCTTGTACAACACTCAATGTGAAGATTAATGATAACCTACACGACTCATCACTCAGAAAAATCATCGAGACAAAAAAGCCACTATTGTTTTATTTTAGATGCATGAACGCAAAAATAAACTTCCGAGAGAAGGAGAAACAGATTCTGGACCAGATCCTAGGTCCGGGTCGGTACGACGCCAGGATCAGACCTTCCGGGATCAACGGCACTGGTAAGTCACACATACATACATTTAATTTTACATTTATTAGAGTTGCTAATATAAAAACAATTTTACAGCGATATAAATGATATTCAGTCTTCTTATTTTGAATAAATGTAGCTAGAAAATATTTTTGTGATTATTAGATGTTTATAAAAGTATAAACTCAGTGGTAATAAATCTGATAACAGACATCGGTCCAAATTAGTTAATTGTCTTTCTCAAATTCATATGTCTGGGTAGATTTATTGATTTAAAATGACAAAGGAAAACATTGCAAGAAAACCCAAATGGCTGAGTTCATGCCATTCATATGAATTGGGATAGTATTACTCGTTTGCAAATAATTCAAAGAAAGTTAGGAAAAATTAAAGAATTTTTGGTTTTATTTGGTTTATTATTAAAAATCTTTATTCTATATACTTAGTTAATTTGTAATAAAGAAAGAATTATACTATTCTTTGCGACAAGCAAAACAAATCTACTTTCAAAATTTCTGCATAGAAAAACATAACCATTATTGTCTAGATAATTTCTTGTAGGATTTACAGTTTCAAGTTCAATATCGTGATATTCTTAGTACAATATTTGTCATGCAGTTTATTTGCGAGATAGTCTCAACTCAGCATACCTTGGCGCACCGAGCACGCGGACTAGTGCCAAATTATCTTTTAGAAACATCAACATACGCTACATTACACTTTGTACTTTTCAATACCGTGTAGTGTCGGCTTAGAATAGCACTACCCCGTTTCTACCGATGGGTGTACGTAAGAGGCGACTAACGGTATTGGGGCTTTTAAGGGATTTTTAGGCGATGCGGCTGGAGACCCATCACCAACAACCTTTACTTTACCATCCTTTCCCCACTCAATTTTCCAAATGTGGCTGAGGAATTTATAATTCCTTAGCTCTGGCTACCCCTTCTAGGGATTTATAGCCGTGAGTATATGTATGTATGTATGTACTTTTCAATACTTGTCAGTCGAATATACACTTTGAAAAAGATGATTCTGTATTACGTGCTAGGAATATATATGAAACACAAAAGTAGTTTAAGTGTAGTTGTATATGTATCGTAAATTCGTAACCAAATAATACCGAAGTTACGTGTTACACGCAAAAATTCAGAACAGTAGCAAAGCATAACTAAAGTGTCAACATTATAGTTACTTTATGGCCTATGATCTCATGTAAAATCTATTTAAATAAAAAATAACAATTGTTTTGGACATCATATGAAAAGGCTTCACTCCTTTTGGATTCTTATTACTGACGAATAATTAGACCTTTTAATTAAGACCTTTTGTAGAACTACATAATTATCTATGAGTTGTCTATTCAACTTAATCCTAGCTCACAATATCTGACTGAAAGGTTTGGGGTAGAATGACCTAAATAACTGACACTGTTTGTCTTTTATTAATTGCTTTTCCTTTCGATACCTTGTTATTTATAAATTTTCGCGAAGAAAATTAGATTCCAATAACCCCAACGTAACAAATTAATGATCTGTAAAACGGTAAGAAGCTAAATAGGACAAATATCAATTTCATCTACCATTTTGAGGAAACTCTTAGACTCTTCTTATATTAACCGAAAATACAATTTCTCGCACTCACATTAACAGCAATAAAATATAGATCTCAGCTGAAAATTCAAACACACTTTTTTTTTACTTTAATGTAACTGCAGCATTACAAAGCCTTTCAAAATTATACTCAGATATTGTTCCACCCTGCCCCAACTAGGCAGGTTAATTCGTCTTGTGTTACGTCGCCTCTTTTCAGTATTGTTTCACTGGCAAGGGAGCTTAATGAAGGCGTGTTTTGCCAGTCATGGAGCATGATATCCATTCCCACGCAGCCGGCCTGTACTACCCAACATTCACAACAGTATGCTTTCAAAGAAACTGTACTATACTATACTTGGTTAAATAAACTTTGAAGGCTCTTATAAAACCTATACCAAGTTCCGAACCCACTGCCTTTTAACTATGTCCTTTTTTACACTGTTAATGGACTTTGAAAACAATTGCACAGATAATAAACAATTATTTTCAGATATTAAACCCACATGGCTTTGTTTTGGTTTTTGTTGTTGAATTTATAAGTTATCTCGTAATATCTTTCATTTCACTCTATTTTCCATGAGCCCAGCTGCCCTGCTTTGGCATCATGTTTGTGTAAGAAATGTATTTTTTACTATACTAATAATTCATTTATATCTGCTGATTTGAAATGTCATGTTAGAATAGAACGTAATAAAGACAAAATGCTTAAAGAGCTGGCCTTCTAAGAGAGAAGGATTAAATGGCATGGTAAAAATATTGACGCATGCAAATGTGGTCAAATGTTATTCAGCATCGTACAAAACAACAATCTGTGGATGCAGAAACTGCCAACCCCAATTGGAACTAATAGTATGAGTATATGTGTGTGTGTGTGTGTGTATATACACATATCAATATATGTGTATACACACACACACACACAGTGTATATGTGTGTCTCAGAGGTGTAGGACTAAGAACGTAATAAAATAATGCCCTTTTAGTTTTACCTAGCGCTTAATTTTGTGGGATTTATTAGATATAAGACTTTTGAACTGATTTATTCATGGCAGTAAAGTCACACAGCAGATCATTTACATAATAAACATACATAAGGATAAGTTAGACAAATGATAGAATTATACATATCTTGGCTATCTCTCTCCTAAGATCGTTACGTTGCGTTTTCCACACCGTGACGTAATGGCTATATCTATATCTCTGTTTCTTTCATAGTGTGCGATGCGTCAGCGATTTTTATTTCCGCAACAATCTATTCAGAATTATGTTTCTGTTGTTCTCATTAATCATTATTTTCTGAAAGTTAAGCTCGTCTTTCATTCACATTTCAAACACAAGTTGCACCAATCTTAATTCTGCTCTTAAGTTTTCGTAGTTGCGAATATACAGATTTTATTTGGAATTGAAGTAATATCTTATTTAGATACGAAATTATTATGTATTTTAGATGTAACTTTTATTTGATTATTGATATGATCTTTTTTGTCAAGTATCATCTCACAGGAAAATGTTTAAAATGGAATATTTAAATGAAATTTTCGACAGATGGCCCAGCTGTCGTTAGTATTAACATCTTCGTCCGAGCTATTACCACCATAAGCGACAATAAGATGGTTAGTATAGAGCGAGACAACACATTTCATCGACTAGAGTATTTCGTACTAGTTGTGTTTAATAAGAACTATGCCAAATTTGTTGTCTCATAGTAATAGTCATGATTAGGCCCATTTGATGTTGTTTTATTTCTCTTGGTTTGCTAGCACCGCAGGTACCCGGCGACGAAATGAAAAATGTCATTTAAATGGAATATTTGTACCCTTATTTGATAAATGTATATTAATTAAGCACGTGGCTGATAAGCGGAAACGGGGTGTTAATATAAATATAAATTTATAGGCTGAATGCCTAACAGTGATCGATTCTGAATTTATTGTATTGTTGGAAAATTAACTGAGCCAATTAAATTTGGCTTTATATTATAAATTTAATATGACAGCAGTTGCGTCCTGTAATTTTATGTATTCTAAGATAATTTAAATTGATTTTTCGTTTATAAAGGTTGAAATAAACGCCCCGTTTCAAGCATAGTTCTATTGATATTATTTGTTTACCAAGAGTTGAAATGTACTCATTTTATATTTCATTTTTCATTACAACTTCCGATAAGTGGATTCCTCACAAATCCCCTCCAAATTCTGTTCCGTTTGCAACAATTGGTTGTTTTGTTTTTACCAAATTTTCCCTCATCCGCATCAAGTGCGGGCGTGTTTTTTGTTATTCGAAGAAACCAATTTCCCAAACCAAGATTCTGTTCACATAGTTTGTGTTGGTAAAAATCTGACGAGAAATACATCAAATACTCTTCATTTAACTTAGTAAACTCAAAATACCAAGTGATACCGATTTAGTATAAATCGAATCACTCGAAGCAAAATACATTCGTTCAGGTTGCATGTGCTCTATTTGAAATTTCACATCGCGACGCTCAATTCAAATGTTAAACGTTGGTGTCCCTAATTTACCCCTGAAGTTATATGAAAGACTCCGGTTTATATACACCGACACAAATTCAAATGAGTTTCACCAGAGCCACTTAGTGGCTTTGTCTGTTATAAAGCTCGTAAAACTTGAATAGGCGATTTCTCTATACATAGCTTAGCCAGGCTTCAGGTGAGTTAACCATAGGAGATAGTCATTCTTTGACGCCATGAAATATTGTCGCTGTTCCCTTAGGGCTTAGTTCTTATTTAACTTTTACCAACTTTGTATATTTTGCTTGGTACTTAGATGGGCCGGCTGTAGTGAGCGTCAATATATTTGTCAGAAGTATATCAAAAATTGATGACGTCACGATGGTAAGTGGTCGCACCGAGCATTGCAGATTAGACATTAAGATGTTAAGTTGTAAACTCGCGAAACAAGTCAAATGAAAGACGGAGAATTCTCTCTTAGAATGCCGAGAGACGTCCCCATCGAGTTACTTTTAAGTTTTCTTATATTTTCTTCTATTTGGATCGGTTCTTGATTGGTGTTTAGCGACCAAAATCGTTTTTAAACACGAGTTTTTGCACAATCTGAGATTTTCCACTTTATTTGTCAAACATTCAGTTTTGTTTTATCGATATCACCTTGTGTTTTCGCGAGAGAGTTCTATCCAATCGAACACTGATTGTCTGATCTTTCACTGTGATTCGAGCTTCCATTGTGTTTACACGAGTGACATTCAACAGAGTACCGTATGACTTAATGCACTTAGGCTAGATAAGGTTGTGTTCATTGAAACTGAGTTAAAAAGTTAAATTATTTTGTCAAAGGCGACGCTCCCACCCTAGTCCGTGTCAACCTGTACCTCCGCTCGATCAGCAAAATAGATGATTATAAAATGGTGAGTTCAGCTGTTTGGCGCGAAACGGTGCCATCTTTGTTGAAAGCGAAACTTTTCATTTCACTCTTGACTAATGTTCATTGAATGGATGAAAATTTTCGTTTGTAATTAATTAATTGGCTTTACAATATGACGGTAACTGCACTTTGCTCAATAACGCTGTGTTCGGATGTGTTTGTGGTCTCCGTTTATTACATTTATCTTTACATTTTGTTTTAGTTCTGTTTTAAATATTTATTTTTATGTGCATATTTTAAAATATATTTAACTATAGTTTTGGTTTTGGTTGGACTTATATTTATTGTTTTGGTGTGTGTTTAATCTACATGGAGTTTTTTTTTAAGTTTGTTTGGTTTTTGTTTTCAAAACGATGATTTCGAGAGATGCGACAGCTGTTTTATTAACAAGAAGCAAAAAGATCTACTGTACTTAATCAATTAATACACAGGTTATTAACAGCACAAATAAATTACTGCATAAATCGAGGGCTTCCCACCTTACATATCGTCACATAATAAACACACGCTTTGTGTAGACCGAAACGTATCAAAGATTCACACGAAAATGAAAAATGCGGCCCGCACTCTACCTTCCATCATCTTAATTATTTCATTCATTTTATCATTTCATTTAATATCATATTTATTCATATATTTTAGTTATCGACCTCGTGCTTCATTAATTCATCAATTCCCTTAAGAGAGCTAATGAAGTTGAATAAAAACTATTTTGGTCGTGCTAACTGTTCGTGGTGTCTAATGACATTTGTTATGTTTGTGTTTAATATTGTTGGATTTGTGTTGTGTATATGAGCGTGGGGTCATTTGTTCGCCCGCACTTGATTTTGGACCAAGTGGTTACTGACCACCACCCACCAGCAATCCTTAGTTGTAAGGCCTGCATGAGGTATTAGCATTCCAATAAACGAGTGCACAGAGCGGTGAGTTCTCTCGTTTCGCTTATAGTATAGCTTAGCACGCAGCATGTTGTATATTATAGCTTATCTGTTCACCTAACAATTAAACGCTTTAAATGGCAACACTTAAACTTTGATTTATTATTTTAAACTTGTTTCCTGTCTAAATTTGTTATCTTTACCTGACATCCAGCCAAAACACCACTGAACCGTCTTACGTTTCACTTATTTATACCACAGATAATATGATTTATACTCTGTCGCACAAATCCTCTGCGTTGAATAATTAATGGTTTTAAGTTATAAACATTATGACAGCATCATTGAAGTTTTGTATTTTTAAACAAAATAATGAAACATTTACGATGGGAAAATATTCTATTAATGTAAATCTGCAAAACAATATAACATAGTCAACTATGTAGTGTAGGGCATCATAAAAACACTATAGGAACTAGCAACTTGGCTATATAGTTGGTAGTGCTATCCTTATGGTACTTGTAACGTTACGATAAGGAAACATGTCCTGAGCCAAACCAAAGGTAATGACGGATAAAAAATAAATCATACAATTCATTTCAGCAAAAACTCATACACTTTTCTTCTGCTGCATCTGTTTTAAATATATGCAACGTTAGATAAAACGGACAGTCCCCTTCGTTTCTTTTGCGACCATCGATCGATACTGTCGCAATTTGCAAAATTGTCGTTGTGTATGCCGTGTATTCGATATGAATGCTTTGACAGTCACGGACGAATTCAGGGGAGGGCAACTTTGGCGAAAGCCCCGGGGGGGCATCACAAACGGGGGGCCCCCACAATATAGACTTCGGTAAAAATAATCTTACACGATTTTTCGGCGAAATAAGCTTGAAAGATTCCGTTCGTTAACCCTGACATTTTACTTCAGATAATTCGTGTTACCGTTTATATTTATTTGTATTTGTTCAGTCCTCAAGGATTTTACTGGATTTCACAATAAATTATTTATTGAAAAACTCGTCAAAAAATATTTTTACTTAATTTGGATAATAATATGGGGCAAGGGGGCCTTCGCTTCTTTAATGTGCCTAGGCCTTTGGACCTCTAAATCCGGCCCTGTTGACAGCGACCATAATGCAACTTGCAATACAGTCGATGGTTGTAACGATCTGTGGGGGCGGTTACCACTACGGCCACTGATACGTGGGCGGTTTCCAAAACCGTTCCATACCGGAAAACCATTTACTTACAGTGAGATGTGAAAAAAGTTAATAATTTCACTCCAGTAATTTTTTTTCTAGGTAGGTAATATACCGATGCACTTAATGTCAAATTTAATATGATTAATATGTCATATGTATATATGTTGCATACGAAAATCACTGACAGAAATAGAACGTGCATTTTTTTAAAACGTGGTGCAATTGAAGGTCACAATCAAAATTCCGTATATTTTTTCTTGTAAAATGAAATAAGTATAGAATAAGCGTTATTTTAAAAAAACTGAATTAAGATGAAAAATTATAATAGAGTTAATGGCATTGATTTTAATTATTTATTTGCAGAAAGAAAATAGACCTCGCAAAGAGATGCCTATCAAGTTAAACAAATTATGAAACCGCATATTTTTTACAGAATATAGAAGAATCAGGCCAACGGCGGCGGAAGAAGTTATGAGAAGTTAAATATAAATCTGGATAGCAACATCAATGATAAATATTAATATTTAGACTGTAACTTTTAAATATAACTTGCGTAAATGTTATAAAAACATCGCCTCCTTAATAATAAGATATAGCAAAATCGAGTCGCGTTAGCGGCAATATGACGGTATTATGTTGCAGAACGCACATCACCCATTCATTAACATCAAGATATAAATCGGACAAGGGCATTATCCCTCGTCTTTCATGTAATAATAACACTATAAGCATAAAGCCTTTCAATGGTGTTCTGGGCGGCATTTGCGGTATGCTCACGTTATTCATAAACGAGTTGATTATTGATTCATGTAACTCTTTTTCGTTTGAATACTCGTTGTTTATGAATAACGTTTTTGGCAAGCTTTTTTGTAGTTAATCTTCATTTGACTTGCTGTGTTTGTCGGGGATTAAAATTGAACGGTTTTGTTTGTTAATTTGAATAATACCCGACTGCACACGCGTATTAATTTAGTTGTTATAATGTTTGTGTCATATGTTTTTTTCGAACAAACTACAATTCAAAAGATTTGATATAAATTTTGATTCAGATTTTTTAAACAACTGACACAAACTACTCTTATTGAAAACTAATAAATAAAGTTTATTTTACAATTTAAATGAATTAATTTATATTATAAATGACAGATATAAAGTTTCTAACTTAATAGCAGTAATAACTTCCTTGATTTGCATTTGTTCCTGGATGAATATGAGAAATTAAACCAAAGCAAAATTGTGACGAAATATGTGTTATGTTTTAGGAATACTCCGTACAACTAACATTCAGAGAACAATGGTTAGATGAAAGGCTGAAATTCAACAATTTAGGAGGTAACAGTTTTTTTGTAATTATTTTTCAACACGCACGTAATTTTTTATTATTGGCTTACAATAGTACATACCCCTTTTCTTTGGATATCCTACAAAGAGTTCTAGGATTTTATGACGGTGGGCTATGAGGTTAGAACCCAATTTAACTTTATTACCCCTTTAAACTTCCAAAAGCCTTGGCAAGGATATTATCGGTTTCACTAAATCCTGAATATTCCTTTTTGGGATTAATTTTAGCTTGTCACCTCTCTTCTCTACAAAAAGATTTACCATGCTAATATCTCAACAGTTCGAAAATCACTTATTTTTATAACATTAAACGATACTCAAAAAAGCTAAAGTGCTGTAGATTCATTCTAGATAGTCATTCTTTAATTGTGTGATTTCGTGGTGTCGTAATTTCAACCGTTGTATCGTAACTTCAATTCTTAAAACATAAGTAACACAAAAAACCCCATTAAATTCCTAGGCCGACTAAAATACCTGACGCTGACGGAAGCCAACCGCGTATGGATGCCGGACCTGTTCTTCAGCAACGAGAAGGAGGGCCACTTCCACAACATCATCATGCCCAACGTGTACATCAGGATCTTCCCCAACGGCAACGTGCTGTACAGCATCCGGATATCTCTGACTCTGTCCTGTCCCATGAACCTCAAGTTGTACCCGCTTGATAAACAGACTTGCTCGTTGCGCATGGCTTCTTGTAAGTATTATTCGTAGGTTCATCTTATGTAGCAAAAGCTCAATTGATCGATTGAGAAATGTGATTTCTGCATGTGCCGCTGGGTTAAAGGAAGTTATAATTTAATGTTTTTTGACATGAATTCCTCATGTGGGGATTATTACTCATAAATAAAAGATGTTATTAAAGGAAAGAAAAATTTCGACACTGGCGGGGTTTGAACCCGCGACCTTCGCTTAGCTTACCTTAGCGGGGGCGTATACCCGAAGGTCGCGGGTTCAAACCCCGCCAGTGTCGAAATTTTTCTTTCCTTTAATAACATCTTTTATTTATGAGTAAAGGAAGTTATACCTAATTTCATTAATCTTAACCTAAAAAGTGACCAACCGCCATCATTACCAAGCAAAACGAGGATACTCTGAACACCAGGTGACAATGTCACGTAATGTTCAGAAGTATTAGTACCTCCGCCGTATAAACAAAAGTTATTATAATAATAAAGGTTGTGTTTTGTAACGTATACGGGACCTAAACATAACTACATATGACTAAATGAATGAAACCCATTCCAGATGGCTGGACCACAGATGACCTGGTGTTCCTGTGGAAAGAAGGAGATCCTGTCCAGGTGGTGAAAAACTTACACCTACCACGCTTCACTTTGGAGAAGTTCTTGACTGATTACTGCAACAGCAAAACTAATACTGGTAAGTCGTTTCATTATGCCGTATATATTATATAGTACTTTCTCTTTGCTTCCCGTGGTGGGTGACTTACAAAACTATGGACAAATCTGTGGCAGTCTAAGAATACGACGTGATAGCTCAATGGGTAGAACACCGGTTATCGTGCAAGCGACTAGTTTTCAAATCCCGGGTCGGGCCTACACCAATTTGTCTTTTCTAAAGACATATGTGTGGTTAATTTATCATGGTTGTTAACGGTGAGGGAAAACATCGTGAGGAAACCCACATGGCTGAGTTGTACTTTGTCATGTGACAGTGTATTCGTACAAAACGGCGATAGGCCTGCCCCCTATCACGTGAGTACACTGTCCATGCAAAACGTGGGTACTCTGAACACCAGGTGACAAAGTCACGTGATGTTCAGAAGTATTAGTACCTCTGCCAACCCCTTCGGGGATATTCAGCGTGAACGTTTATGTTATGTTATGTTTCTAAGTGATAATCAAGATTAGTGTTATAAATTTAGTATTATAAATTTAAAAGATTTAAATATCCTTCACGGGATTGTAAGCATTTATATAATCAATGGATATGGATATTTATATTATCAATGCATTTTTTCCGTCTATCTGCAGTCTCTACATTCCACGGCTATATGCTAAACCAGAGGTCGTTTTCTATGAAACATTATAAAAGTAGATAAGCTGATTCGTAAACCCTAAACTAATAGAGGATATGTTGTATCGAATTTGAGTAAACATACATACATACATATACTCACGGCTATAAATCCCTAGAAGGGGTAGCCAAAACTAAGGAATTCGAAATTCCTCAGCCACGTTTGGAAAGATGAGTGGGGTAAAGATGGTAAAATAAAGGTTGTTGGTGATGGGTCTTCAACCGCATCGCCCAAAAATCCCTTAAAAGCCCCAACACCGTTAGTCGTCTCTTACGTACACCCACCGGAAGAAATGGGGTAGTGCTATTCTAAGCTGACACTACAGAGCAACCGCGGAAATTGAGTGGGGAAAATATTGTAAAATAAAAAATATTTGACGATTTCCAGCCGCATAACCTGACACTCTCTTTAAAAGTCCTCCTTACCTCAATTTAAGGCTTAGGTTAAGCTTAAGTTAACCAGCTCCTACTTCCCAGGTGAATACAGTTGTCTGAAGGTAGACCTGCTGTTCAAGCGCGAGTTCAGCTACTACCTGATCCAGATCTACATCCCGTGCTGCATGCTGGTCATCGTGTCCTGGGTGTCGTTCTGGCTGGACCAGGGCGCCGTGCCTGCCAGGGTCTCTTTGGGTATGATGCTCCACCTTTAAAACTGTTCTCAGACTTTTAATGATATCGAATTTCGGGGTAATTCTAGTGCTATTAAAGGTATTTAAGAAAACAGGAGGTTTGGCCGCTTTTTCCTCAAGTAATAAGAAATGGTAGAGACCAAAAAAATTGTGCTTCTAACTAGTCCGTATCTAAATAGAATATTTTTCGTTTAATTTTTCATAATTAGAGTTTCAATTCCCAAATTATGTAAAAGTTTTCTGTAGCAGTATTGAACACAATTTTTCTTAAATCTAACATCGATGTCATAGTTGATTATATTTTTTATGTAAACCGTTCAGTTTTTCCTACCCATATATCTCATCTAAATGGGCCAACCTATATATATAGTTATAAATTAACCCTATTAATATGAGTAAATATGTACAGGAGTAACAACCCTCCTAACGATGGCCACCCAGTCATCCGGCATCAACGCGTCGCTGCCGCCGGTGTCGTACACGAAGGCCATCGACGTGTGGACCGGCGTCTGCCTCACCTTCGTGTTCGGCGCGCTGCTCGAGTTCGCGCTCGTCAACTATGCTTCTAGGTAATTCATATGATTACAATGGTTTTGTTCATGAAAACCTCATGTGGGGATTATCCTATTAATAT
The DNA here is from genome assembly GCA_963576735.1 of Bedellia somnulentella. Taxonomy (NCBI): domain Eukaryota; kingdom Metazoa; phylum Arthropoda; class Insecta; order Lepidoptera; family Bedelliidae; genus Bedellia; species Bedellia somnulentella. The sequence continues at coordinate 11,529,759 of OY755191.1, read as the reverse complement.
TATAAATGTGAAAGTTTAGATGTTTGAATGTTTGTGTGTTTGAGGCAAAAAGGCTCCGCAAGTACATAATGTATATGAATGAAATTTCGCAGAATGCTAGATAATGACCCAAATTGTAACATAGGATACTTTTTATCCCGCAAAAATTAGACCAATAAATATTTCACGCCTGATTGAACTAAGAGTACCGGAAAAAACGCCTTAAGCTTTGTCATAAGCAAATTGCCAGTACGAAGTCTGTCGGGTCAGCCAGTTTCTAATAAATAAAGGAAAGAAAAATTTTGACACCAGCGAGCGGGAATAGAACCCACGACCTCCGGGTATATGCCCCCGTCGCTCTGCCAATTGAGCTATAGTGTCAAGTGGGTTCTAGTGCGAAATTGTTCTTTCCTTTGTTTCTTTTACACTTTTTTTTCTTTTACACTTTTTTAAGTAGTGTTAACGATCCCTACCTCCGAATTTTTTACAAATTCATTTGTGTCGAATTATTCTTTAATTTATTTATACTTTATTTATTAAATACACCTCATATACTTTATTCCCATAGAAAGGCTTAATAAATAGAGAGGATGGATGATAGTAAATTGGTGAAAGAGATCTATAAAGCCAATGTGGAAGGTAATGTTAGTAGAGGCGATCACGGAGGACTCATTTGGCCAATTGAGAGTGTGCTCAAAAAGGCAGGCGTCCGAAGTATAAAGAATAAAAGAGCATATGTATGAAAAGAGTAATGGATGTGCACGAAGCTAGAGAGGTTTGCCAGGATCGTACTAAGTGGCGATCGATAGTCTCTGCCTACCCCAATGTTTCACTAACGGCGTGAGTATTTGTATGTATGTATGTAAGGGCCTAATCTAAATAGGGTGATTTGGCTTGTCTACCATGTGAGGTAATGGAGTTCACAACAAAGCTCTAGGCAAACTATATGTGCAAGACAAAACACGAATATTAATCATTAAAACATTTTTAAAAGTCTTATCCATATGATAAAACAATATCTATATATTCGAATACTTATTTGCCGGTAATCATGGTAGTAGTATATGCAATGAATCATAAAACCATTTTTTTATTTATGATTTCATGACACTCTAATCTAACAATGTACTCGATTATATCTAGATCGGATATGCATAGAGAGAATTTAAAAAAGACTCGTCGCGAGATGGAGGCAGCCAACAACATCGACGCCGCCTCCGATATGATGGACACTGACAGCAACGCCACATTTGCTATGGTGAGTATCTATATAATATTATTATAAGCCCAGATTTTCTAAATAAATAAAGAATATCAGCGTGTTAAATTGATTTAAAGCAAGATAGCACAATGCTTTGGACCTATATGTATATTTTGCAACGGACACAGATGTTTTGATACTATATATTAAGGGTTTTTGAAGTTCAAATCTGTGTCCTGCGTTATAAGTTTATGTATACTAAGGGACCCTGAGATAAATAAATATTCGTAATATATCCTTATTACATCGATGTGAATAAAAATCTTTTAATGAATTATGAAATAATTTGATATTTTTATGCTTATCTACATCTGAATTTGATCCTGTTTTGTATTTTCTAAAGTAATTTAAGATATGGCACTAATTGTGCAAAAGCAAATTAAGGTCTCTACCATAAGCTCTGGAGTCCCTCAGGGATCCATTTTAGGGCCTTTGCTTTTTGTGATCTTCCTGAACGATATAAGTGAATGTTTTCATCATACTAACTATCTTTTGTACGCCGATGACCTTAAGATCTATAAGCAAATAAGATGCATTGAGGACTGTATATTAGTGCAAGAAGATCTCGATAGATTTTATAATTATTGCTTAAATAATAAAATATTTCTAGCAACTGACAAATGCAAAGTCATCACATTTTCACGGAGATCTCAAAACATTCACAATACTTACACAATTGGTGTCTGTAACCTAGATAGAGTAACTTCTATTCGCGATCTGGGCGTAATATTTGACTCGAAGCTGTTGTTCAATGAACATGTAGAGTATATTATCAACAAAGCCTACCGTATGCTTGGATTTGTACTGAGAGTCTCAAAGCAATTTAGGAAAGCTGAAACATACATAACTCTTTTTCAATCTTTGGTACGTTCAAACTTAGAGTATGCGTCGGTCGTTTGGAATCCTCTATATGAAATCTATAAAAAACGGTTAGAGCTTATACAGAAAAAGTTCCTTCGCACCCTAAATTTCCGTATGCGGTGTCCTAGGCTGTCTTATAGAGATCTCTTAATTGAATACAAAATGATATCTTTGCACGACCGTCGTATCCTGGCTGACTTAATAGTTCTGCAGGGTATATGTTCTTCCCAATTCAACTGCCCCGACTTACTGGCAAAACTTAGTTTACGTGTTCCGAGTCACGCTACAAGGAATAAACATGTATTCGCCCTAGGGGTCAGCAGGACCAATGTAGGTAAGAAGGCTCCTTTGTGCAGGATGTGCGATACATATAATATTTATTTCACGGATGTAGACTTATTCTGCTTTTCGAGGCCGCGCTGCAAGAAAATGTTCTTACTTATTTTAAAAAGTCTTTAATGTGTGCGTATGTTATTAATTATTATAATTATTGTTTGAATTTATCTTAAGAATGTTGTGTATTTACTTTTGTCTATTTATGTTCTTTGTGGTTGTTATCCTTTTTCATATTTTATTTCTGTTTTTCTGTAATGATAACTTTTTTGTATTGATTGTTTTTGTATTGTATTTGTATTGATTGTTTTTGTTACCTATCTGTGAGAAAAGTTGAGGAGATACCAAAATTTATTTACTTATGTTCTATATGTTGTTATTTTATATTCTTTTTGCTATTTCTGTTTTTTCTCCTTAATAAATAAATAAATAAAGTATTCTTCGCCCCTCACTCGCCTTAACGCACAGAAACCTCTGATGCGGGGCACCGTCGCTGAAAAGATGAGGCAGTGCGAGGTCCACATCACCAGGAAGAACAAGTACTGCTGCAAGTTCTGGGTGGCCAAGTTCCCGGCCAGGTCCAAGAGGATAGACGTTATTTCCAGAATAACCTTCCCTCTAGTTTTCGCTTTATTCAACCTTGCTTATTGGTGAGTGATCTTTATCTCTATACTGTTGTCTTGCGTTGATTTGAATAGTTCTCTTTTGTTACTTTTCTTGGGCATTGTGTAAGATAACCATAAGTCAATTAGTGCAAGAAACTGCAAAATATATTTAGGCCGATTTTTAGGCTATTGTATTATATGATTATATTAGTACAGAAATAGAACGGACATCGCATAATGTTCTACAAAGTTTATGGGTTAAATATTAATTGAGCATTCGTATTTCGTAATACCATAAAAATTCTATTACTTTCAGCAACACAGTTGCATCTTGCCGAAAAAATCATACCATATTTCAAATTACACATGATGCACATTCTAACATTATCAAATCATATTAACAGATCATATTTTCCCTGCCAGGTCAACATATCTGTTCCGCGAAGAAGAGGAAGAGAACTGATTCATGGTTGAAGCCGCGTCCATTCCGCAATGGCAGCTGCCGCTCGCGATCCTCTGGCCCTACGCGCTCTTCGTCCTCGCCTACGCCATATTCCTGCGAGGACGAGACCCTTGTATTGCGAGAGGATTTGGTTCTTTCTTTGGTTAGTCATTTGCGCTGGAAGATTTAGGTTTAGATTTTTCTTTGGTTAGTTATTGCGATAGATTTTTTACATACCTCAATAATTTGATATCGACGTCCTACATACTTAAAAAGAAAATTCCGTACGAAAACCTAAGCTTACTATAGTTCTAATAGTTATTTTAAGTATTTTTCGAGTCGTAAAACAAAGATGGGGTGTAAATTTAACGTAAGAATAGAATAATAACATCAGTAAATGTCCGATGACGACTCCTATCAAAAGCAAAACTATCGCCGGTAGTTTGTGCCTTCAAAAAACCTATTAATATATTACTATTTGTGTTCTTCTCTTCTTATATTTACTATCTCTTTTGTTTCTGTTACTACGAGAACTATAATAAGCCTAGGCGATCGTTGAATCTGCAGAAATGTAACTATTTTGGTTTTGTATAATATCGTTCTGAACTCTTACTATATAAAAGTAGATTGAATCTTATTTCGTTATAGTAATTGTCTTATTTTATATGGTTTTTCAACATATTCTGTAGAATCAAACAGCAATAAATTAAAAGGCAGGACTCTTCCTTTACTGAAAAGCTTAATATATTTGGCTCGAGCTACTGTTTTGTGAATATACAATAAAAACAGGATGAAAATACAAAAATATACCATTTTTAAAGTAAAGCTAGATTAGACCAGCATTATCCATTTCTCGGAAAATTAAATCCAGTTCGAGCTTTGTATTAATACACGCTATTAGACAGATTTTAAAGACACTATTTGGAGCGTTTTTTTAAATGGTTACATTACAAAATAAGCATAAATGTAGTTCTGTCATATAATCATTTTATCAAAACGCTCTTTTATATATACTATCTGACTTTTTAGACGAAACCCATACCGAAATAAGTATGTTTAAATATTTTTATTAAGATTTACTGTACAGTTTTTTATTAAGATTTTCATACATTTTATTACTTATAAAATCTACAAAATTGGGTTAAACTTCCCAACGTGTGTTATGTCAACAAAATCGTCACGATTATCTTAACAATGTATTTAATTAAACCACAATGAATGGAAGTGTGAATTTCATTGATTTTATTTATATTTCGTAACAAAAAAGGTCGCGAGTAACAAAACCACTGTTGGATAAAAATAAATCATGTATTTGAAATTAAGGGCGCGGTGCGATTATAACTTTACCGAGTTATAGTTAATAGTTTAAATTAATATGAATGTGTGTGTAAATGTTGTTCATCTTATCGTACAATAAGACATAGACATAAGTATGACGAAATTATAATGGATAATGTTAAATCAGCTAACTTAAGACAATTGTGTATATACATTATGATAAGTCTTGTCTCCAAAAAAAAGGAAAATTTTATGTGTTATTAAAAATATCGTCTTTAAGACAAAAAGGAATTTATTAATAAATTTTAGTACATAAATATCTAATGTTTCACATGATGAAAACTGAAGCTGGCAACACCCTGACTTATACATAGATATAGGGATATTCACCCATAGCGGTATTTACGTGTAAAAGTAGGACTAGTATTAATAAAATAAGTTAGCCACTACTAAGTGTAAATATCTGGGCCTACCCTTTCTACACCTGCATTCGCTCACTGAACATTTTAAAGTATATAAAATATTGATGTTAAACTGTTTCCTCTTCAAAAAGAGTACATATAAGAAAACTGATATAGTTAAATATATTTTATATTATATTTGATTTTGATTATAATAATAATGGTTAAAAAGTTGTTTTACCCTATATGAGACTGCAAATTTAAGATTATCATCAACCTATAATGACGTATTTATATTTGAACAGTGTACATGTACATGGATTACTAAAACTGGTAAATAAATATATATATTATTTCTATATCTTGAGAAATCAGAAAGAACAGAACTATCAACGAAGCTGTCTTCTCACTATCCATTTTTTTCTTAACTTATTTATTTAAGGCAGAAATTGCTCATTTCTCTTCTTCCGTCCTTTTAAAAACGACTTTTTAATGATTTTAATACAATTAAAATTTTAATCATGTTATACTCTCTCTGAGCCAGAAAAATATGTGACCCAAAGATATGCTTATCAAAGCACTTCTTTTTTTATTTTATCGTATCAACAATCACTTAATACCTTTAAAATTACATTGAAGTATACAAACATACATACATACGTGCATTACTTTTATTGCATCAATATCTACTCATCCCTTCCAACTTCCTGCTAAAAATGGCTAAGCATATTTTAAAAAGGAACACTGACCATACGTTGGTTCAAGGCTGTGATGCAATGACTTAATCGTGACTGAGAGTTCGTCATGATGACGCAAATAAAACTCGACGTTATATTGCAGTTTAATCTTTATTACATACTAGTTTTTAATTCATCCCCGAGACACATTTTACTTTAAACTAAACGCTTTAAAACTCTGTTACAAAAGTACATATAAAATTAGTAAAAATCATGTTATCACCAATTTCAAACATTAATTATATAGGTGCTAAGGATAACTCTGAATTTCATTTCACTGTAATTTCTAAGCACATACTTAAATTAAGTTGTATAAGTGGGGTCTTTAGACGTGTATGTTAAAATAGGTCAATGGATGAATTTAATACATGTATGAACAAGTAACAGATCGTTTTATTTCATTTGGTGTCGTCGGTTTCCTTTCGATGATGAGCAACTCATTTTTGTTGGCACAGTAACATTCTTTCGGCTTCACTCTGAAAGAAAAACATAATTTTTAAAAACAATTTCAGAGTCTTGTTCTTATAAAAGGTGAGCAAAGAAAAAAAAATAGTCTAAGGCTGTGTTCAGAGCTAACCTGACCGTCAGCACGTACGATACGTAGTCTCTCTCTGTCTGTCTCGCCTGTCTCTCATTTGAAAATTATATTATAGCTACGGATCACTAACGGTCAGGCAGGACCGACGATCAGGTTAGCTCTGAACACAGCCTAAAATACACCCTTTACAGTCGATTGTGATTATTTTTTTTGTATTTATTGATGGACAAGTTTTTTCTTGACAATAATTTCCCATATTTTCCCGGTGGAAACGAAGGATTGACAGATCCCTTGGTTGTACATTGTTCGATCATATTACCACTCGGTTACCAGCTAACTTAAATTTAAACATATTTCGTTTCACTCAAATTCTGACTCGAAAGTTCACGCCGTGTATCGCTTAGTAGAAGGCTTTAGCAAAAGTAATAATACTTCTGAACATCACGTGAAGTTTTCACCTGGTGTTCAGAGTACCCACCTTATGCTTGGACAGTGTACTCACGTGATAGGGGGCAGGCCTATCGCCGTTTTGTACGAATACTTAGTACAACTGAGCCATGTGGGTTTCCTCAAGATGTTTTCCCTCACCGCTATATTATAATTCACACAAATTTAGTTAGATTTATTTATTTCCTGACACTGTTAAATTATGGATATGTTAGGGACCAGGTGATTAATACGGGCATTATTTATAATGCCCGAGCATTATAAATAATGTTTAACTTTATCAGGCTAAGTCAAAAAAAGTCAAAATGTTTATTTTTCTAAATAAAGTTAACAACTAACATTTTTTGAACGTCAATTTTTTTTACATTTATTATTAGTCCGTTGCTTCGGAAGGTGTTCGTAAAGAGAAGAAGCAACAAAGAAACTCTTTACATTCACATTTTTATTTTTTTCAAAATATGGTTTGTACAATTTTGGGTCATATTTTTACTTTATAAAAGATTTTCTATGCGACCAAACCAAACGCTAGTTTAACATAATTAAACTAAATTGTCCATCACAAAAATCAATCACATAACGTGAGAAGAAAAATCCTCACCAAACAATTATTCCTGGGAATAACGAGGGAAGATTTATAGCTTTACGGACACGGACATGTGCGCGTTGGGTTCTTGTCGTTTAAAAAATCTTGACCACTGTAATAAGATTTCTTTAAAAGCATGGCTTTAATTGCCTTTTTAAAAGATGCCACAGGCAATTCCAATATGTCAGAAGGAAGTTTGTTGAAAATTTTGAGGGATAGTCCCATAAAGGAGTTACTTACTTTATTAAGTCTCCACTTCGGTACGTTAAGTTTGTCCTTATTTCGAGTGTTAACAGTATGCCTATCACTAACTTTACTAAATTGTCCAATATGCTTTTTGGCATACATTAAATTCTCAAATATAACAACAATGGAACAATAACAATAACAAGGGACAGTTAAAATGCCAATATCTTTAAATTTTTCGCGCAACGAAACCTCGACCTTAACATGTAGATAGATCGGATAGCTCGGTTTTGTAACACGAAAACTTTATGAACATCAGCCGCTTTACCCCATAATAAAATACCGTAAAACATAATGCTGTGAAAATAACTGAAATAAACAATGCGAGCTGTTTCTATGTCTGCTATTTCTCTAATCTTACTCGTACGCACGGCATACGCTGCTGAGCTCAGCCTTTTAGAAAGTGTTAGTATATGGGGTCCCCATTGCAACTTAGAATCGATTGTTATCCCTAGGAATTTTGTTTCTTAAACTAATTCTACTTTTTCACTGTCAATAACAATATTTGCCTCAACTTGCCTAACACTCGGTAAAGTAAATTTAATACATTTAGTTTTTTTGGCATTCAGAACCAGGTTATTTAGAGTAAACCAATGCAATACCAGTGAGATAGCTTTATTTACATCGTCAAGAGAAGAGATGTAGAAGATCTCGCTACATTAAATATTTAAGAAGTGTCATCTGCAAACATAACTATCTCAGAATACTTTTGTACCATATATGGTAAATCATTGATGTAAATCAGGAACAGTAACGGGCCAAGTATAGAACCCTGACGAACGCCCATCTCTATTTCTGATCCTTCCGACGTAGTTCCATTAATATCAACCTTTAAAGTTCTTTTATTAAGATATGATGTCATTAATTTCAGTGCTTGCTCGTCAAAACCGTAATATTTAAGTTTAATCAACGCGATTTCCTTTTTTACACAATCAATATTTTTGTGAGGTCACAAAATATACCTAACGCATCCCGGGAGTTTTCCCATGAATTAAAAATATGTTTCATTAGTGACACTCCTGCATCTACAGTAGACCTACCTTTAGTAAAACCATATTGCTCGTCATGGAATATATTATGTTTGTTGAAATATAAAAGCATTTGGTTGGACATGATTTTCTCAAAATCTTTACTGAAAACTGGTAAAATAGAACATAGCATAACATAACATAAACGTTCACGCCGAATATCCCCGAAGGGGTTGGCAGAGGTACTAATACTGGTAAAATAGAAATAGGCCTATAATTAGTAAAGTCCTGACTATCTCCTGATTTATGTAGTGAGATGAGCCTACTTAACTTCATACAGTCTGGAAATTCTCCTATATCTATACATTTGTTAAAAAGTATCGTTAAATGGGGAGCGATTATATTTATTATTCTGTTTATGACGAAAACTGACATTCCTGTTATGTCTTCGGTTTTTTAAGGTTAATGGTTTTAAAATTTTTAATTATATCATAACTGTCAACGTACTTAAAAGAAAACTGTGCTATTGTTTTGGTAACATTTTGTTCCAACAACTCAAGAGCTTTTTGGGGACATGAATTTAATTTCTCTGTTGTCTGAGTGGGGGTATTTATAAAATGATTTTCAAAAATGTCAGCAATTTGTGATCTTGACTGTATCAGTTCATTATCTAATAATAAATTTAGATCATGTGGGGACTTTAGTTTTCCAGTTTCACTGTTAATTATTTTCCAGTCAGTCATACTCTTGTTAGAAGAATTCTTAATTTTATGTTTTATGCATCTAGGTTTAGCTTCACCACAAACATTTTTTAATATTTTAGAATAATTTCTCACATAAATAATAAAATCGTGGTTGAAGTTATAGGACTTTTCTCTATAAATGTTATATAGGTGATCTCTACTTATTCTAATTCCAGCGGTGGCCCATTCAGCAAAAGAGCATTTTGTATTACATAGTATTACCTTAGTTTTAAAGATTTTGTTGAATTCTGTTTTTAGCTCATGGATCAATGAAAGACAATTCGCTAATGATTCATAACATAACATAACATAAACGTTCACGCCGAATATCCCCGAAGGGGTTGGCAGAGGTACTAATACTTCTGAACATCACGTGACTTTCACCTGGTGTTCAGAGTACCCACGTTTTGCATGGACAGTGTACTCACGTGATAGGGGGCAGGCCTATCGCCGTTTTGTATGAATACACTGTCACATGACTAAGTACAACTCAGCCAGGTGGGTTTCCTCACGATGTTTTCCCTCACCGTTAACAACCATGATAAATTAACGACACATATGTCTTTAGAAAAGACAAATTGGTGTAAGCCCGACCCAGGATTTGAACACTAGTCGTTTGCACGATAACCGAGTGTTCTACCCTAATGATTCACTGCTTCTTATTGGGGGGCTGATGCTAGACCTAATATTATTTTCAAATAAGCTAAGTTTTTTTTCAGTTATCTGTCTACATACAATTGACTTTTTCTTTACAATGGTAAATTCTAAATTTATAAATTGACCCTTGTGGTCTGAGGCAATGCAATCAAAAAGGAAGTGACCGGAGTAATCACAATTGCAATAAATATCATCTAAACATGTTGCAGAGGTCGAGGTAATTCGGGTTGGCTCATTAAATACATTTAGAAGATTAAATGATTGAAAACATGTTAATATTCTCTCCTTTACTAGACCCTCACCCAATAAGTCAACATTGAAATCCCCACAAACTACAACCTCTCTGGAGCTGCGGGAAGCCATCCCCAAAGTATCCTCCATAAGTGATTAATTACTATCTTTTCTTCATTATTCATCACATTGCATGGTCATTATTATATTGCTACATGACAATTGAGCAATTTGATAATAAAGCTAGAATGACCTCGAAATGCGGAGGGCAAGGATATAGTAGGATAACATTTCGAACATTCGAATATTTTAAATACTAAATTTAAAAATTAGAAAAGGGTCGGAGGGCAAATGCCCCGCAAGCAATGAATAGTTAGGTCATATTTAGAATAGAATAGAATAACTCTTTATTGCACATCAAACACAAATTTACAAAAAATAATAATATGATCAAACAGTTTACAGAGAGGTACAATTGGCGGTCGTATCGCTAAAAGCGATCTCTTCCAGACAACCTTTGGAAGGTGAGATCGATAAATTAATTATTTATTTATTTATTTAGCTTGGTTAGGTTAGATTATGTATAAAACGAGCGAGCGGAGCACGAGCGCAGCGGAGTAAGCACCTTAAATGCATGATGCATACCTATTTGCATGCATGCTTCTATGCTTGCTTGTTTTTATCGTATTGCATGTAGGGGACGGAAGGTAGGGGAAACTACCTACATAGAATGACAATAACAATAAAAAATATTAAATTAAATATGTTTGTATTGCCCTGCCCAAAAGGTGATGAGCAATATATATAATTCCCGGTCAATTTGATTAATTATTATCAAATTGTAACTTTATATTTGGCATTTTTCGTAATGACCGGGAGTTATGCATACTGCCCAATCTATCACTTGGTCCATAACAGGTTACGCTACTTAGTACATAACTAAGATTAGTTTATACTCAGATATTGAACGGCGGCAGAAAAGACATTTAAAAGTTTGGAAGAACGCCATTTTTATTGCGAGAGAAGTTTTTATCTATAACGCTACTCACTACAAGAAAAAAAATTACATGAATGGGAATGGCAACACATTAAACATTTTATTAGATACATACTCAAGGCTATAAATTCCAAAAATTGGTAGCCAGAGCTTCATATTTAGAAATTTTGCAGCCACTTTAGGAAATGAATTAAAGAAAAGATTATTTAAGAAATTATTTTACTTTATTTTAATTGAAGAACGTTTAACGAAATCTTGAATTAAAACTAAAAAGGAGGCTAGGAGTCAATTAAATTAATACTCCATCTGTGTCCAGTTGAATAATTAACCAACTAAATACAAAAAAATATGTGTAAAATAGTAAATTTGAATAAATAAGTATAATAGTACAAACAACATACCTCGATCAACTTATAAATTGCAATCAGCGCATCTCCAGGTTTGCAGGGATCGTTGCCAGGTCCGTTATTCAGTGATCGTTTTCCCCAATTCGGGGTGAACGTTAATTGCGCGCTGCCTAACATTAATACTGCTGCCGATATGAAAATTACTAAAAACACACGATGCATTTTGCAGAAATTTAGAATCACTTATTTTGCGAACGTTCCCTTGCTGATAAAGATTGTGAAATGGCATGTAGATGATGGTTCCCTGTTGTTTTATACTTCAGAAAGTTAATTAGTTTCTAGGAACTTCATTGCCGGGTTTCCAGCCAAAGGCAATCAAAAGAAACCATTGAAATAAGCATGGAATGTTTGCCGCCGCCCACGTCACTCGAAGTATAGTTTGTTTAGATATATATTAATATAAGATTGTATGTCAACTCGCGATACTGATTATGTACAGGATGTTCAGTGGCAGATTTTAATATGTGAAAAAAAATATTTTAAATAAACATACATATATATACTCACGGCTATAAATCCCTAGAAGGGGTAGCCAGAGCTAAGGAATTAGGAATTCCTCAGCCACATTTGGAAAATTGAGTGGGGAAAGGATGGTAAAATAAAGGTTGTTGGTGATGGGTCTCCAGCCGCATCGCCCAAAAATCCCTTAAAAGCCCCAATACCGTTAGTCGCCTCTTACGTACACCCATCGGTAGATACGGGGTAGTGCTATTCTAAGCCGACACCACACGGCAAATATCTTAAATAAAGAAATATAATTTAAATTTTTAAAACTCATTCGATAACTTAATATTTATTTCCCGTGCTATTATTTCTTAGATAGATAGATTAGATAGATTAGTAGTTTGGTTTCCGCACATAGCTCCCTAATGGAACTTTTTTACGTGGGCCCTGGCCGTCTCACTCAATCCACCCTAACTCTGTCCAAAATCTTTCGAGTTGTCCTAAGTCTTTTAAAAAGTTTTTTGTACTACCTGTTCTTGTCCTATCTTTTGAGTACGGGCTGTTTAGAGCCTGGCACTCAAACATGACATGATTTACTGTCTCCTCGGCCTCCATGCATGCTCTGCACAGAGGGCTATCCGTTATACCGATGTTGTGAAAGTGTTTGTTCAATGAGCAGTGACCAGTGATGATTCCTGTTATCATTCTTAGGCTTCTCCTGTTTAGTTGAAGTAGTCGTCTTGTTAGTCTTTTATCTATGTCCGGCATCGCTTCTTTTGACTGGCGGCATTCAGTCATTTCACGCCAGAGAGAGTTGTGTTGTTCTTGTGTGCGTTGCCTCAACCAGGTGCGGTATTGGTTGAAGGGAATTGGTAGAATTGGTTCTGGTCCTTCTATTTTGTTGTGGGATCCTCTACGAGCTAGCTCGTCAGCTGCATCGTTTCCTAGCGAATTGCTGTGTCCTTTTATCCATTGTAGTGTGACTTCATTTGTTTCAGTGACTTCCTCTAATGTTCGATGGCATTGTAGGATTAGTCCATTATTTGTGGTGTTGCTCTTCAGTGCTTGCAGTACCGCTTTGCTGTATGAGAGTATCTTGATATTTGTGGTGTTTACCTTTCTTTCCAGTATGGCTGTGGCGGCTAGCAGTATTCCGATGCATTCTGCTTGATATACTGTGTTGTATTGGCCTAGTGTTTTGAATGTTTTGATGTTGAGGTCATGTGAGAAGGCTCCTGCCCCTGTTCCCTCTTTTGTCTTTGATCCATCTGAATATATCCGTAATTCATTGGATTTGGAGTAGTCTTTTTGTTCTTCATGTAGTAGAACTTCGTATTGTTTATTAAAGATGTATCTCTTCTTTATTTTGTCGCATGGTCCTTCTATCATAGGTTGATATTGGTAGGCTTCTGTTTTTATTGTTGTGTGCTTTATTCTGCAGTCTTTGCGTAGCATTTTGTTTGTTTCAAGTCGTATGGCTGTTATTGCTGCCTCTTGTTGAATGTATAGATGTAGCGGTGGTAGGTTTAACATTGCTTGGAGGGCTGCCGTAGGTGTTGTCTTCATGGCTCCTGTTATGGCTATGCAGGCTGCCCGTTGCATTTTTTCCAGGGTTTTTTGGCAGGTGCTTTGTACGGTTCTGGGCCACCATACTAGTGCTCCGTAAGAGATAATTGGTCTTATAATTGTGGTGTATAGCCAGTGTGTGATCCGGGGATGAAGTCCCCAGTTTTTCCCTAGTATCTTTTTACATTGCCATAATGCAATGGTGGCTTTAGTTATCGTTCTATCCACGTGTTTACTCCAGTTGAGTTTGCTATCTAGGGTGATTCCTAGGTATTTTACTTCGTTCGATAGTTTGAGTGTTGTCCCGAAGAGTGTTGGTGGGTTGTCGAAATTTATTTTGGTTTTTCTTGTGAATAGGATCATGTCCGTTTTATTGGCGTTTACACTCAATTGTTGTTCTTTGCACCAAGTTTCTATGATTTTCAGTGCTTGGCTCATCTGATTTGATATTATTTTCTCGTTTGGACCGTCTATGAGGATGGCTATGTCGTCTGCATATCCTATTGCATAGTATCCTTTGTTGTTCAGTCGACGTATAAGTTCGTCTACCACCATATTCCACAAGAGTGGGGATAGTACTCCTCCTTGGGGGCATCCTCTCATGACTCTTGCTCTGGTGGCTTCGTTTCGCTACTTGAACGGCTCTTATTTCTTACAATACAAAATTTTCCGAAGCTGACATTTTCAATTTATCATTAACTCAATTTAAGAACTTTTGTAAACAGTTGGAGTTTGTTGAATCAGCCGATCGACCCTAAATGTTCGAGTCATACAATTTTCTCTTAATATAATTATTTTAATTTATATTTATTTATTATATTATATTTACATACTTTGTTATATTTATTATTAAAGTATGTTTTTACTTTTTAGTATGTTACTTTCATTATCTTACATATTATTAATTTGTGTATTTTTAACCTTAAAATAAAAATAAAATCATTATCATATAATCATTTATTTCAAAGTAAAAAGATAAATCTTTGTTTTTTGAAAGTCAAATTCCTACTTAATGCTAAGTTTACTTCGGATTCAGAAGGTGTTTTGTTGAGAGAAGAACCCGTAAGAAATTCGTCAACACACTTCTTTTTTTACGTCTATTACAATTTTAGTGTTAGCCCGGAAACATCCTGCACAGAGCCCTGATGACACCAAGCCTTGAAAAGTTAGTATCTTATTTAGCTATATTTTATTACCATAAAATATTGTTAACATTATTGCCTAAAATCTCTATGCATATTTTGTAATCTTATAGTGTTTGCTTGGTCTGGTGGGAATGACAATATAATTCATTTAACTTACTTAATTTCATCGTATAAATTATCCATAATAGTTACTTTAATTTGCGTTTTTCTGCATCGTCTGTATAACAATTGGTAGAAACTTATAGGTCAAGAACTTCTCTGTATTTTTCTCTTATTTTAAAATAAAAATAAATTTTTTTAATAAAAATCATTTATTTCAGGCCATATTTAGACATTACATACAACACAAAATGAAAACTACAAAATACAAATAAATTAAAATTATAAAAACATGTCAATTAAAAGTTATGTCACAAAGAATAAAATCAAAATAATGAAATTAAATAAAAAAGAAAATTCATCAAAAAAAAGTAATAATCAATAAAAATAAATAAAATTCAAAATAAAATAAAATTAAAATTAATTAAAATTTATAATTACTTTACAAACTATAGTACGAGGGGTGATGCGCTGGCATGTAACTGCATCCACCTCCTCATCATCGGTGAGTCCCAGCGCTCGGACAATGCTCTCAGGATTCCACTGCAGGCGCCTCAATAACGAGGCGCTCCGTTTCCTCACTATAGCGTAGAAGTCATCAATGTGAACTTCCGCAAACATGGCGGAAGCGCTACAGTAACGCGGCAGTTTTAATAGAATCCTGAGCGCATCGTTGTACTGCACGCGTAGTGCGCTGTACGTCCGCTGCGTGAAGTTCGTCCACAGGCTACATTAAATATTGGGTACCGTTTGTTTCTCAAATAAATAAATAACTTATAGCGCTCCATTACGCTGTAAGTTTATGAATGATAAATTAACTACACATGACTTTATAAAAAAGACATTGGTCTGCCCAACTCAAGATTTGCGCGATTGATGATAGGCGCTTATTTTTCCCACTATACACACATACCACGATTTGCATATCAAGGCTCTAAGTTTTATAGATGAAGCTGAAATTGACAGCGTGATCAATGTTTACTACAATAATGTACTCTGAGATGGCTACTACAACATCTGCAGTGATTGTTCTTGTAATGCAAAACAATGGCCCCTGCGCCTTGCTAACGTGTTTCGTCAGTACATTTATTACTTTCATTCGCTGATCACAATCTAGGTAAAAATATATATGAACATCATTGGATGACCTAATTCCACCCTTGCTACAACTATGTGCTGCAACTGTAGAAGCATTTTGTGAATATATATGCCTATTTCCTATAAACACCCATCTGATATTAATTAAAATTATATTGGACTAGTTGACCGGTGCAACTTCGTCTGCGAGACATAAGAAGAATTTAATAAAGTTTCCTAAGAGTTAAACAACTATTATATGTATGTATGTGAAAATTATGATTATCTTAATATCTCCAGGGATTATAAGTATTCGATAAATAAACTACTGCTTAACCTACCTAGTAATATCAAAATAGTAAAAAGCAACCGTGATAGCCCAGTGGGTAGAACACTCGGTTATCGTGCAAACGACTAGTGTTCAAATCCTGGGTCGGGCCTACACCAATTTGTCTTTTCTAAAGACATATGTGTGGTTAATTTATCATGGTTGTTAACGGTGAGGGAAAACATCGTGAGGAAACCCACATGGCTGAGTTGTACTTAGTCATGTGACAGTGTATTCGTACAAAACGGCGATAGGCCTGCCCCCTATCACGTGAGTACACTGTCCATGACTAAAGACATTCTGAACACCAGGTGACAAAGTCACGTGATGTTCAGAAGTATTAGTACCTCTGCCAACCCCTTCGGGGATATTCGGCGTGAACGTTTATGTTATGTTATGTAATATCAAAACCCTTTCGATAGTTGAGGCGTTTTGAGTACCAACCATTTAATCATCAAAAAAGTATTCCTTTATCCCCTTTGAGGATTTTTTTTGCCTCTAACCTAAATAGTTTATTTTAAGTAGTAACCTTTAGCAAAACATAATAATTTTATTGCTGCTAAGTAAAGGGATGAGAAAAGTTACATATAAACTTCAAACCCCAATTTTACCCCCACAGGGGATGAATGTCGAAATCCCTTTTTAAATAATCATTTTTATCGTAAAAGTAACCCATGAAAATTTCAATTTTCTAGGTAAAGAATTGTCAAAAATTTGATACAAAATTTACGCCCATATTTTACGCCTTTTGGGAAAAAATATTGTAATCGAAAACTTATTTATAAAAATAGAAAGTTATATATAAGCTTTCACCCCATTCCCATCTGAGTGCTCACTTATATAATAAAATACACCAATGAATTAAATTTCTAGTTTCTAGGCACAGTAGTTTCGGCTCTGATTCTAAGTAAGTCAGTCAGTTTTGCCTTTTATATGCATATAAGGATTAAATAGTAAGTTAATTTGACAATGATGTTCCCAAAAGTTATTCTGTTGAGTCTCTAATCATGAGAAAATATAGTAAATAGATTGATTTCGACATTTAAACATCAGGATATAACTTCTAAAATTATAATTAAAACTCCTCTTTCCTTTTCAATTAAGCAGTGCTCGCCCAGAGAGAACGTCCTCTTTGCGTCTTCAATTTCCTGCGGCTATCTTTGAATTGATTAAAATCTTTGTATGGATTCTTTTGATTGTTTGACGCAATTCGAAACCGCAGTCCAGTATATAAGAACTTCCAGCATTTCACTGGTTGCAAACAATTTGCTCTGTTCATCAAGTTAAACGAGGAAAATGTATAAAGTATATGTGATATTACTACTGGCCACTATAGCGCTGTGTGCTGGCCAGCTGACGTTTACCTCTAATTGGGGAGGCGGGAAACGCTCTGGCAACATTCCGCTGCCAATGGCTGGATGCAGAAGCGATGAAGCAGTCTCCACCATTTTCAAGATTATCCAGGTAACTTTTTATATCATAACCTAAAACTATACCATGAAAATTCGCCATGTAGTGCCGGCTTAGAGTGTCACTACCGCTTTCTACCTGTGGTGATCCACCTGGGGTGTCCTAAGAGACGACAAAGGGTATGGAGTTTTTGAAGTGGTTTTTGGGCGATGTGGTTGGAGACCGATCACCAAAGATACTTTATTTCTACCATCTTGTCCCCTATCAACTTCCAAATGTGGAAGTCAGTGTTGGAACTGAGGAGTTTCTAGCTCTGAAGCTACCCATTTTTAAGATTATGGCCGTGAGTGTGTATGTATATGAGTGGATATCATGCTGGAACAACTGCACAGGTTAAGATCAAAAGAAATTTTACTTCATGCCCTTTTATTCTTCATACTTTAGACTCCTGCCTTTTCGAGTACGCTCACTATTTGGTCCAATTTGTCCTCCGTGGTCGTTCTCTACTGACATTTGCTTCCAAATTAGCTCTAATATATATCTTTCACCAATTTATGTTTACCGTCTCTTTGTGTCTATTCTACCATAACATTCCTTTTTCTATCTTATTTCATAAAATTTTCATAAAATAAACATAAACGTTCACGCCGTTTATCCCCGAAGGGGTTGGCAGAGGTACCAATACTCCTGAACTCACATGGCAAGCGCCATCTAGTTTCCAGAGAAGGTACCCACGTTTTGCTTAGACAGTGTACTCACGTGATAGGGGGCAGGCCTATCGCCGTTTTGTACGAATACACTGTCACATGACAAAGTACAACTCAGCCATGTGGGTTTCCTCACGATGTTTTCCCTCACCGTTAGCAACCATGATAAATTAACCACACATATGACTTTAGAAAAGACAAATTGGTGTAGGCCCGACACAGGATTGGAACTCACGCCCTTCTGTTTTTCGGTCGGGTGTTCTACCCACTGGACTATCATGTCGCTTCATGCTATCATGTTTCATAAAATACCTTACATAAAATACCCTAACAACATATTTATAGTCCCACTTCAAAAATAGTAGGTACTCAATTCGATTGTATGTTTCTTTTTTGTGCACACGATGTGGGTTCAAATACCGGACCGGGCCTACACCAATTTGTCTTTCCTAAAGTCATATGTGTGGTTTATTTATCACGTTTGTTAACGGTGAGGGAAACATCGTGAGGAAACCCACAGGGCTAAGTTCTAGTCAGTTGTACTTTGTCATGTGAGAGTATATTCGTACAAAACGGCGATAGGCCTGCCCCCTATCATGTGAGTACACTGTCCGAGCCAAACTCGGGTACTCTGAACACCAGGTGCCATTGTCGAGTGATGATCAGAAGTATAAGTACCTTTGCCAACCCCTTCGGGGATATATGACGGGAAGGTTTGAGTTTGAGTTTAAGTTTTTTTTGTTTGTATTTGTTTTTTGTTCTGATGGATACGCTTCCAGAGTGGTTCTAGTTCACAGCCGTCTTTTTCATATAGCATCGTATATTTTATCTCATTCAGGCTCTCCAGCATAGCTAGTACGAGCGACCTCTTAACTAGATATCGCGTCGTATAAAACAGCCATCTCTTTCGCACTTACTTAGTATCGTATACTGACATCTCATTCTAATCGATATCGTGACGAAAAAAAGCGCTCGTGCTAGCCTTGTTTAAACTAGTTATCGCGTGGGATAAAGCAGCCATCTCTTACGCACTTACTTAGTATCGTATACTTGCATCTCATTGTGCTTGCTCTTCAGGGAGGCACTACAACGCGATATCTAGTCTCTTAGTTAAAGTTAGCTTGAATCTGACGATCATTTTTCTTTTTTTTCAGAATGAAGCGGAGAGGCTTATTCTGTGCCAGAAAACTTAAGAACAAATCGAGCTAACGTTAAATAATATACACGCCAAATGTTATGTTAATTACGCTGACAAAAGTTGATGAAACGTTAATTGCGCTTACGAATATGATATTTTTAACACGATATAGATAGCTTGCTGACATATTTGTAATTACCACGGTGTAATGATTGGTGGCAAACGATGTTACCACGGCCCAATTTTCTGCAGGAGACCGTACAATATTAAAAAATCCTTTGTAACCTTAAATACTGAAATAACTCATAGTTTACATATTAGAATCCAAAACCAGTTTAGACCTTTTAGTCTTCAATTTATTTTGAATTTATACCAGGACTCCCTATTTTTCAGGCATGTAAGAGTAGAGTATAGTAAAAGTGAGTAGTAGGTGAAAAACGGGAAAGCTGAAAGTGTAAAATAATATCTACTCAATTATGCATATATTTTAAATACTTACTCAATCTCACAATGAACATTTTACAGTGCCTAAAAGAAATATTAAAACTGACATTAGAAACTGATATAAATCATAATTTTTGTACACTAAAATGATAAAATCAATCAAATATATTATATTTTTAGTGAAATTAATAATGTACCCATGTATGATCTTATAAATTGTATATACATTTAAACAAACCCAACTATTTCAGACACTTTGTACATCAACTTACATTTTTATAACTTTATGCTTTGTTAAAATAAATGTAGAAGCATTTGAAACATCTTTTTCTTTTAGTTTCCTTTCGTCCTGAGAAAATATTACAACGTTCACGGTATTGGGGCTTTAAAGGAATTATTGGGCGATGCGGTTGGAGACCCATCACCAACAACCTTTATTTTACCATCTTTTCCCCACTCAACTTTCCAAAGGTGGCTGAGGAATTTCTCATTCCTTAGATCTGGCTACCCCATCTAGGGATTTATAGCCGTGAGTATATGTATGTATGTATGTATGTTCACTGTAAAATATATTGAACAAATTGACTAACCGTAATAGCTCAGTGGGTAGAACACCGCTTATCGTGCACACGTTGAGGGTTCAAATCCCTACACCAATTCGTCTTTTCTAAAGACATATGTGTGGTTAATTTATCATGGTTGTTAACGGTGAGGGAAAACATCGTGAGGAAACCCACATGGCTGAGTTGTACTTAGTCATGTGACAGTGTATTCGTACAAAACGACGATAGGCATGCCACGTGATTACAATGTCCAAGCAAAACGTGGGTACACTGAACACCAGATGACAAGATCACATGATGTTCTTAAGTATTAGTACCTCTGCCAACCCCTTCGTAGATATACGGCGTGAACCTTTGGGTTGAGTGAGTTTGAGAGATTGAGTAATCTCTAAAAGTGTTAAAATGTCTTGGATGATAATATCTAATATTTTGACCATAGAACGTATTATATATGATTGTAGAGGAATTTTGGCAGGGAACACCCATATTTTGTATAAATTGCATCTTTACTTCAATAGCCTGGGGAGAAGCACTACTTTAGTTGAACAGAGGCATGGGTTCAAATCCTTATTTAATCCTACACCATTATTATTATCATACAAACCAGTGAGACTTGCCTCCGCAATAGTAAATATAATGTCAAGAGATCTTCAATACTATTATAATAATAATAAGATTTAAGGCGTAGGGATGTGACGACCCCACCGCCCATTGTTGGAATGGCAGGATGACATGTTTACCATCTTACCATTCCAGCAATGCAAATAGTCAGCGCTTGAGTTTGTAGGTGTTGACCGTGTCTACAAACTGGTCTCAGCGCAAAATAGAGCAATAACGGTCTCCCCGGGGCAAGTGAGTGAAACCCCGGGTGAATCTTTGCTCATCGTAAAATGGAAGATAATAGAAACGATGAGCGAATAGGGCCGCTGCCCAGGGGCTATCGCTGGGGCGCGTCTGGAGCTGGGGCTGGACGTGGCAGCATGCGGTCCCCCAGCCGCCGCAGACCGGCCCGACCACCTGGTCGGTCTGCACGGTCACCTCAGCCACCAGATGGCTTGGCATCGGTTGGGACTGAGGCAACTCAGTCCCAGCAATCGGTGCCCGCCGCTGGTGGAACAAGGCGCCGCATGGCATGGACGGTTGATATGAATAGGAATGCCATGCGGGCCTATCTTAGGGCCTCGGGTTCAAGAACTGGACGGACGGGTTATCGGGCAGCAATGTACCGCGAATTTCTGCGGCTGGAGCCCAATTTGACCGTCACAGAACAAAACCTGGAGGATCGAGTTCGGTACATACAGCGCTCAGAACTTTTTAGCACTACCGAACTCGAACAATTGCGACGCGAGGCTGCTCCCCCGCTAGACGAAGAACCACCTTTGCAGGTTCTCCCTCCAGTCCCTGAACGGGAAGTACGGAGGGAGCCAATTGCTAACCTGCCGGATGTGGGTGGTGCGGAAAGCGATTGGGAAGCAGTCTCCCTGGATTTGGATTTGGTGAGGAGCGCACTCGAAGAGACGATCCTGGAATATCGCCAAGTGCCTCTCGAAAGGAGGCCAAGGCTGCCCCGAGTTCCTCTCAGCATCAAGGTTCGGGATGTCGTTGAGGCCGTCAATAACATGCTGCCCTCATTTTTAGAGAGCAGCATGGACCTTTGGGATACGGATTCAATTCTCTTTGGCGCCGCAATGACAGTTTGTCAATTTGTCAGCGTCAGGATGCCGCCAACAAGAGCTGGTGGCTCCCGCCAGGCTGGCAGTACTAGTCCCAGGACTAGAACTAGACCAGCCTGGATGAGGCGGATTGAAAGCCGTATCACAAGGGTCAGGGTCCTCATCGGCAAACTGACCAGCTTCAGATCAGGCAACAATAGGCCGAGGGTGGTGCGCTTCGTCAGGGAGGCATTCCCTGGTGAGAATGTCTTTGACAACTCACCGGAGTTTGCCTGTAGACTGGTGGAGCGCATCGATGATCTGAAGCAGAAGATCGCTGCTTGGGGTAAGCGAATTAGGCGATATTCTGAAAGGGTAAAGAGGTACCAACAGAATCGTCTCTTCATGAGTGACCAGAAGAAGTTCTACAGAACTTTGGAGCGTCCCGATGTGGTTTCGACAGGTCAGCGACCGGAAAAAGCCGATGTAGTTGCCTTTTGGCGTGGGCTTTGGTCGCTGCCTGTTGATCACGAAGAGGGCCGATGGTTTGAGGCGGTCGAGGGAGCGTGCGAGCCCATAGCGCCCATGAACCCCGTCAACATATCCGAGGAGGATCTGGTGGATGCGATCCGTAAGGCTCCGAACTGGAAAAGTCCGGGGCCGGACGGATTGCACCATTACTGGTTGAAGGGGTTCACGCGCTGTCACGCTACTCTCGCCCGTCAGTTACAAAGCGCCCTCGAGAGTGGGACTCTCCCGAACTTCTTAACTACTGGGGTCACTCATTTAGCTCCAAAGAGCGATGCTACCGCGGATCCATCACAATACCGCCCCATTACTTGTCTTTGTACAATTTACAAAGACCTTGACACCCGTTCTGAGCTCCAAGATTACTCAACACATTGTTGATAACAATGTGATATCTGGAGCTCAGAACGGATGTAGGGGCGGTAGTCGCGGTAGCAAGGAGCTACTCCTCATCGATGCGGTCGTAGGCCAACTGGTCAAACGCAACCGTCGGAACTTCTCCGCTGGCTGGATAGACTACAGGAAGGCGTTCGATTCAGTACCTCATACATGGCTCATGAGGGTCCTCGAGCTGTACAAAATTGATAGTGCAGTTCGACACTTCCTCGGGCAGTGTATGGGGTGCTGGAGAACGATCCTGAGTTTAGACGGTCAGCGGATGACGGACGCGGATGACCAAATTGATATAAGGCGAGGGATTTTCCAGGGCGATTGCCTCAGTCCAGTTTGGTTTTGCTTGGCCCTGAATCCTCTAAGTACACTCTTGGAGAATTCGGGGACAGGCTTTCAGTTTCGGAGAGGCGGACCACGCTTGCCTCATCTCCTTTACATGGATGACCTGAAGCTTTACGCCCCCACGGCTGACAGATTGGCGGAGCTACTGACGATCACTAATGATTTCAGTGGTTCCGTCAAGATGGGGCTCGGGGTCGATAAGTGTGCGGTCATTCATGTCGAGAAGGAGCATGTCGTGCACTCTGATGGTGTCGATGTCGGCACCAATCATTTGAGGGCACTCTCCGAGGCTGAAACATACCGGTATCTGGGCATGTCACAAACCATCGGTGTGAAGGTGGCAGACGTGAAACAGGGTGTTTGCGAGGAGTTTTATGAACGCCTGAAAAGTGTGCTTAATAGCTACTTGTCAGGCGTTAATAAGATCCGAGCCATTCACTCCTGGGTCATGCCTGTACTGATGTACACGTTTGGCGTGCTCAGATGGACTCAGTCCGAACTAGACGCTCTGGACAGACGAGTCCGCACGACGATGACCTCTCATCGAATACATCATCCGAGATCGTCGGTTATGAGATTGTATATCCCGCGGAAGTGTGGTGGTCGAGGCCTCTTAAGTGCCAAAACCATGCACAACCGCGAGGTATGCAACCTCAGAAACTATTTTATGACGATGACGGATGATAGTATTCGGGGAGAGGTGGTCGCTAGTGATAAAGGACTGACTCCCTTATCGTTGGCCTCACAGGATTGGCGAACCCCGGAGGTACTTAGCACCTCTGATCGGGAGTCCGTATGGAAAGAGAAGGAGCTGCACGGGAGGTTTTACAAGGTACTTCACGAACCTTTCGTGGACCGTAGAGCCTTCCTGCATTGCCTGCGTTTCGGGGACCTCTTTGGGGAAACCGAAGGTTTTGTCTGTGCAATACAGGACCAGGTTATCAAGACGCGGAACTATCGGAAATACATCATAAAGGACGGTACCACAGACATCTGTCGAGCATGTGGCCGTCCCGGAGAGTCACTTAGGCATGTTATTTCCGGTTGTTCGGCTCTTGCTAACACTGAGTACTTGCACAGACACAACCAAGCAGCCAAAATCCTACATCAGGAGCTCGCTCTGAAATACGGACTCTTGCAACAGAGGCTGCCGTATTACAAGTATCTGCCGGAGCCAATCCTAGAAAACGACCGTGCCAAAATCTATTGGGACCGATCCGTTATCACGGACAGGACTATTCTAGCGAATAAGCCAGATATCGTGGTATGGGATCGGTCGCAGTCGAGGGTATTTCTAGTGGATGTCACTATCCCACATGACGAGGGTCTCGTGAAAGCCGAAACCAAGAAGCGTCGGAAATATCTCGATCTGGCTCACGAGATCACCGACATGTGGGGTGTGACCTCGACTGAAATTATCCCAATTGTTTTATCCGCGAACGGGTTAATTCCAACCAGCCTCGCGACCAACCTGAGGCGGTTGGATTTCTGTGGCGTGTCGGTTCCAGCACAAATGCAGAAAGCGGTGCTGCTCGATACGGCTCGGATCGTCCGTCGGTTCTTGAACCTGACTCCCTGACCCCGACCGACTGTGCTTTTGTCGGGGAGTACCGCCTCTCCCATTTAAAATTTATATTTTCATTTTCGGCCATGGGAGAGGCGAGAAACAAAAATACTTTTCATAATAATAAGAGTGATGAATGAAACTGATGAGAAAATATGGGATGTGCAAGCGGGATTTAGGAAAGGAATGGGATGTATGGATCAAATCTTCTCTCTAAGGAGCATCACATAAAAAGTTCTTAGCTAAGAACCAAAAGGTGTATTGCTCCTTCATTGATTTAGAGAAGGCGTATGATAGGGTGGTAAGAAAGTGTTTATGGGAGGTGTTATCCAAGTTCGGTTTGGGGAGTCAACTTATACGTGCATTGGTATCACTCTATGAGGATTCTACTGCATGTGTAAGAGTAAACGGGGAAAACACTGACTGGTTCGGAATCTATAGGGGTGTCCGACAGGGATGTGTAGCTTCTCCGTGGCTCTTCAATTTGTTCATGGATGACTGTTTGACAGAGTTGCGTGAAAGTGATTATGGACTAAGAATGAGTGGATTCATCATTAAATGCCTCTTGTATGCTGACGATCAAGTGCTACTTGCATCGTCGGCAGAAGAGTTGCAAGAGATGATGAATATTGCATGTGAGTCTTTTGTAAGAAAGGGAATGAGGGTGAATGTGGATAAGACCAAAACGATGGTTTTTTAAAGGCAGGAAGATGTGACAGAATGCGTGATTGCGATTGATGGTACGGATGTGGAACAGGTGAAGGAGTTTGTATATCTGGGAAGTTTGTTTACAAGGGATGGAAAATGTCATGAAGATATTGAAAGAAGAGTGAAAAAGGGTAATGCGGTAAATGGAGCAATGAATAGCCTAATGACCTGTCAATCGGTGTCTGAAAAGGCCCGAATGGCTGTGCATGATGCTGTTCTTGTTCCTACGCTTATGTATGGAAGCGAATGTTGGGTGTGGCAGAAGAAGCATGAGAGCAGAGTGAATGCAGTAGAGATGAGGTCCCTCAGAAAAAATTGTAATGTTAGATTATGTGACCGAGTGAGAAATAGTGTTATTCGTGAAAAGTGTGGTGTGAAAGATGATATTGTAAGAAAGATAGAAAAAGGAATGTTGAGATGGTTTGGGCACATAGAGAGGATGGATGATAGAAAATTGGTAAAAGGGATCTATAGAGCTAGTGTGGATGGTAATGTTAGTAGAAGGCGACCACGGAGAACACACTTGGACCAAATTGAGAGTGTGCTCAAAAAGGCTGACGTCCGAAGTATGAAGAATAAAAGAGCATGTATAAAAAGATTGATGGATGTAAACGAAGCTAGAGAGGTTTGTCAGGATCGTGCGAAGTGGCGATCAATAGTCTCTGCCTACCCCAATGGGAACTAATGGCGTGAGTATATGTATGTATGTATGTAATAATAATAAATCTTTATTTCCAAAAAAATGTAATATTACAGTCTATACAGTAAAGTAATAATATGAACGGAGCTGTATTAGTTGCCGTGTAGTACCGGCTTAAAATGTCACTACCCCTTTCTACCCACGGGTGTCGTAAGAGACGACTAAGGGTATGGGGCATTTTAAGTAGTTTTTGGGCGATGTGATTGGAGACCCATCACCAACGATACATTCTTTCTAACATCTTGTCCCCTGTCAACTTCCAATGTGGCTGAGGAGTTTCCAGCTCTGAAGCTCTGACTTCTCTTTTTTGGATTTATGGCCGCGAGTACATGTATGTATATATATATTAGAACCTCTGTGAGCCTTTCAGGAATATGAGGTGTAAATTAAAAGTAAGTACATAACAGTAAAGCCCACATTGGTTTTTCAGTCTAGTTAGGTGCACGATGCAAATCGACGTGATAGCTCAATGGGAAGAACACCGGTTATCGTGCAAGCGACTAATGTTCAAATCCCGGGTCGGGCCTACACCAATTTGTCTTTTCTAACGACATATGTGTGCTTAATTAATCATGGTTGTTAACGGTGAGGGAAAACATCGTGAGGTAATCACATGGCTGAGTTGTACTTAGTCATGTGACAGTGTATTCGTACAAAACGGCGATACAATGTCACGTGATGTTCAGAAGTATTAGTAGCTCTGCCAACCCCTTCGGGGATATTCGGCGTGAACGTTTATGTTTGTGTTATGTTATGTTAGGTGCACGGTAGTTAGCTTTCAAGTATCCTAGTACACTTTTAAGTTGACGTAAATTTTGACTCAGAAAACTTGTAGGTAAGCGCAGATCATTTATGACAAGTTTTCTCGTTCAAAACTCTGTATTTTAGGAACCTTACAAGTTTCCTGATTCCCGCTAGGAAAGTTTTCAATGCAGCGCTGACGGCGAGGAAAGTGGGCGGTTTAGTTTGGTTGGCGAGAGTTGGAGAGCGAATACACATACACGCTTCAACGCTTTTATATTCAAGCTGTTCTTTCAGTCCGCTCAACTTAGCACCTCTTTTTCTTAATTACACTTTTAAAGCACTGACTGATAAGGATGTATTTTAATTAAATATTTTGTTATACCTCAGAATTAAACTTAAAGGAAATAAATGAAACCGCGCAGACCACCCATTATAGAGACAAGTGACATTTTTGAGACCTCGTTCTACACTAGTGCCTCTAGCGGCGAATTCATACGCTTTAGCCCTCATTAAGCAGACAATCAACTATTTTACAGAGAATTTAAAGGAAGGAGAGAATATTTAAGGCTTGAATCAATAAAATCGGCAATATATATAAAACTTCCAAATTGATTCACAACGTAATCATGCTCATCAATTGGTTCACAAGCTATTCGCCTAGGACTAATTTCCATACTAGGACAGGTGCAGACCAGGTATGTCCTAGTATGGAAATAGCCGTATAGTGCCGGCTAGGAATGTCACTACCCATTTCTACACACGAGTGTCGTGTCGTGAACGACATGATAGTCCAGTGGGTAGAACACCCGCCCGAAAACAGAAGGGCGTGAGTTCCAATCCTGGGTCGGGCCTACACCAATTTGTCTTTTCTAAAGTCATATGTGTGGTTAATTTATCATGGTTGTTAACGGTGATGGAAAACATCGTGAGGAAACCCACATGGCTGAGTTGTACTTAGTCATGTGACAGTGTATTCGTACAAAACGGCGATAGGCCTGCCCCCTCTCACGTGAGTACACTGTCTAAGCAAAACATGGGTACCTTCTCTGGACACTAGATGGCGATGCCATGTGAGTTCAGAAGTATTGGTACCTCTGCCAACCCCTTCGGTGATAAACGGCGTGAACGTTTATGTTATGTTATGTTTATGTTATGTATGAGTGTCGTAAGAGGCGACTAAGAATATAGGTCATGTTTAAGTGGTTTTTGGCCGATGCGGTTGGAGACTCATCAATCACCAACGATACTTTATTTCTACCATCACGGGGACAACCCCTATCAACTTCCAAATGTGGCAGAGCTCTAAAACTCTGGCTACCCCTTTTTTGGATTTTTGCCCGTGAGTATATGCATATAAATGTATGACAGGTACAAAAACGTTTATACGATAAATATTCAGAGTATACGAAAATAAATAAAAGTAATAGCAATGTTTCCACTTTATTTTATTGTAATATTAATTTTATCATAATTACACTTAAATTTTACTTTAATTAAAAGTTAGGTATTCAATTAAGTCCATCAAATTGTATAGTACACTGTTTAATTTACTAACTAATATCAGTTGGTTGGTTGTCTCGGGAAAACGAGAGTGAAAAAAAAACATGAATGAAACTTCATTCAATACGCGTCGCATGGATAATAAAGAGAATTATGCTTCCCGAATCAAGGAATTAACTAAAAATGCACCAGTCTTAAAAGTCAAACTGACCTGTAATAAACTATGATTATATTAGGTAGCTAGTAAGGATATGAAAATGAATCTATGGTGTATGAAGTACATTCAACGCTTCAAAAAAGGAGTGATCATGTATGCTTATGATTGGGAATTAATGGCAGTATGGACAGTAAAAGACAGTATTTTTACACTGTTAAAATACTCTCGGGTACAAAGCCTTGAGATCGCATAACTGTTGAGAATGAATTATAATTATAATAATATTTATAATTATAATTCATAAGAATAATAATTATTATCGTTTAAGAATAGCTTTTTTCATAACGATAATGATAATAAAATCTGAAATTCTCTAGCTACCCCGGTTAAAGATGTAATTAAAACGCCTCGTAGTTAGAACAACACTACACGACTACTCACATAAGTCTTATAATAAACATGATGGAAGTTATGGCATTAAAAATTATCGGTAAAATGTACAGCTTGTGATATAAAAACATCTAATTAAGTACAAAAACAATTAGTAGTTAAAAATAAAATTGTTCGAAAAATTATATGGGGCCCAACAAAACAAAATTTATTTAAATTAGACTTGCTCTGTGAGGTCTTTACGCGCAGTTATTTATGATCTTCAGATTTACGCAGTTGTATTGATTGTATAAATATAGTATAAATAGTAACTATAGTGGAGATCTATCGGTAATCCAAAACATACACTATTTTGCCTCACAACATGTCCAAAAAGTGATATAAAATTACACACTACTGTTTCTTTACATAAAATACTCTTCTATTTACGATATTTAATTATATTGGAAAAATACCATTACTGTTTTTTTCATTGAACATTATTTTTACTGATTAAAATATATATCACAATATATTTTATCATACAATAACTTTACAATTAAACAATACAAAAACATGATTTTGCAGCTATTCATTTTCAATTTAGTTTTTTTGCTATGCACAAACGGTATAATGATTACAACACGCAAGTTAAAATTATCACAACACTGAATTGGATACAAAAATATGTAATAGTAGAAATTTTATTTCATTCCTAATTTTATGTGTTAGTTTTAGTTTAAGTATTTTGGTAAATAATATTCTATCGTTACATGACAACAATCCATGACGTGTAACACATATGAAAATCACAATCACATTGAAAAAGATAACGTCAATCTTTATTTCACTCAAATTACACTTTTGTTCATTTAAATAGGGCATTTGATGGTGTATGCTAGTTTTTTTCCGTTATAAACGTTTCCACTATTGAATTTAAGTGTTAAACTTATTAATCGAACTCAATAATGCCATGCCATATAATGAGTTTTATTGAATAAAAAAATCTGTGTTTTCAATAATATAATATTGCCAATCAAAATACAGGGATAGTAAAATGAGATAAATTGTATTTTATATATCAGTGACATGATGTAAACGAAAAATCAGACGGGAATGAAAAGAACTAAAAGCTCTATACAATTACAAAATGGTTACCGATATGCACAACATACGTAATTTAATATCACATCAATATTTACAATTTCAGGACATCGCATTACAAAACTAATACTGAACAATTATTTTTAAGGTTTGTTAAGGCTCACTGTGTTATTGCAAACTACACTAATTATATTTTTACACATATATACAAATAAATTTACATACATACACGTTTTTTCGTAGTTGCATTTTACGAAATAGTTAAAAAATATCATTAATTCTGGAAGTCTCACAATTAAAATAAAATTGTAAGTTTGTAAATCAAACGAAACATCACTAGATGGAAGTATAAAAGGTATTTTAATCAATAAAAAAAACTTTTACAAAAAATGAATCATAATTTTGAAAGAAATATGACAACTAATGTGTAAAAATTAAATGTTATACAAATGGCAATAAATCAATAATATTTCAAAAGATGAAACTACAAAACAACAAAAAATCTAAATAAATAACCCAAAATGACTGGCAGAATCATTTAGCAACTCAGTCTGTTAAATATAATTGCATTTTATTATCACGTTTAAAGTGTCATTAACTCGGTTCATTCATTCATTCACTCTTACTAACTTCACTCACTGATAACTTTTTGTTTAAAATTATTATTGTTTTTCGTATAAAAAGAGAAATGCATTTACAATCAAGACGATCCGAATTCTGACATCCAATTGAGGTATTTCTGAATGTCGCCTTTGGACACAGATTTGTTACACTTGGCGAGGGCTTCTAGGAAATCTGTGTTGGTCACGGGAAGATCTAGTTCTTCCTTGGCTAGCTGTTTGATCTGCTCGGGTTTCAAACCCGCGATTTTCCGCCGCATAGACATCATCGACGCATCTCTGTAAACATAATTAATATGTTATGATTTCTATGTTTACTTCATACTACATCAATCAATCTTAACTTCCCAATACATAAGAGAGAAAAAATACTTATTTAGGAAAAATAACCTTAGTAAAATTTAGTGATAACAAGTATGTACATATAAATAACATATTACCAAATTGGTTCTGCAATTATGCCTCAGCCGCGTATCTCGCACATCCGCTGCTGCACGCAGATTTTTAGTCATCCTAATAACTAAATTTCTTATTCTTTATTATTCAATATATGATAGTGTTGGTAGCCATTTAGTCCAAACTCAACTAAAATTATATTTCTAAACCTTATGATCATCAAGGTGATAAACGATATAAAATAAGTTCAAAAATATCCAAATATATTATAATGAACTTGTAGGTAAAGGACAAAATTGATGAATATACTTTTATTGTTTAACGGCCTCCAAAAAAAAGTATCTTGACTTTTCTTAAAACTTAATAAGCAACAACAATTCCATTCCATTAAATCTTAATATAAAACTGTGTAGCGCTGGAATCATCCAGAATAACCTCAAACAGCACAACGCCTAAAAAAACCGGTGAACCACCAACATGAATATATTTCCATCACCCAACACTCACCTGCAAACATTAGTAATATCAGCCCCCGAATACCCGTCCAATTTCTTAGCGATATACTGGAGGTCTACACCGGGATCCAACTTCACTTCCCTCAAATTGATATGCAATAACGCCTCCCGCCCCTCCTGGGTAGGCAGGGGGATGTAGATCCTCTTTTCGAGACGCCTTCGTAAGGCCTCGTCGATATCCCATGGGAAATTTGTTGCTGCTAGCACCATTACTACCTATGGAATTAATTGATCTTTGTAAATATATTAAAAAAAAAAAATATTCACAACCCACAGCAATACATCAAAACATCAAATACATATTAGAATAGGCTAGGTAGCAAGCTTCAAGTACAATTTTTGTATTGATATTTTTCAATATTAGGCACATATAGGGAAATAGGTTAACTAATCTTACATCAAGAGAATATAGACCCCTGACCTCAAAACTATTATTAATGAAAAATTGAAGCCAGTGATTCCACGGTGGTGCATCTATGATCAGTATACAATTATCTATGATCAGTACAATATACAATTATGTCAAATTTTTGAAAATAAGGTGGGCACAATTTAGATTAACATTTTTTTATATTTTTTTATATATTTTTTAGTGTGTGTGATGTATGAGGTGTGTTATTGTGTGGTGGAGTGTATGTAGGTGTAGGTAGATTATTGTTTGATATTTTTCGGAACAATGTTAAAGTATCTAGGCTAGTATGTTTTCGGTTTCTAAGTATGACAGGTTTAAAAGATGACAGTAGGTTCTTTTCTTAACTTCGAAGCTAGGCAAGGTGTATATGGCGGCAACTTTATTTATTTTATTATATATTTTACTAGAGAGTACTTCAAACTGCTGCGCAGCAAAAGTTGTTCTATGTCTTACAACAGGTGCTACTAAAAATATTTATTTTACATTATTTAACAAATCGTAAAATTCTTATGATAAAAATTAAATGAGAAATGCTAGTACTAGCTTTATAAAGTGTCTTTTTATTTGCTATACCGCGCAATCTGCTTAATTATCTGATGAAGAGGATAAAACTGACATACCTTCCCAGGCTCATCACTATTGGACCCCAGCCCATCCATCTGTACGAGTAACTCGGACTTGACTCTTCTAGACGCTTCGTGTTCTGATTCGGAACCGCGCCGCGAACACAGCGAGTCGATTTCATCTATGAAGATTGTACTTGGTGCGTAGAAACGGGCCTGAGGAAAGAGAGGAAATATAAATAGTCTGAGGGTATGTAATGTTAGATTATGTAATCGATTGATAATTTAAATGAAAGGTGTGTAATGTAAGATTATGCTATCGAGTGAGAAATAGCGTCATTTGTGGAATGTGCGGTGTGATATTGTAAAAGAAGATGAAAAAAGGAATGAAAGAAAGATGGTTTGGCCACATAGACAGGATCGATGATAGTAAATTTTTACAAGAGATCTAATAGAGCCAATATGGACGGTTATGTTAGTAGAGGACGACCACAGTGGACACATTTAGTTCATTTATTTTGGCTCTGTACTCTTAATGAGAATAAATCTGCATAAAAAGGCAGGGCCCGGTTCAATTAAACTGACAATCCGACATATATGTCAAGTGTGACAATTCTACAATTCGACAAGTTTCTGTTTAATAAACATTACAGGTGACAAATTTGTCAAGATGGAAAATTTACAAATATGTCGGATTGTCTCTACAATTTTACATTTTTCTGTTCAATAAAACTTTTAGCGCGACAGGTGATAGGTGACAATTTGTCGTGAAAAACTTGTCAATTCTGCTTTATTGAACAGTAAATTGTCGCGACATGTCGACATATTTGTAAAATTGTCGGACAATCCCGACAGGTGAAGTACTGTGTGTCACACACTTATTTGGAGGAATTTTAAACGTTTGTTCAAAGAGATGGTGCTTACGTCGAGCAGGCAAAGTAGAGATGATGAAAACTTTGTATGAATATTGTAATTTTCATATATTTGGCCCAAAGTGGTCAGTTTGTTGTTCATTTCCATTTTGCGACAAAGGAAATAAATCGATAGCAAACAAAAAATCGGATATTAAATATATTTGTTCTTTACCTTCCACATTTTCCTATTTTACTTCATAATATAAACAAATATGTCAGGAATTGACATATATGTCGTGACAATGCGACAATTTTGTCAAGGACCATTATCATGGAACTCGACAATGGTTTTTGACAATTCCTAAGTTTTATTGAACGCATTTAGTGTAGTGACAAATTGTCACGATTTTACCTGTCAATGTCGGACATATTTGCCATCTTTATTAATTAAACACGCTTATGCTGACAATCCGACAAATTTGTCAGGTTTTGACATATATGTCGGATTGTCAGTTTTATTGAAGAGGGCTCAGGCGTCGATTTATGTATGTACACGAAGCTAGGTTTGTCTTGGTTTAGTGAATCTATTTATGTATACGTATTTTATTTACTCGTTAAGATAGAAAAAGGAATTTTGAGATGGTTTGGGCACATAGAGAGGATGGATGATAGTAAATTGGTAAAAGGGATCTATAGAGCTAGTGTGGATGGTAATGTTAGTAGAGGACGACCACGGAGAACACACTTGGACCGAATTGAGAGTGTGCTCAAAAAGGATGGCGTCCGAAGTATGAAGAATAAAAGAGCATGTATGAAAAGATTGATGGATGTAAACGAAGCTAGAGAGGTTTGTCAGGATCGTACGAAGTGGCGATCGATAGTCTCTGCCTACCCCAATGGGAATTAATGGCTTGAGTATATATATGTATGTATGTAAATAGTTACCATCTCAAACAACAGCCGTACTAATTTCTCTGACTCTCCTCGGTACTTGGATGTGAGGGTAGACGAGGATACGTTAAAGAAGGTAGTTCCACATTCGGTGGCCACGGCTTTGGCCAGCATCGTCTTGCCGGTTCCTGGCGGGCCTACCATTAGCACGCCTTTCCAGGGGCGGCGGATGCCCTAGAAAATAATAATGGGTGGGTAAGCGCATATAATAATAATAAAAAAATAATAAAAATTTATTCAGTTTTCAAAAGTACATAATATTCGTCTTAACCTAGTTAGTTATTTAAAGTACAAAATATAACATTTTCCTGTTCCTGAGCTAGGTAATTTATGTTATGTGTTGAAGGAAAGAATGAAAATGCTACATTCTCCTCGTGAGATCACAAACTAAAAATAATAATATAAAACAATCAAAGCAACATAAATTTAACATTAAATTATTAACATGGATTATGAATGTTACTTAGTATACTACACTTAGTAGTTTTTAGTAATTTAGTGTATCACTTGCAATTAAAGTCCTGTAAAGGATTGAGAATCTTACTTGGTATAGTTATTGTAGTTGTTGTGTAGTATAGTTGTAGTACTCTTACTTGTAGTCAAAGATATAAATCCCAAAAAGAGAAACGTGGTAATCAGATTTAAAAATTTGTGTGGGGAAGAATAGTAAAATTAGGTATGTTCTATCAAAGACTACTAAAAACCACGTTAAAATTCCATTGGCCTCGTACGAGATCCAGGTAGAGAAATGTCTGAACACTACTCTAACCCAACTAGGCAAAATATACATGACTTTACAAATGGAGTACTAAAATACAAACCAGGTGGTAACATAATCTCACTACCTCTCAAACCATACTTCGAATATTACTAATACAATGCAATTCGAAAGCTCTCAATGAGATTTGAAGAAAGAAACCTAAGAAATAAAAAACTTAAGAACCCAAAATTTGTAAATGACTTAAATTGCAAATTGAGTTTCTTCCCCAAAGCATAAACATGTTTTAATACACCTCTAAAACTTTCCTAAGGAGATAGTAAAGAAGCAAACTACTATCCCTATTAAAACATAGATAATTTATATCGTCATAAGCCATACCTTAAAAAAGTCGGGCATCCACATGGGCAAGACCACAGCCTCCTCTAGCAGCCGCTTAGCCTCCGCCAGGTCGGCGATGTCGTCCCAGCGGATGTTGGGGTTCTTTTGTACTATGTCGCGCTCTGGAAACAAATTTGTCTATTTATTATTGAGTAAAACAAACAGCACTTAATCTATTAACAAGAATTTTATCGTGCCGATTATATGTTAATGAGATATATTGATTGTCGAGGTAGAGAAACTGAAAGCTTTCTCGCTGAATGTTTTCTAGCTAATCAATAAAAAAACGACATTTCATGTCTCCTATTTGTATATATTTTTCGGATAGACGAAGTTTTTCAAGGGAAATTTCATAAATTGGCATACCGACAGCGAGTCCTCACAATTTTATGTCATATCCGCCTCGGTAGATGATGAGAATATCAATACGTAAGTTTTTGAATTGTATGATATAATATTAAATTCATCCGAGTGCCGATGCTCGAAAGAGCAACTCGTGTTCACTGCTTATAAAGATTGTATATGCATAATTGACCAAGTTAATAAAAGTGATTATTACATTGAACAGTGGTTTTCTTTAAATATTATTATAATTAAGTATCTTACCCAGCATTTCCACGAGGTCCGAGTCTGCACCGCTAGCCGGCTCGAACCTGGAAAAGAGTAATATATAATATAATATTTTTATAGAAAGTGACATCTCTATGTTTTTATACCTAATATCTAATCAATTAAATCGTTTTCTAACGCACTGCAGTACGAAATAGAAATAGATTCTTTGTAATGAAGAATGTAATAGGCTATTTGACTAAGGTATGAAAACTATCTTACGGTGTTAATTTGTTTATAAGGAGCGCTAAAAAAATATTTTTCTGTCTTCATTTTAGTAATATGGCGGCTGTAGCACAAGTGACGTCAATTCCGCATTATACACCAAGCGAAGCGATACACAGTCAGTTTATGCGCAATCTACGTCATTATAGAAATACCCAATCACGGTCGTTTTTAGTCACGTGACAGTTGCATCGAAAATACTTATTTTAGAAGACCGATTTTAGTGAAATAATGCAATATTTTTATCTCGCATTATTACATATTGCTCCAAAAAAGAAATATTAAGACTAATGAAATAAAAGAAATGTATATTTTTATTACAGTCAAATAGCCTATTGAAAAAAAATGCCTTGCCAGAATCATACAACTTATTTTATTTGAAATTTTATTTTATAATTAAGGCAAACTTACAGCTAGTAATAGTTGAATAGCTACTGGAAAGCATAACTTAAAGCCAATTGTCACTGACACAATATAATATAATAATGGCGTGAGTATATGTATATAGGAATATTTTGTAATGGGTATAGTATTTCTAGTAAACGCCGTCGTCGTCTTCTCTATAGCAAAATCTGTACAGTACAAAATACACACATACTAAATAGTTTGTCTCAGTTTTGCACATCATAAAATTACATTATTATTGAACAGGAGTCAGTAAAAACAGCAGAGATATCACTTGTGTTCAGAAACAAATATCGAAGTAGAAATCTCGAATCTTGTGTGAATGAGTGACTAAATAATAAAATGAGTAAATGAATAAAAGAATGAGTGAGTGAATAACATGGTATAAAACTAAACTAACCTTCTCTCTTCTTCTTTGTTCTTCTCATCATCGGTATCTCCGTTGTTGTTGTCTCTGTCTTGTTTGTCTTTGCTATTGTGATCTTTGCTGCTGTTCTCTTTCGATTTTGCTGCAAATTTAGATAATCAAGTCACTTTTCCATTATTATAAAAATAAATAAATAAATAAAAAGATTTTATTTGTCTTTTAACACATACAACAAAAAAATCTATATAATAGTACAGTGAAAAGAAGTTAAAAAAGAAGAACTAATTAAATAACAATAAAAAAAAAGACAAAATGGTTACGAGCTCGGTCTAACCACTTAAAGCGGATAGCTCCGGTTTTCAGCTATTAAGTATATCGTTGAGTTAGTATCCCATAATACAAGTATTACTTAGTTTGGGGCTAACTTGATCTATGTATAATATGTCCGTATAGTTATTCTACTGAACGTTTATATCTGCAACATGCGTGGTCTTTGAACTAGTGTTAATGGAAAGCTAGCGGCAAATGGGTAGATATTGAATAAAAATGATTGTCACAACATCACAGATGTGAGATTGGCTTGATACAATTTCAAACATACAGATATATGACCATTTTTTACCAAAGGGTGTCCGTAGTTAGAAGAATAAAAAAAATAGGTAAAAAAACTTTTTAAGTTAAACGGTTTTATTATTAACATACAGAGAAATGTTTAAGATAAATGTACTAAAAACCTAAAAATAATAATAAAATAGATACAGTCGTGGGAATAGGCATGATGACAACAAGTAAATTTCATTGAAATAATTTGTGTGTATATTAATACAAAATTCCTAATTCTAAAACTCTGATTCTTTTCATAATTAAAAGCAAGATGAATATTGTAATCGATAAAATAAAATCGCTAAATACGGCAATCCGCCATGATATGTTGAACGCCAATCAGAGCGCATGACGTCACATTAGAGTCAGTGTGACCATTTGTGGCAGATTTCTGCCATTTTGGCAGATTTGGACCCAAAATTTAAGCTGTGGCATATTAAGCTGACGATTTCAAAATGTGGCAGATGGTCACGCTGGTTAGAGTTCTTTCTCTTTGTTTACATTTGAATTACTTAAGATAATACTTATTAACTTAATTAAATAATAATATATAACTTCACAAACAATTATTAACTTCAATTTCTTTTGTGTAAATTGATTGCGTTAAATTCAGTTATGGAACAAGGATTTACAAAGGCTTCCAGCGCAAATTTACCAAGAATCGACTTGATAATGCTAGGAACTTTTCTGGCATTAAACAAAGATTTCTGTTCAGCAGAATTTAGAAATGTTAAAACTTCCATGTAAGTATTGTGTATTATACAGTTAATTTATTAAAACCTATTTATTTTATTAAAACCATAAAAATAAATAGCTATTGTACATATTTCAGTATAACATTCAATATTATAAATTTAGGTTATGTTTACGTTACATATTTCTTTTTGCAATTAAATATTTACATATTTAGAATTTGGTAACTGAAAATGAAATAAAATACCTTTTTAATAGCTCATACATTAAGGATTTGATAACAGTTAGTAACTAACTCCAAAAAGTTTGTATATAAATGTTTACTTCTTCCTATAAAATTATAACGAATTAAGCAAACAAACATTTTTAAATTTTTTCGTCGCCGTTTTCCAATCTGAGTAGCCTAAATGGCGAAAAATCGCCTTCGTTGGCAACACTGCTCTATAGTGACGTAAGCAACGACGCCATGACACTTTGACGCGTTTTGGTGCAAATTTTAAATTTATGAATCAAAAATTATTTTTTAAGTACTAAACCTAAATTTTCCGCAGAAATATTATGTTTATTATAATTAATATATATTTCCAAATATTATAGAATACTTTCTCAAAATTTGTCATCATGCCTATTATATACATAAGCATAGACTAGACTAAAATAAAACCGTGGGGCACGTCAATTGTCTTCAATCGTTGATTAAAATGTTTGTTTTGTAATGTTACACTATAATTGGGCAGTTGTTCAACCGACAACGATGGACATGTGATAAATAGGGCAGAATGTGGAAACAAGCTGGCAAGCTCGATTATAAGCGAGTTTTAGGGTTTCATAGTGTTGAGCGAGTAGTACTTTTATCATATGTTTTGTCGATTAAAGACAAACTGCAAGCAGTAATCCGATTCATCGCCAGCCAGCAGTGTAAATTTCCAACGAGAAACTAGTTGAAACATCTCTTTTATTTACATGGAGTGTATGACTAATGGAATTTCCATGAGCAAGAAAATAGTAAGTAATTTCCTCACCGTCTGCGGGCCAACTGCCCAAGGACGAATTAAACGTTTCTTCTATCGCACATAAGTCGATAATTTGTAGACAATTGACGTGCCCCACGGTTTTATTTTAGTCTAGTCTATGCTTATGTATATAATTCCCACGACTGTATCTATTTTATTATTATTTTTAGGTTTTTAGTACATTTATCTTAAACATTTCTCTGTATGTTAATAATAAAACCGTTTAACTTAAAAAGTTTTTTTACCTATTTTTATTTTCTAGTTTTTAGTTTTTATTTCGCATTCTATTTAATTCATATAGTGCTTCATTATTGCAAGGTGTCTTGCCCGTTAGTTTATTGCAGTCCAACTCCTCTATACGTTGTCCCTGCAAAGATCTGACTCTACTAAGAGCCACGTAGGCTTGACCTTCTTCAAACAGTTTCGCACCTAAGTATACGACTGCGTAATCCACAGTGCTGCCCTGCATTTTATGTATTGTAGAAGATGATAGTATTAAAGGCAACATTCTTCTTTTCTAAATTTAAATCTTATTATTATATGCCATTTAGTGGCTGCGCCCATCTAAAATATTGATTTGGTATAGTGCACTGTATGGCGACCATCTGAGATTTTAATTTTGCATAGTAAATTGTATTCTACTTGGTGAGACCTTTCATTTGATACCCATGTTGATGGGATTGAAATAAAACCTAAGTTATCCGCCATTTTGTAGAGGCCGCCATCTTGGATTTTAATTTTATATAGTACATTGTATTCTACTGGTTGAGCACATTCATTTGATACCCATATTGATGGGATTGATAAAACCTACGTTATCCGCCATTTTGTAGCGGCCGCCATCTTGGATTACAATTTTTTTATTGTATATTGTATTCTGCTTGTTAAGCCCTTTCATTTGATACCCATATTGATGGGATAAATAAAACCTAAATTATCCGCCATTTTGTAGCGGCGGCCATCTTGAATTTATAATGATAATGAATAAATATAATTGTATTGTCACCAAAATCCAAAGTGTATACAAAATTTCAGATTAATCGGTTGATAGGAAGAGGGTGAAATTTGAATTACTAAATTTGACCCAAGAATAAAGAAACAAACGGGGTGAGCTAAATAAAACCGTTTAAAAAAATACCGAACAAGCTAGTAAGGTATACATGCTGCTTTGCAGTTTCCTCACATCACTGGATGGAAAACTTCTTGTGCCAAATAAAATAACTTCCTTATCAAATACTAAAACTCTACAAACCCGTAAGTGTCGTAGCACTGATCTGCAGTTTTTCTCCCATAAAACAACATAATTTCTATCTAACACCAAAAGTCTACAAACCAGTATGATTCTTGGCGCTGATCTGCGGTTTCCTGACATCCGAGGGTCTCCGTTGCGAGGTGGTGGCGCTCTTCTGGTTGGAAGACTTCTTGGGGTCCGCGCGCCGGGGGGCGGGGCGGGCCGATTTTAATGATGATGGAGCTCTGGGGATAAACAAGATATATATTATAGGAAGTAAAATTAAAAAAAAACAATGAACAACAACAACAATCAAATAGAGCAACTTATAAGTCAAAAGGCAGGAATATAATCATAGAATAGAAAAGAAAAAAAACTCAAGATTCAGAGACCCAAACGTTAACGCCGAATATCCACGAACGGGTTGGCAGTGGTACTAATATTTCTGAACATCACGACAAATTTTTTGTCACTTGATGTCAGATTTATCAAGTTTCGTTTGTACACTGCACTCACGTGATTGGGGTAAGACGACTATCACCGCTTGTATTCCAAAAAGGAAACGTCAAGGGCTTACTAGTGGCACCATCTGAAAGAAAAAATACCAAAGTCTTAATTAGTTAGTTAGTTAGTCTTACTTGTGCTCCGCGTTGGTAGGCGACGGCCAGCACGCGTCCCGGCCGGGCGGCGGCGGCCACACGTCCGGGTCCAGCTCGTGCGGCGCCTGCGACCAGTGGTCCTGTGTCGGGAAGTCTTCGTACGCTGCGGATCAATGTAGTATTATTTGAATGTTTTTGTTCATGAAAACCTCATGTGGGGATTATTACTAATAAATAAAGGACAGAAAAATTTCGACACTAGCGGGCATCGAACCCCCGACGACGACGTACGACGTAGAGCGACGGCTGCGAATACCCGGAGGTCGTGGGTTCGATTCGGTGTCGAAAAGTTTTCTTTCCTTTATTTATTATGTAGTGCATTTTATTAGGTTTCAACAAATTATAGTTGTATTAATTAGCAAATGGAATCGAGTAAAAATGCATTCAAAAAGACTTAGGTTGTATTATATCTATACTCCCGGCTATAGAACTTATCCTAAACAGGGGTAGCCAGAGCTTCAAAAGCAGAAATTTCTCAGCCACTTATGGTAGTTAAAACACTTAAAAAGATCAAATACCCTAAGTCGCCTCTTACGACACCCGCGGGTAAAATGTATATAGGCTGCTATTCTTAGCCAAGACTACAGAGCTGAATTAAACAATGTTTTTAATAAAAAAAACGTCCATACACACAGTATTTTTTACAATAACAATGTTTTTCTCCTCAGACGTATTTCAACATGGCATTACTTCAATACCAAAGTACCATGTCCATTCCATCATGAATCCAAAAACCCAAATAGCTGTACAATCGCCCACAGGAAATAACTGAGAGTCCCGACTAAAGGTGCAAGCGCAGTCGCTCAATTAAATAAATAAACGCGAGTGTTTTTGCTTGTTAGCATGTGCGGCAACATGTCTCATGTCGCGTTTACTTTGTCTTGTTACTTTGTAGTTTTACTTTAGAGTTACAAAGTATAAGTAGGTAGATTTACTTTAGAGTTATAAAGGTAATTGCATGTGAGTTTGTTACTTTTAGCATTGTAGTTTGAAAAATTAATAGGGATTGCGATTGCGGTGTTATTGCCTGTAGTAGTAGAGTGTAGTTAGAGGCGATTTTTGGGGCTTTTAAGTGATTGTTGGACGATGTGGCTGGAGACTCATCACTAATTATTCATTATTTTACCATCATATCCCCACTCAACTTCCAAAAGTGGATAAAAAATATGTAATACTGAAGCTTTGGTTAACCTTTTTAAGTATTTAAGTCTTGAGTATATGTCTGAATGTATCTTTGTAGTAGTAGTAGGATATCACAATAAATTTGGATGTCACGATGAACTTAATTTCTTATAGACATCATATTAGTATAAAACGTTTGATATAACACTCAGTTTTTTATTCTTCTTATCTCTTCAAGCTTATATTTTAATCCGCATATTTATAAAATAGCATAACCAAATATAGTAATGTGACCGTGACGTTAATTATGATTAAAACAAGCAAAAATTTCAAGTGTCTACAAATAACACCTTTAACAATGAAATATCAACAAATGTTAATAAGGCGATATGCATATTTCTGGTTTTTCTGATATTTAAAACTAGTACAAGGTCTTTCACGTAATATAATGCCAAAACTGTATGTTACACACGGAAAAGTGAAACACAACGCCTCCACATTTTCCGATATGTCCACAAAGATTCGAGTGGCGCGCAGGTGCCGTATACGACGAAGGTCGATTAACATTTCGGCCGCCTTGTGTGACGTTGAACCTCGTTTCGAGATATTAAGAAAAAACTAACTTTTCAAACATGGAACACGTCGTGTACCCACTGGCAGCTTGTTTTCTTTCTTTTCTCGCTTCACGCTACTTAATGTAGGTTATGTTGGACGCTATTTATTATATAAATGTGCATCGCGGTATTACAAGGTTTTTAAGATTGTAGACGAACGTTATGTCATAATAAATATTACATTACAGTAGTAAATAGAAATACAGAGAACTTTGATCTAAAACAGCAGGCGTCCGAAGTATGTAGAGAATAAAAGGACATGTATAATAAGATAGATTTATGTAAATTAAGCTCGAGAGGTCTGTAGAGATCGTAACTGGCTAACTAATGGCGTGAATTCAGAATTCAGATTACAATTGTACACCGGACTGATATTGTAAGAAAGATAGAAAAAGGAATGTTGAGATGGTTTGGGCACATAGAGAGGATGGATGACAGTAAATTGGTGAAAGAGATATATAGAGCCAATGTGAAAGGTAATGTTAGTAGAGGACGACCTCGGAGGACACATTTGGATCAAATAGAAAATGTGCTCAAAAAGGCAGGTGTCCGCAGTATGAAGAATAAAAGAGCATGTATGAAAAGATTGATGGATGTAAACGAAGCCAGAGAGGTTTGCCAGGATCGTACAAAGTGGCGATCGATAGTCTCTGCCTACCCCAATGGGAACTAACGGCGTGAGAATATGTATGAATATGTATGTACTGTTACTTCTTTTCTTTCCTCACTATCACCTTTCGTTGTTTGACATCCAACGGCTAAATATTTTAAAAATTAGCTATATGGGTAAGTAACACGCCATGGATGTTTGAAAGTATTTTGGAAATAGATATTAAATTTCTTACGAAAATTTATAATTAATTCTAAACAAACAACAAACTACCTTAGTTCTCCTACTGGTTACATAAGTGAATTTAGCTCGAAATATTCGAAAGCTCAAATTACTTATATTAGTAAATCTCTCTCTCTCTCTCTCAAAGTATATGACATAACATAAACGTTCACGAAGAGGTTGGCAGAGGCACTAATAATTCTGAACATCACATGACCAGCGCAATCTAGTGTCCAGAGCAGGTACCCACGTTATGCTTGGACAGTGTATTCAATTGATAAGGGGCAGGCCTATCGCCGTTTTTAAATATACTCATTGTATATTTTGCTCTCCTATTATACATTTATTTATGTATAAAATAAACAGACAAACATAAAGGACAGCAATTACACCTCCTCAGAATGCCCGTAGAGGTCGCGGAAACAGACAAAGATTATGTTCAAACGTAACAACACGATTTAATCACAGATATTTCCATTAGCAATCATCACAAAAGCGCTTAAAAGGAATCTAGAATAATTTATCAGACCAACAAAGATATAGAGGTTGAAATAGTTTGGTGACTTTGTATACCGTTCAGTGCCAAGCTCTAACCACAAGGACGTAGCAAATTGTTACATCAGAAATACATCGCACATATTGGGCCTAATACATGTTATAGTTATAACGTAGG
Source organism: Bedellia somnulentella (assembly GCA_963576735.1). NCBI lineage: Eukaryota > Metazoa > Arthropoda > Insecta > Lepidoptera > Bedelliidae > Bedellia > Bedellia somnulentella. Next base: position 11,484,907 of record OY755191.1, on the reverse strand, counting down.
GTTGATTTGACGAAAATAGATTTGAGTGATCAAAAAAAGAAGTTATGTAGATCCGATTAAGTTAAAATTTTCACTTAAAGTCTGAATATTCCAAGATACATGTAGTATTTTTCTTCTATAGACTACCTTCGTGACCTAGCGGTAAAAGGTAGGGCATGGAGACAGTTTACAACAGTGACAATCCGGATGTCTCTGGTTTGATTCCCGGGTGGTTGAATCACAAATTCAACTTGTCAGATTTAACATCGTGATATGATTTAAAATAACAGTGTTGTAACAGTGTGTATGATTTATTCACATCCCATCGATATAATAATTAATAAAGATATAACGCAATCGAAACCGCGAACTGCCTATGGTAAAATAAAAATCTAACACCTTAAAAGCAATTTAATCACATGACACATTACGGGGCGTATCACGTGACAAGAGCTTGTGTTATCGCAAGTTTTTACGTATATATGCATGAATTGATAATAAAAAATAAAGAGGAATGTTTGTAAATTATGCTCGAGTGGTTTTCCAGCATCGTACAAAGTTGCGATCGATACTCTCTGACTGCCCCAATTAGAAATAATGGCCTGAGTTTGTGTATGTGAAGGTTTGAAGGCTTACTACAGTTTTAGTGATTACATGACAGATGAAACTACTTGATGTCAACTGGCTGGGAAGTTTTAGGATATTCACCGAAACTGTAATCGGTAAGACTTAGAAAAGGTGTGTGTTAATGAGTTTCTTACAGATCTTCTTTCAAAAGTACACCTTCCCAACCCGAAATGATTAAAACTTACACCTATGTGACTTTTTAAAAGATAAACATAAAAAACATAACATATACTCACGGCTATAAATCCCTAGAAGGGGTAGCCAGAGCTAAGGAATTAGAAATTCCTCAGCCACTTTTGGAAATGTGAGTGGGGAAAAGATGGTAAAAGTAAAGGTTGTTGGTGATGGGTCTCCAACCGCAAAGATCTACTCTTTTTATATTAAAATGAAGTAATATAAGTTGTTGTAGCTGTGAAGTGGCGGCTTAGAATAGCACTACCCCTATTTCCCGTGGGTGCTTTTTAGTGTGGCGACTTAGGGTATTGGGCCTTGTTAAATAATTATTGGGCGATTAGGTTGGGGACCCATCACTATCAACTTTAATTTCACATTTTTTTTTATTCAGCCTCTAAAATGCCTGAGGAATTTCTGATTATGGAGCTCTGGCTACCCCTTTTTGGGACTTAAAGCTGAGAGTATATGCATGTATGAAAGTTGCTGTGTTTCCTCCAACATTATCAAGTTGTAATTTGATGAGTGGGCTCTCATTTCCATTATAGCCGTGATCGTACAGACAAGGCTATACATCTCGTAATACAATTACTAATCCGTTATCTCGCATTACTATCGGAACATGTAGATTAGTTTGGACTTAAAAGAATTAAGCATCTGACTGTTGTATGATTTTATAACATACATACATATACTCACGGCTATAATTCCCTAGAAGGGGTAGCCAGAGCTAAGGAATTAGAAATTCCTCAGCCACTTTTGGAAAGTTGAGTGGGGAAAAGATGGTATAATAAAGGTTGTTGGTGATGGGTCTCCAACCGCATCGCCCAATGTTCCCTCAAAAGCCCCAATACCGTTAGTCGCCTCTTACGTATACCCACCGGTAGAAATGGGGTAGCGCTATTCTAAGCCGGCGCTACACAGCTTTAATAACGTATACACTTATTCTGGTCAGTACGAAGTTATAACGCTCATTTTAGCTTCACCTGTATGTATGTATGTAACCGACTCCTTTGGTATCGATTTTAACCCACTTTTAATAAAACAGATTTAATTAAAAATTGGTACGCTTATCAAGAATTCATTCAATTTTCAGCTTTTATTTGGATTTATATTTCACTTTTTAGTCAGACGGGCTTCAAAGCGTGTTTATATCTTTTTTTAACTACATTTATTCTTATTAGTTTGTAAAAGTAACGTCTCTGTGCCTTAGAACATAACTGGCAACGAACATTGGTCAAAAACTCTTGCCTTACTTGCGGAATGTAAAGTACAATCCATTATAAAATAACTTACTGCCTCCCGGTGAGGGTGTGATGGCTTTCTCTCCCTGGTGCTGGAACATCCTCAGCGCAGCCACCGTCGCCTTCAGCTGCTCGTACTCGCGCGCCATCTGCTTTTGTACCTGCAAACGACAACACCCGTTTTAGAGTATTGAAATTTGATGAATGTGAGGGAAGCGAGAGGGTTTTGTTAGGATGGCAAAGCATGGGGTCTGATGGTGATTGATAATAATTTATGGTAAGTTTGAGGACATTCATTTGATAGCGAAACAAAGGGCGAAAATAGATCATTATTTTATGTTTGTGCTTTATATATTCCATCATCTTAATAAATAAATAATTTTAGTATCTAATGATAGGCGTTCAATCCTAGAGGTGTCCACATAAATAGGTATAACGCTTGCCTTATTATTTATTTTATCATATTTTCCTGTATTAAATAGACAAGCATCAAGAAAAAACCTTCCTAAACCCAGGGATGCTTTAGTAGATTAAAAAGAAATATAAATGATTGTTTATTTTTTCTAATTCTGAAGCTCTGGCTACTCCTTTAAGGGATTTATAGCCGTGAGTATATGTATGGATTTATGTTATCAAACTTATCTAAAAATATAGGATTAATGAGGGTTTTTAACACGCGAAACTCCTTAAGTTTATGAACCCCGACAACGACCTCTAAATTGCAATTATTTACGACTTCGACCCGTTTTCTTTATTTTCGGCTTATGGTTCGAAATTTGTGATACGTGTAATAATTCGAGTGCTTTTACAAGAAGTCATTTAGTTACTAAAATATGGTTTATTAATTTAAAATATGCAAAGAGGTAGCCGTCCGAAATAAAGAGAAAAGAAGGGAAGCAAGATATTGTTAACAAATTGTACTGATATCTTAAAGAAAATTCACACAAATATCATATGAACTAAAATGACATTAATAAATAAACATACCATTAAGCTACACAAAAATAACAATATAGAACAGTTCTTAAAATATCAAAACTAACTGACAACGGACAAGAAATTGTTACTGGAATAAAAGAGCATGTATAAAAAGATCAATTAATATAACTAAGATTTATAACAACAGCTTCTACCTACCCTAATAGAAACTTATATAGGAATATATGGTTTGTTTCACATACTGTTTTGTTTGTTAAAGTGGCAACTTAAAACCCACACAAATCATAAACATACACAAATACATACATATACTCCCGGCTTTAAATCCCTAGAAGGGGTAGCCAGAGCTAAGGAATTCGAAATTCCTAAGCCACCTTTAGAAAGTTGAGTGGGGAAAAGATGGTAAAATAAAGGTTGTTGGTGATGGGTCTCTAACCGCATCGCCCAAAAATCCCTTAAAAGCCCCAATACCCTTAGTCGCCTCTCACGTACACATACCCACCGGAAGAAATGGGGTAGTGCTATTCTAAGCCGACACAACACAGCGACACTACAAATCATAAACATAAAAGTAAAAGCATATTGTGAATACATTAGCCAACATGTGCTAATAGCGCGTTACGACCGACTCCATCTAACACCGGAATAAATTATTAACAGCCATATTTGAATATTCTTTTAGCAATTCGTTTCCGACAGATTGCGTATATTATGCACCGAAATTGAATAGAAAGTGCTAACGAAGAAAGTTCATCAAGCGATTATGTTCAATAAATATAGATGTAAATATTTACGGATAGATAACAATCTATTAATGTTAAATTGAAAGGCCTGAATGATTTATCTATCCACATCCAATCTATGCAATTCTATTTAGAAAGGTGAATTTGAATTCAACCCTCAAATAGAGGATGAAAAAGAGGTTCAAAGTTAACATTTTAAATGATTAATAAAACCCGCATGAACCCTCATAAACGCAGAATAACTCGGGTCTTCGAAATATTAATTATGTGAATTTTATAGTATACCACACTACATCGCTCCTAGTAGTAGCTTTACGATACTCACCGGAAGATAGTATTTAATCCGATAATGCTATTCTTAGCCGACACTAAAATGTATTTTTTTAAAGTTTCAGAACGGACGGAACGGAACAGAAAATTAAAAAAAAAGCC
>OY755191.1:11373045-11480572 GCA_963576735.1 Bedellia somnulentella | reverse complement strand
TTTAATCACATGATGTCGATTAGGATCTATAATAAATTACCAGATTATATAAAAAAGGAAGAAATATATAATAGATTTTTAATTTTACTAAAAAACTTTCTTATTGATGAATGTTATTATAGAGTGGAGGAATATCTTAGTTAAGGTTGAGCAATATTAGTACCAAATTTCTAAGTCATTCTTTATAGTTATCTAGTTCTGTAATAATACAATATCAATATTTAATTTGTTTGTTTTTTCCACTTATTGGTAAAGCTTAATGTAATGATAATATAGATGATACTATAGATTAACCTAATTACCTAAAATAAACCTAATTTAATAATAATGTTAACTAAAATAATAATACTTTGACCTAAAATAATATTAATTTTATTGTTGTGCTGTTTAAATTTGATACACATATTTATAGTGTTTTTAATTGAAGAAATTTTAATTTTGTGCCATGTAATGTTTACTACCTTAATTTTTAGTTTTAGTATCTACAGCCCTCTTGTGAAATTGCATGTGCCCAACAGGGTCCATATTTATAACTGTACCTTGATTACACCAACGATTTGTACACTTATGGTTTGCAATAAAAGTTTGAGTTTGAGTTTGAGTTTAATCCGATAATGCTATTCTTATCCGACACTAAAATGTATTTTTTTAAAGTTTCAGAACGGACGGAACGGAACAGAAAATTAAAAAAAAAGCCTAAATACTGCTAGTTCAACCAATAACATCACTACAAAGTATGACTAAGTAAACCCTAATCGCCACTTTGAAAGTATTTAGCAGTGCTTACAAAACCTCCACAAATTATAAAGCTCGTTCAACAAGTTTGGTCATAACAGCTTTCTAGAAGTTCGCAGCTGGAAGGGACGCTAGAACAGCATTGTGCCTAACAATGTGTCACGGATAATATTAATAGAGAAATACTCTTATATTAAATCACGTCTTTTCAACATACGAGCTTTTTATTACGAGTTTAGTTCAGTAGAAAGTATGGAGATATGAGAGGTAGGCCGTCCAGAGTGGAAAAAATATAATTTAATAAGGATATTTTGATATTATGTATAAGTGATGAAGCTCTATCTACCATTTTTTGGTATATGTATACGTGGTTATATGTATGTATGATTTTTATAATGGAGACGTAACAGATTAACTTACTTTTGCTGTATCATATAGCATGAACCACTTAGCGAGCGACCGGAAGAGTATGGTATTATGGGTTTAATCTTAAAACCTTTCAACTTTTAGTCGAAATTAGTGAAGTGATTTATAATATCGAGTTCGAGGACAAAACAGGTTACACCAATTTAAGAACTTTGAGACCCTGCACTTTACGATAAGGAAATGCGAGTAGTAGTTACTTTTAGGATGCAAATACTACTTAGTTTCACGTGTATTTATACTATCTCACAGTTCTTTCGCTATTACATGCCATTAGAAAAGAAAAGACGTATATATCAAAAATCTTTTGGATACTTCTAGAAACAATATAAATTTAGTATATTTTAAAGCGGTTGGAGACCCATCACCAACAACCTTTATTTTAACATCTCTTCCCCATGCAACTTTCCAAAAGTGGCTGAGGAATTTCTAATTCCACAGCTCTGGCTACCCCTTTTAGGGATTTATAGCCGTGAGTATATGTATGTATGTATTTTAAAGCTAAATTAATTTATATTTACCACAGGGAAACATTAACTATTACTATAGTTGTTACTTATACTAAACTTAATGACACGGGATGCAAGAAAATAAATTTATTTCTGTACAGCAAGCACGAGCGCTATTTTATCGACACGATAACGGTTAGAATGAGATGGCTGTATACGATACTAAGTAAGTGCGTAAGAGATGGCTGCTTTATCCCACGCGATAACTAGTTTAAACACGGCTCGTGCTAGCCCTTCTGTACATGGCTAGCACGAGCGACCTTTGAACTACATATCGCGTGGAATAAAATAGCTATATCTTTCGCACTTACATAGTATCGTATACTTGTATCTCATTGTAACCGACAAAGCATTGATAAAACAACGCTCGTGCTAGGCCTCCCGAGGTACATTTCTGATATTAAATTAACTTTTTCTTGTACAAGAAAAACTTCACAAGAGCAAACGAGCTGTCACAAGAAAAATATTATAGATCAATCATAATAAAAACTTAAGACAAAAATCTAGCAAGAAATAAAAACTCTATTTCTATTAACAGCTTATCTAGTACGAGCGTCCTTTTAACTAGATATCGCGTGGTATAAAACAGCCATCTCTTTCGCACTTTTTTAGTATTGTATACTGTCATCTCATTCTAACCGATATCGTGTCGATGTATATCTCGTACTAGGTCTTCAGGCACGGTTATAATATAACATACCGTTTGAGAATTTACAATAAATCTGAAAAAAACGTTTCAACAAGCAAGCGTCCAGTCGTAGACGAAGACAAGGCTATAATAAAAAGTTAAAAACACTGCGTCATCGTCGCGAACACAAAACCGGTAAAATGATTTCTGTGAAAGAAGTGTTTGTAATTACACGTGGACAATGCCTTGCGGTAATACGCCTTAATACTGAGAAGTGATGCTAAATTGTTGAAGATAACTACTGTTAGTTACAGTTTAATAGAGATAGACGTTGCTATCTTATGTTTAAACCCCAGACGGTAGATTGAAGATAATAATCATATTTTATTTTCTTAGTTGTTATTTTCTCGGTAAATGATTTCTTTATTTTTCTTTATCGGCTGGTTTGGGTATTAAACCTTTCTATCTAAACCACTTTCATCGTAGAGGTCGACAGAGACAGCCTCTATGCACTTGCACGATGCTGCATCGCGATAAATCTAGCGATAGCGAGAATTGAGATGTGATTTTCAAATTGTTTCTAATATAAAACTGAAGAATTTGTTTGCTTGAACCGTTTAGCGTAAGGTAGTAATTATCGAGGCAGGCTGTGTCATAATTATTTTAATAAGGACGCTTACTCACTATGCGAAGGCGAGACAAATCACTAGCTTAATTAAAAAAAGATTTTCACAAATCCAACATCATTTCAAAATTCTACTCAATATTAATATGAATTAAATATATATTTTTTATCAAGCACAGAGAATAATACGCATATTGAGAAATTCTACAATTTCTGATATTTATTAGTCATATGTACTTGCACCTGCATAAAACCTATAGCCCCATCATTTCCGTGTTCAGTCCTCTGCGAAAATCCACAAAACAATTCAGACCAGTGAAATCCGAATCTCACAATCAAAGAACAATAAAAAGCGTGCCACGCAACAGATCCGACATGTCGTTAGCAGTGGAATAATAAAAACAGTTGCGCGGTCTCTTCCCACACGTTTGACGCAACTCCTCAATGTTTACCAATACCGCAGTACAGTCAGCTTCATTAATACCTCATGCATATTACCTACAACTAGAAGGATACATTTAGCAGAGGACAGATTGAGATCAAATAGAGAATGTGCTCAGAGGCAGACAAGTATAAAAGAGCATGTATGTGTTTGCCAGGATCGGAAGTAGCGATCGATAGTCTCTGCCTACCACAATGGGAATTACTGTTATATCTGTACATACCGCGTAGCGCCGGCTTAGAATGTCACTACCCCTTTATAACCACGGGTGTAGTAAGAGGCGACAAGGGTGTGGGACTTATTCAGGTGATTTTTGGGCGATGCGGTTGGAGACCCATCACCAACGATACTTTATTTCTACCATCTTGTCCCCTATTAACTTTCAAATGTGGCTGTGGAGTTTCTAGCACTGTAGCTCTGGCTACCTCTTTTTCGGATATAGTATATGAATGCATTTATGTATGTATCTGTCCAGTCCGTGTCATATTCCACGAGCGGTGTTGAAGAGGTAGCGTCAAATTCATTACCTTATTAGCATAACCAAGGATTCAAGTATAACTCAACATGGAAGGTTAGTTAAATTTAAGCTAATTGAAACAAGTTTTATGTGTTTTTCGAGACTAAAGGTTTTGGATTTTTTAAAGTGATTTTGTTGAAATAAATCACCATCCATACCTTATTACACAATATCTATATAAATATATGCCAAGTCGAGCGTGAAGCAAACACTGCCGTACCATCCTCTTCTGGAACCGTTTCGCCGTATTTTCAGGGCCCCGTTCGAGAACCTCTGGATTGGATTAAAACTCTGAAATTCGTCACCTAGAAATTTGTAATCACGTGAAATCCAAAATTTCATTACTTTTTAGAGATAAACAAGCAGCTCTATCGAGACTTGGCTAGTTTTTTACAGAATGTTTCTGGTGGGTTTTACTTACTTGACGCTCGAAAGTGGCTGAAGTATTACTATTTCTGAACTATTTCCTATTAACTTCCAAATGTGGCTGTGGAGTTTCTAGCAATGTAGCTCTGGCTATCCCTTTCCGGGATTATTAGCCGTGCCTAAAGGTAGGTGGTTAAGAAAACTACCTTCTAGATAAAACCCTTGGTAATGGTTATATATCAATGAACTCAACTGTACTCCACAGCTTGTTCAATATGACACGGATTGAAAACATTGACTGATCTATAGCCAACTTTCTAATCTCGTATAAGCTATCGGAGATTAAAGGTCAACTGTTGTAATGAAAGAGGGAATATGATGTCGACTTAATACGTATTAAAGGTGAGTCAGAGATGAACCATATTGGTAATGGTTAAAAAATGTAGTATAATTTAAATATTTGCTAAAAACGGAAGTTAAGAAATGGAGGTGACTTATAATTTATAACTCATAACTTTAACTTGAACATCTAAACTGATTTAAGATATTCATTGGTTCGTATTTGGGAGGTCAAGGTTGAGCATAAAATGAAAACTAATGTCATTTCCAAGGTCACTGAAAGTCCAATACATCAACAGTAGGTCAGGTGGACATAAAGCACGATAATTAATTACGATGATATGAAGAAAGATGCCGAGAAAATGGCCATTTATTTTATTTTTTGTTTTTCGACCTATTTATACTTTGTATCAACCCTGCTAAACAGCTACTGCCAGTTTCCTTCTTAATTTTCCGTATGGGGTGATAAATATCTTCAAAGCTTTTATTAATATTGAACATTGGAGGGCATAGTACTCGCGTGAACTTAACTAGACTACCAAATTGGAGTATAAGTAACGTTGATACAATAAAATGTGCAGCTGCTTAATGTATGTGCACATTTTAGAATAAGTTTGCATAAATACCGAGCGAGGAGATGGTCGTGTTTAGTTATTTTAAGAATATTTTTTCAAGGCCTATTTTTGCAATAAGAAAAGTAAAAAACTTAAAGTTGGTGGTGGTTTTGTAATTATGTTCAAAAAAAGATGGCGATTCAGACGTAATGTACCAAATGTGAAGAACATTAAAATATTTGACATTTAAAGATAATGCTGACCTCCGCCGAAACAACTGATCAACTTGAATGTATTTCGTTACGGTTGAAATGTTAAAAGATACATTAAATAAATATAAAATAGAAACGTTATTTTATGCCACATCTTTAATACTCTTCTTTGTGTCTATCCGTACAAAGCCGATTACAAATTTGTGCCCTACGACGTCAAAAATACTTACTCAAAAATACGTGTGATATTTTTTTCACCCTTTTCGCCCTGGCAGAGAGAGCTCGTACTTTTCACACAATTATAGGAACACACAGTTTAATTCATCAAGGGGTTCAGTTGTTTTGGGAATTGAAAAAATTCACTTCCTTGTTTAGCCCTATCAGTTATGATAATAAAGACAGCGCGTCTGTCTTTCATAAAGAAGAACACATTCATTAAAGTATAACTTTAACTAATAAGTCGAAGAAGATTATCAAACAAGGCCTATCAGAAATCATCACCATTTGTCTCAGAATCCGGTTGTCTCGAATTAAATGTAGTAAATAGCGCATTTTAAAGAAAATATTGCAGATTTTTAATCATGTGATTATCCGAAAACCGAATCGAATTCCGAAAGAGTTCCGAGGCTCTTCACTTCACTATACTTTCAGGTAGTAACAATTCAAACCTGATATCCCGTACTAAACCAGCTTTAAATCGCCATAATCAAGATAGGATTAAACCCCGCATGAGGATCTGTATGAGCTAGATGATGATAAATACATAAAAGTTACGTTGACGCATCTAAACTCGGTGAATCTCTAAAGTTTTAAGACCATCGGTTATAGTGAACCAATCGACACGTGAAAACGCACTTAAAAAAAACGCTAATGTCTTAATCAAAGCATTATAACAGCATCAATAACGCACCCGGCCAGCGGTCATTGACCCGTCGAAGTGAACAATGACGTCACAATCACAATACAACATACATTACAGTGACAGGACAAATGATTGGCGACAATCCAACCGACTTATATAGGTGACCTATAGGCGTAGGGTTGCTGAATTCTCTCTACATTTACTCTTTTATTCGGTGTTTATGTAATGGTGATTTCCGGCTTCGCAGGGTTAGTGAAACCATTTAAACACACGTGTTATATATAGACCATGTTACCCAGGAATAAATTAGCTTTAGATTCTTGCAAGAATTTTGCAAAATCATTAAGAGATAATTATTATTATTAGCCATTTATGTCCCACTGCTGGGCAAAGGTCTCTCTCCCCTTCTCCCACTCCGAACGTTTTGAGCGGTCTCCCACCATTTCTTGTCCCAGAGACCTAACAAAGAGATAAACATCAAACAAATACATTATCATTATTTAGTAAAAGATATATCAGAGATAAAACTGACGGAAATAATCTCAGAATTGGCTAGCTTTGGAATCAATGATACTCAGCCACTCTGAAGTAAGATGGGTAAAAAAAAACGACATAAAGAATTGGTCGTGACTTCAAATGCTCCAGATACTTTATTTGTCACAAATTATAAAATGGAATCGTGAAGTGGTTAACAATAACTCTTTACTTAGTTTATGTAGAACATCACGACCAAAACCTGTGCGTTTTGTTATGTCGGCTTAGAATAGTACTAACCAATTTTTCGGATTTTGGGGCGATGTGGCTGGAGACACATCACCAGTGGACCATTTTTACAATTTATCCCAAATACGTTCCAAAAGAGGCTGATTAATGTCTAATTCTTTAAGCCTGGCTACCCATTTTTGGGATTCATAGCCGTAATGATATATGTATGTATCACCAAAATCCCTATGCAGAGATGGTTACAGCTTATAATCTATAAGAAAATCCTACCTGGCACACAATAGATATTGCTTTCTAAATAATAACTAAAACAGTATCGCTATTAGATAGAACCAGTTAAGTGAATAATTTTATTCTTATATTGTTTTAATACGTACTACTATAAACATAAACTGTAGTCTAGTCTAGTTAGACTTGGAGGTCACGTGTTCGATTCCCGCTGAGAGAAAATATACCATGCAATCAACACTTTTGTCACGGTCTTTGTGCACTTTTTTCTTATAAAAATTGCCTCAAGAGTTTTAAAAAAGAGGTTTTTTCTAACTTTAAACACAAACACTTCACATATTTAATATCACCAAAAAACTCATTAACTAATTCGCAATCTTGCCAACCCTACGAATGCATGTCGTACGATTTTTGTAGCGACAATAGCGCGACGACTCGGCCGCGTCAAACCCGCGACTGTTATAGCCCCCACCGACCCATTGTCTCCTGGTAACAGAGCTTAATATACTCCATATTAATTAGCACTTTTACATTTCTTCACGACTTAAATGTCTGAAAGGGTGGCAAATTTGAAATGGTTTCATGTTTTGTTACCTGGTTTTAACAGCACCTAATATTTACCGGGATAGTCTATACGCTTTATATGCGCTTAAGATGAGGTCCCTCATCATGAACAACCTGGTGGTGTTGGACACATATAAGGCCCTATGCAGGAAAATAATCTATAACTAAGCATTTCAGATGGCGATTTTAATATTGAGCTATCAAGGCTATTCTCTTAAAGATATTAAACCGACTGAACTACATATACATAGTGGTAGCCATATGGTGTCGGCTTATCAATTGCATCATATTATGGCCTCATTGTTATATCACCAACGCACTAGCACAAAAAAAACGATATAACCGGAGATCCACTTCCTCAGATTAAAAAAAACAGATGCTTCAATTTATCCCTATAATTAGTTATAAATAACACTGACTAATGGAAGAGGAGTAGATACAATAAGTAATATCGACAGAGCCGGAAACATAACGAGAGGGAAGCGCGTCTGTCTGATCAAACAAACAGGAAATATCACCAATAAATAGATACACTTTTAAATATAACATACACTGCGGAAGAAGTATGAAACACAACACTTTTCGTAGATGTTGTGTAGTGTCAGCTTAGAATAGAGACACCACATCTCTTCCAATTTATTTGTACGAGAGGCTGACTTTTGACATGATATACGTCTGCATTACTGATTTGACAGTGGTTGAGGAAATTTTAATTAGCTCTGGTTTTACAGTTTGGAAGTATCGCCTTGGGTAGAAAAGGCAAAGAGTGACAAGAGATAAATATATAAGTTAAGAAGATAATGTGAGGGTAGTCGGAATCTATATTTTCTGTCTACATCACTTGAGACTTTGACGAGAGTGAAAGCCGTAGTAGTGAGTAGCCGTAATTATGTGTAGGGTTATAGTTATAGTACATGCCTGCGACTACTACACTCAAACATACAATTACATAAAATAAGAAAATTCGTATCTTTCTCCCTCCCCTAGAGGTATGACATAAAGTTATCAAAATCCCATCATATTTAAGCTCACTTCATACACAAGCCGCTGATATCAATAAAAACGTAATTTAACTCTTAAAATAAAAGAAATAAGGGGTTAATTCGAACACGGTAAGCTGGCCATCGGCGGCTCCACGGGGAGCCATCGGGGTTTGACGGTACTTTTACTTCTGGCTACTCTGGGAGCCGGCGACGGGACGTGAAAGGTTAAAAAGAATCCCTACAAACTCCACCCTTACAAGGTCAAACAAAGTAAGTTATGTAAAAGAGGGAAGCTTTAACTCCTGGCCTTGACATTATTTTCAGTCAGGGTTACAATTTAAAAAATCCTTTTTCATTTTACAACGTAAGGACCATTACTAAATGTTCATGTGCTCTCTGTTCAATATATTCTGTGATACTTTACAACCATTTAGAAAGAAAGAAAGTTTATACTTATTAGTGTATCATATACAAATATCCACGAGTATAATCGCATCTAGTTACATACGATAATGCAGTATTTTTAATTGGGGAGATGAAGAGATAAAATTTTGTTAACAAAACGCTATGGCATAGTGAAGACAGAAATTTCATATCTTCACCGATTTTAACATACCTATCATATATCACTTAAATTAATTGCAATAAGAAATTTGATGATGAAATATGAATGTAAATTAGGCTCGACTAGTTTACCAACCAAGATACTACCGAATGACGATAGTCTCTGCCAAACCTAATAGTAACCAATGTCTTGAGTGTGAAGCTTTTTCACGCTAAGACTTTAACGCCCGATTTCTGAATTGAGTATTCAAGTTGAGAACGACTTAAGTATCGTTTTGTTTCATTCAGTTTTTAAGATTTCAATGCGACAGAACGATACTTAAGTTGTTCTCAGCTGGAATACTCAATTCAGAAATCAGTCGTAAGTTGCTTCCGATGACGCGAGTTTGTCGAATTCACACGAAATAAGAAGCAGCCCATACTTTATGTCGAAAAACGCGATAAAAAGTCTAATATGCCAATAGCTTTAATATGGATAATGGATAGCCTAAGTTACTGCAGCATTTTAAATTAATGAAAAGTGCCGTGTTATAATCTCTCGCCAAATCTGAAGCGGTGGTAAGGTACTCGTGTCGATCGCCTCGTGTCGATATCAAATTAGAGCGGAGTGATTGAATGTTGCGCTGCCGAGGATGACGTTGCACATAGCTGGTACTATCGCGACTATTTGGAGAATGGCATGGCAGTGGAATAAGAACTACAATAAGTGGCTAGTGGATTTTGAGAATGCGAATCTTGAATTTATCAATAATACGATTAAAGGATTACTATATTTTGTTATTGGAATCAGATAAGCCAGAGACTATTGATTACTCTTTTTAAGATAGGATAATCCTATTAAATTGAATTACCTATTCTTTTCGTTGACGAACAGTTTGAAAAATATACACATTTTACAACAATTTAAAAGCATTCTTTATAAAATTAGGATATCATTTGTTATTATAATTAGGGCAATTACGAGTATATGAGAAATGATGACTTAGCTCACGCGGCATTTCATAGCTTGGATTTTCTAAAATCATCACGAGATTTTCTTAAGCTACAACAATGACTAACTCCATAATAAAACTGTAATGTGACTAAACCATGTCATTTGATAAGAGAAACGGCTAGCGAAGCCAGCTGTATACACGCGGGTAATCAGAGTAATAATTACGATTAATCAAAGGAAACTTCAATCCTTCCTGATAAGTAAAAGTGTATAAACGTCTATCAAACATAGCACGGTAACGGACTACTGACTTTAATAATACCTCCTTACTAATTAGTTTCTAGTGAGCAAGCTCATCGAAAACATATTAATCTTGATATCGTCAATATAATATAGCCGAAGGCAGCGAGCGTGGAGAACAAACGTGTTTATTTTACATACTGCTATAAAAACGTAATTCTATTAGTTTTATCATAATGATAGGCAATGACGCTTGTCGTTGGCTTGGACACACGTATGCAGCCAATTGTGGCTTAATGCAAACGACGCCCGCGGCCGCGCCGCAATTAAAATAAAAAAAAACAGTAAATCTACCGCGTTTTCATTTGTCTTGCTTGTTTTAAACGATGACTACATGAGTCGCATTCGCATAAAAGTATCTTTTCAACACACTTACTCATACAGTGACTTTTAAATAAATAAATTTAACTGTTTAGTGTCGTCTTAAAGTAGCACTAAGTAATTTCTCGTATTGACGCTTTTTAAGTGATTTTTGCAGCGTGGCTGACGTGGCTGTAGACTTAAAACCACTTATTTAAGTTTACGCAATATTTTTCCATAAAAAGACAAATTGAAAAAAGAAGTTATGGGTTATGGGTCTCAGGCCACACTACCCAACAATCTCTTAGCCCTCACTTTACAACATTTTTTTTTCTTGATATAATAATGATAAAATGACAACATCTTTTGATGAGCTAACAAACAATTTAATCCAATAATTTAAGTGTTTCGTAACAACTAAACGAACCGCACAGTGAAAACTGATAACGGCGATCAACTAAAGCAATTCAACCATAAAGGCCCCACGTAATAGAAACCTTTCAAAAACTTCACAAGGGCACCTTACCCTACTCGTAATAGAAGTGTAATATATACAAGGTAAATAGTATGTTTGTGGCTGAACGGACTTCGATGGGATTTTGGACGCACATTCCATACGTCTCCAGATTACGTATTTTAATAGACCATAGTTAGAGAAATAATTTCCTCTAACAAAAATATGTAGTTTTATGAGGACAATAAAAAACGGCGTGATAACGTTTTACGGATAGAAACAAGCTAGCTGCACACATTAATAAGTGTAACGTTCCGCACTGAACAAACGATGGAAATGCACAATCGGCCGATTCTTCCGAAAAGTCACAGCATCGGCAGAGAATAACACATAGAAATCTTTAGTAAATATGGATCAATTAATCTTGTATTATAATAAACAGAATAAACATTCACACGCAATGGTCAGTTTTGTTTGTCCAATGTGTGATCAGTTACAAATGGAAAACTTCATGTGTTTCATCCAACAGGACAAATATAGCCAGGAGAAAACATGTAATAACGAACAGACCTTTAAATGTTAGTATAGATAATTGAAACAGATATCGAGTGACACGTCGCCAACACAATAAAAGAAGACATAGAAAAATCCGAAATCTTCTATACCTATGCCTCTTATAAAGGGGCAAGATTTGTTTATTTACACACAAACTAGTCTTGTGGGTTTCTTCACGATGTTTTCACTCACCCTAGAAAATGAAAACCATGACAATTTAACCACATAGATAACTTTAGAGAATTACACATTAGTGTAGGCCCGACTCGCGATTTCAAACCACGCCACTCTGCATGATAGGCGGCGTTTCTCCCCGCTGAGCTACCACGGTATAATTCATCTTATACATGTTTTTGTTCTTCCGTTGTCAAAAAATATTTATTTCAGATGTCGGTATTTCATGTTTATATCATGACAAATACTTAAACACCGTTTGTTGATTTGTTCATATGCGTAAAAGTATTAATGTATATCAATATCACTTTCAAAATGAGGAGACAACAACATTGGGACTGCATACGGGATGACTGATGGATTGTTACAGTCAGTCAGCCGCTCGCTACGAAGTCATGAAGCCAATATAACCACTAAAAAGTGACGCTCATTACCATATAACACTTACTCATTAATTGGCATTCTACTGTTCAACACCTACACAGCCTTGTGATGTTAGGTGTTGTAAAGGTGGTATGAATGTCATTCGTTTATATGGTTAACTGTATATTTTTAAATTTATAAATCTTTGGAGACAATGAACAAGGTGCAAGCAAAATTATAGAATTAGCAAAATTAGCGTCGGACAAAAATATCACGTCAGTGGTTTAAAATATTCGTGGGTTAATCCCTATTATTAGACATAATAATCGGGGAGAATATTAGATAAAAAACCGCGGGAGATTAAAAAGTGTATTAAAATTCTACATCTTCTACCAACCCTTATGCGGCGAGCACCGACTCTACTGTTTATCTCCGCATCAAGGTCACACTTAGATGTTATAGTGCTCCCCAAGTAACGGAATTTATCTACCTGCTTTAGAACGTCCTCACCAACGTTTATGGATAGTGTCTCGTGACCATGTGAGTCCAAAGACATCACTTCTGTCTTTTTGACACTGATCTTCAGGCCAAATTCCAGGCAAACTTGGTGAAAAACTGACATCAGCTGTTGCAGGCCACCGTCTGGTCACGGTGTTCACCGTCTACAGCGACGCAGCACTGCATGTTGTCGTGCAGGAGCCTAAGAAGTCCTACAAACTTCTCCGTGCAGCCCACTTTTCCTAGCACCATCCACAGGGCTTCACGAGGAACACTATCAAAAGCCTTTTCTAGGTCAACAAAACAGAGATACAGCTGGCGACCTTGTTCTCTGCTTTTCTCTTGCAGTTGACGTACAGAAAATATGGCTTCGCAAGTGCCTCGGTCAGGTCGGAAGCCAAACTGTGTTTCAGGCAGGATCTTTTCTGACAACTTCGTAAGGCGGTTTAATAATACTCTAGCAAAAACCTTTCCAGGGGAAGATAGGAGTGAAATGCCGCGGTACGAGTCACAACTGGAACGGTCACCTTTATTCTTGTAGAGAGCCTGAATACGAGACACTTTAAAGACATTGGGTACTCGCTCCTCCTCCCACATGCGAACGAAAAGTTCCCAGATCATAGTGTGCAACTCCTCGCCGCCATACTTCAACAATTCCCCCGGTATAAGGTCTATGCCAACCGCCCGCTTATTTTCCTGCTGTCTGATGGCAGTGACAACTTCGTCGCGCAGTAACGGCTCATCCAACTCGATGACAACAGGGAGTTGAGGCATGAGGCTGATATACTGTAGATTTGCTGACCGATCTACGTTGAGCAAGGCATCAAAATGTTCTGCCCAACGGTTTAGTACCTCCTCCCTGCTTGTTAAGAGGCTTTCACCGTCAACTGATCTTAGAGGCAACTTAGCACGGAAGCACTTACCAATCAATTTCCGTACCTCACTATAGAACTCCCCAAGCTGTTTTGTATCTGCAAGCCACTGCATGTGATGAGCTTTTTCCTGCCACCACTTGTCTTTTAGATGACGAGACAGTCTTCGAAATTCCAGGTCACTATCTTTGACTGCTGCAACGCTTCCACCTCGTCGACTGTACTGTCACAGAAGTCCTCGATCTCTCTCGAGTGCTCCCCTAAGGACATCATCGTTCTCATCAAACCAGTCTTCATTACGACGGTCTTTCTTACCTAGAGTAACTGAAGCGGTTATTAATACATGAGAGGATAACATTCCCCAGGTAGCATCAACATCATCCATCTGATTACCAGGCAGTTTTTCAGACAAGGTTTCCGCGTACTTTTTTCTTACCTCGGGATCTCGCAACCTATCCACGTTCAATGACGCAGGATTTTTCGATATGGTTCTCCGTGGTTTTCGAAAGCGCAGTTGTAATTTAGTGACAACAAGACGGTGGTCAGTCCAGCAGTGCGCCCCACGCATGACGCGAGTGACATGTACTTGACTGACATCTCTTTGCCGCACGATAGCATAGTCGATCAAATGCCAGTGTTTGGATCTTGGGTGCATCCACGTTGTCTTGTGTTTGGCGGCAATTCTGAACATGGTGTTCGATATTGCTAATCCGTATTGAGCACAAAGACTGAGTAGCAAATGTCCATTACTGTTCATCCTGCCCACTCCGTGTCTACCCAGAACTTCCGGCCAAGCCTCGTAGTCCCGACCAACTCTGGCATTGAAATCTCCAAGCAATAATATCTGCTCTTTGGCATTTATGCTATCCAGGCATTGAGATAACTCCTCGTAAAATTTTTCCCTAATGTCATCAGTTTTATCTAGCGTTGGAGCGTAGACACTGATGACATTAAGGAAGTTGTCCTTATCCAAATGAAGGCGCAATGTGGTAACGCGGTCCGAGATATGTACGGGGTACTCCTCTAGTCGCTTTACTAAGTGATTTTTGATAGCAAAGCCTACACCCGAACGCCTAGGTTCGGAGGCAGCAGTACCCTTCCAAAAGAACGTGTAACCGCCACCATCTTCAACCAGCTCCCCTTCATCAGCAAGATGCGTTTCACTGAGAGCAGCGACATCCACATTATAGCGTTGAAGTTCCCGAGCTACTATGGCTGTTTTGCGTTCAGGGCAGGCGTTACTATCTCGATCTAGAAGCGTTCTCACGTTCCACGCGCCAAATGTCATGATAGGTGTTTTCATGATTTTACTATTCATGATTCTTCGACCACGTATTGATTGATGCGGTGGCAGCCGCGGTTACTACCACCTGCTTAGTAGGGACAAACATTTTTTTAGGGTACCTTTTCTAACCCCCTCCTCGGCTGAGCAAGGAGAGCAGTGTCTCCCTAAATAGGGCTGCTCTGTCATCCCGGGTGCTGCCGAATTCATACTGTTGCCCCCAATTTGCAGTATAAAAGCGACCACGGCGTGTACTCACACCCCCAGGACCACCCATGTGCAGGTATCAGACAAACCCTGGCTTGCATCAGGCCAGACCTCTCTACTTCAACCCATCGCCATGGGACTTTGAGCTTTATCGGAGTCATATAAACGGAAGCAGTCAGATGCGCAGGATATATTAAGGTGCGCAAGCGTTCGCGCAAACACAGGCGCACACACTCGTCCTCCCCTTTCTCTGACCAGTGGAACGGAGAACCGTTACGACTGGAGAAGGAGTCGGATGATGTATCTGGCCGGCGGTAACTTACGCTCTCTACCGTCGCCCTAGGCCATCCACTTTGCCTTGCTGAATCGCCAACTCCGCCACACCCGTTTGCATATCTGCATTGGGCTGCCATCGTTGCCGAAACAGTCTTTGTACGCTATGCGGGAGAGAGCCGCATTCAACTTGTCAATTCAAGTCCTCTCATCCAGGTTTAGCCCGTAAACCAATCAGGCTTACCGGGGTGTGGCCGTTGCGCTACTTCGAGCCACTACTGGTGAGAGTTTACAGGAAAGGAACAAGGAGTAATTATAGAAAGGACGAAATAGGGGGATTGGGAGAGGAATAGGTGAAAGGATACTGTTACCACGGGGGGAGGGGGGAAATGATAGCAGTAGCTGAGGAGCCGGGGTCGCGTACCCGTACATTCACGAAATCAACGACAGGACAGGCCGTTGTTGAATGCCCTCTGACTCAGATTGATTTTGACATCAAAATCCCTCTGACTCAATTGTTTTTGACATCATCCAGTTCACATTAGGAAAGGTTTCAAGCTATATTAAATTAATATTTATTACTAGCTGAGCCGACAGACTTTGTGCTGTCAAATTTGCTTATGACAAAGCTTAAGAAAAAAAAACCGGAACTCTTAGTTCAATCATGCGTGTATATTTTATTGGTCATATTTTTCTGGGATAAAAAGTATCCTATGTTATAATTTGGGTCATTATTTATCATTCTGCCAGATTACATTCATATACATTATGTACTTGAGGAGCCTTTTTGCCTCAAACACACAAACAACCAAACACCTAAACTTTCACATTTATAATATTAATGGGATATTATATGCCATAACATAACATAAACTTTCACGCCGTTTATCCCCGAAGGGGTTGGCAGAGGTACCAATACTTCTGAACTCACATGGCAGCGCCATCTAGTGTCCAGAGAAGGTACCCACGTTTTGCTTGGACAGTGTACTCACGTGATAGGGGGCAGGCCTATCGCCGTTTTTGTACGAACACACTGTCACATGACTAAGTACGACTTAGTTATGTGGGTTTCCTCACGATGTTTTCCCTCACCGTTAACAACCATGATAAATTAACCACACATATGACTTTATAAAAGACAAATTGGTGTAGGCCCGACCCAGGATTGGAACTCACACCCTTCTGTTTTCAGGCGGGTGTTCTACCCACTGGACTATCATGTCGCCATAGCATGGCATATAAGCAGGTGGCATAGGTACAATCTAACATTCTACAACCAAATCTACTACCAAGCTGAGTGCTGTTTGTCCTGTAATTATGACAAAATATTTTAATTGAGTTACAGTTAATATGTTTTTTTATACTCCTACAACTTTTCAATTAATTTGACTCACATTGTCCCAGTGATTGGTGGTTGATGCAGCTGGAGACCAGTGACCTTTTTTTCTGATCTTGTATTTAAGCTCAGCTCAGTAAGTTAGTGGGATAATACTAATTATAAAATCATGGCTACCTTTATTTGTAATTCTTTTAATGGTGTCTGTGTCTAAATGTCTCAGTTCATCATGCAATGTTACCTTGAATGGGATATTCATTCTTATCCACAAGATGGACAAAGTTGTTTAAGATGTTAAAATACTATACTGTATTGACAGAAAATTTATAAAGCAGTCAACAATTATATATATAAATCAGAACCATCATCATAAATAAGAAGTTCAAAATAAATATATAGCTATTATAAGCTAGTTGCCATGTAGTGTCAGCTTAGAATGTCACTACCCCTTTCTTCCCATGGGTGGCGACTAAGGGTATTTTTAAGTGGTTTTTATGCAATGCGGTTGGAGACCTATCACCAAAAATTCTTTATTTATACCATCTTCTTTCTTATCAACATCCAAATATGGCTGAGGAGTTTCTATCTCAAAAGCTCTGGCTACCCGTTTTTGGGATTTATGGTCATGAGTTTGTGTATGTATGTACATCTAAATCGAATTTAAAGGACTACACCTTCAACACCTTCAACTAATCTTCATAAATTGAGGTAGTTTCTTCTCTTATAAATGGAGCCTACAGTGGTGCAAAAAAATATAAAAGTGCTAGGTAAATAGGAGGTGGAAATCCCATCTTCATTTCAAAGAACATTAACCATAGAACCATACAATGATTTCTGGTGTATACAATTGCATACATTCATAAACATCAAAACTAGTTTAAATTATACTTTAGCAACCATTTCTTTTTATTGTGCAATAAATAACTGATTTAAATTTTATTAGCCGCATAGTGCCGGCTTAGAATATCACTACCCCTCTACCCATGGGTGTCGTAAGAGGGGACTAAGAGTATGGAACTTTTTTAAGTGGTTTTTGGGCGATGTAGTTTAGACCAGTTTAGATTAATAACAATACCTTATTTCTACCATCTTGTCCCATATCAACTTCCAAATGTGGCTGAGGAGTTTCTAGCTCCAAAGCTCTGCTACCCCTTTTTTGGTATTTATGGCCGTAAGTATATGTATGTATGTCCTTTTTTATCGTACAAGATAAAACCAAATAATATATACAGTTCACAAATAAAAAAACAAGTTATGCTTCTGTTACCATCAATCTAAATGGACATTGTCTGCAAGTAGCTTCTAATCACAATAATATAATCTATTAGGTACATTCCCAACTACTTTATTACATAAAATATAAATATTTATATACTATATAGGAGAAGATAACAGCTAATCCAAGAATATTAGATAAAATTTGCTATTTCTGAATTAATCATGTGAACAATAAACATTGCTACTGGTTATTGGCAAATTAGTAAAAAGTAACTGTCTCATACATTGCCACTTCATATTTAAATAATGAGTAATAAAACCAAATACACAACGACCTTCCATCATCGACACACGCGGTAATCATTTACGCCTTTTATCATATAAGGCTATGGCATGAGTTCTCAAGGTAAACCACAACATGAAAATATAACATAACTCAAAACTTACCAACTGCCACTTCGACTTGCGCGTGGGGTCAGCTATCGTTATGAGGAGCCTGTGTATCATCTGAATTGTTCCTTCATAATATACCAGAGCCGATTCATAATTGCCCATCAAAGCCATCTCTCGAGCTAACTTCGTGTTCTCGCAAATTTCGCCAACAGAAACAGCCATTATTGTCATTCCCGCTAAGTGCAAGCAAGTTGCAATTCCTTCACAAAAATATTTCTTTTCCTTCTTGGTTTAATACCTTCTCACCGAGAAAATCGTGAGATTTTCTCTGATAACGAGATCGTTACACTTCACATTTTAATACACATAATTTGTTATACTTTGATTGGTAAACTTAAGATGATTTTCAGTGTTTAATTTCATCCACATACTGTATCACAGCTGATCAGAAATACTTAATTAATTTGAGTACAAAATAGTTAAAAACACTGCGAATTTATCTAACAACGTCTTTTTCTGTTTCTTTCTCTAACTAAAAGTACGTACAATCAATCAAGTCAATTTCAATTTCAATGACTTGACTGTCGTGACTGACATGCAGTGTTGCCATATTTTATTCTTCTTTTCCCATGTTAATATAATAATAAAATCCCTACCTTCAGATTTTCATGAATACTCGACTAAAATTGCTAGTTCACACCAATGCTTATCACTCATATTTTTAAAGAGCATTTTTAATTGAGTATTTTGTTCAAAGAAGAAAGTAAGCACTGTGTCTATTTAAGCTTTGCTGTAAGATGCTTTCTTTTATACAAAACGACTAAATAAAATAATGTGGCAGTGACAATGGCAGGACCTCTTCCAAAAGTCAATAACTATCCTATGAATGTTTATCATATTAATATATAGATACGGGGTTCCCTAGTGTCTCCTACTATCTCCAACAATGTTTAACTACAATTACTACTCTGGCGTTTGTTGGCCCAGTATGTTGTATTTTACAAATAAAGAACAATTTAACTAAAAACATAATATATTCTAAAAATCCTTAATACATACATATACTCACGGCTATAAATCCCAAAAAGGGGTAGCCAGAGCTGAGAAATAAAAAATTCCTCAGCCACTTTTGGAAGTTGCGTGGGGAAAAGATGGTTAAATAAAGGTTGTTGGTGATGGGTCTCCAACCACATCGCCCAAAAAGCCCTTAAAAGCCCCAATACCGATAGTCACCTCTTACGTACACCCACCGAAAGAAATGGGGTAGTGCTAAGCCGACACTATACAGCTATTATAATAAACAAGGTATATCAAAAATTTTGTAATATCTTCATACATACATATAATCACGGCTATAAATCCCTAGATGGGGTAGCCAGAGCTTAGGAATTAGAAATTCCTCAGCCACTTTTGGAAAGTTAAGTGGGGAAAAGATGGTTAAATAAAGGTTCTTCTTATTCATGCATAATAATCTTAATCTTCGGGCATACAGCACATCTTTTTTTGGCAGTGCGAGAAGGAACTGGTTCAACCATTGGTCGCTTTCTTTGTAATATTCCTCCTAGGAGAACTTATACCCGCGTGGGCAAAGTGGGCCATTTAAATCTTTCCTGCATTTGAGGCATGATAAGATTTATTGCCATTTCATTTCCTACAGATTGGAGATGCGGTTCGAGACCCATCACCAACAACCTTTATTCTACCATCTACCCCTTTTTGGGATTAATAGCCGTGAGTATATGTATGTTTGTATGTATTCCTTACAGATCAGGGATGGCAATGTCACACGCTTCTGTCTCTTCATGCTGTTCTTCATGTAAACAACGAGTTATTTTTTGGTCCATCCTTGGCAACTAACTTTTTGAATGCTGAAATAATAACTAAAATAAAATATTGAAAAACCGCTGAGACTAAATAACTGTTTTGTCAATAAATGTTCTTGCAAAGAGCAACTTATACTCTCAATAATATTGATTATAATAATAAAAAACTTACCTTTTAGAAGAAAAGTATGTACATGGTATCTTTTAAGAAACATCTCCAAAGAAAATTTCTTGAAAAAACTACGATATTACTACCGTGGGGTCAGAGAAACCCTAAAACTACCAAACTATTTCTTTCCTTTATTTATTAGTAATAATCCTCAGGGAGCGTTCAAATATTACGTAACGCAATTTGGGGGGGCGGGGGGGTCTCGTAAAACGTTACGATGCGTTACACGGGCGGGAGGGGGTCCTTCTTACAACACGTTACGTAACATTATTTCTTTCTTTATATAAAAAAATAGGGAAATAAAACTCAAATTTATAAAAAAATAAACAAAATACGCAGGTGTTGCGAATTAAAAATCTCTTGTTTTATTATAAGGCAATTAAAACTATACGAAGGATAAAAACTATAACAACTTTTTGCGACTTCAGGGTAAAAATGATGACTTGAGTGTTACGTAACCTTTAGAGAGGGGGGTGGGGGGTACAGAAAAACGTTACGGAGCGTTACAGTGGGGGGAGGGGGGGTCAAAAATCTTCAAAAATTTCGTTACGTAATACTTGAACGCTCCCTCAGATGAGGTTTTCATGAACAAAAATTGTTTGTTTTAAGGCTCATTAAATCCTAAGGACAAGATGGTAGCTGACATTTAATAGATTAGCCCGAACCTTATGGCCGTGCGTTTTGTTTTTGCAAAAAATGCTGAACACAGCTGTTAATGAAAATTCTTTGTTTGTATGTAACATTTTACAAATAAATTATTTCATATATAAGGGCATTATGTGAACCTGTTTGTCAAACTGGTGCGAAACTAGAGTGAACTATGCCTGTGCGTAAAGTATAAATACCTAAAATCAATATATGGTAATATTAACCCATTACTAACCCGTTATTTCGACATAGGCTCCTTCAAATATTATTGAATTCCATATAAAAATATAAATAAAACTAACGGAACGAAAAACCACGAAATACATCTCAAAATATGTGAATTGCATATTTAAACTAAGGTAGTAAACACCGTGTAGTGCCGGCTAAAAATGTCACTACCCCTTCCTACCCACGGGTGTCGTTAGAATTGACTAAGGGTAAGAGGCTTTTTAGTGGTCTTTGGGCGATACGGTTGGAGATCCATCACCAACGATACTTTTTCCTACCATCTTTTCCCCTCTTAACCTCCAAATGTTGCTGAGGAGTTTCTAGCTTTGAAGCTCTTGCTATCCCTTTTTGGGATTTATGGGCCTGCGTATATGTATGTAAGTATCTGAAACTAAAGTTTTGATGTTAATTCTATAATTGTCTGTACATCCATTACTTAATTAATTTACTAATGATAATAATAATCAACAAAAC
Source organism: Bedellia somnulentella (assembly GCA_963576735.1). Classification (NCBI taxonomy): domain Eukaryota; kingdom Metazoa; phylum Arthropoda; class Insecta; order Lepidoptera; family Bedelliidae; genus Bedellia; species Bedellia somnulentella. Next base: position 11,458,797 of record OY755191.1, on the reverse strand, counting down.
ATGGCATTGAAAAATACAACATCTTATTTCGAATTTACAAAAATATAACAATAAGCGACATGATAGTCCAGTGGGTAAGAACACCCGCCCGAAAAACAGAAGGGCGTGAGTTCCAATCCTGGGACGGGCCTACACCAATTTGTCTTTTCTAAAGTCATATGTGTGGTTAATTTATCATGGTTGCTAACGGTGAGGGAAAACATCGTGAGGAAACCCACATGGCTGAGTTGTACTTAGTCATGTGACAGTGTATTCGTACAAAAACGGCGATAGGCCTGCCCCCTATCACGTGAGTACACTGTCTAAGCAAAACGTGGGTACCTTCTCTGGAAACTAGATGGCGCTTGCCATGTGAGTTCAGGAGTATTGGTACCTCTGCCAACCCCTTCGGGGATAAAACGGCGTGAACGTTTATGTTTATGTTATGTTTAACGTTTATGTTATGTATAACAATAAATTCAGATATAATATACTAGTAAATAGTAAAAAAATGATCAAATACATCACATGAAAATATAGATTTATTATACACTTATTTAATGAAGGTTATAGTAGTATTTATTCCACAGACAGACCCAAACACGTTGGGATGATATTAACGAGGAAATAACGTTTAAATCTTGTTGCCAAACACCCAGATTTGAAGAATATTCCAAGAACCTGGCAGCACTGCTGACGTTCAGACTTTGTTTTCTCTATGGTCCGCCATATGAAATCAATTTTGTCTGAAGTTAGCATATCATGAGCCAATGAAAAGTTAAGGTTCATACTTTTATGGTGTTTTTTTATATAATTGTTTTAAGGCCCTGGTTTCTAGAGCTTTTGAGCGCATACTTTTATATCCTACAGACCATAGACTGTAAACTAGAAGTAACATATTAATTACCACAGTGCCACCAAAATTTTAACAGTGAATATAAGTTTGCCGCTTTTTAATGATAAAGATTAAAAACATCAAAATATTTATTTCTTATCGGGAATGTCCCTTACAACTCTTAATCTTGTCCTTTGCACTAGGCACAGCCTGTAACGCAAACGGACAACCATTTAATTTTCAATACATTTAATACAATGGATTACAAAGTATGGATGTTGAATAGAATAGAGCAGAAAAACACTTTATTGAACATCAAAAAAGGAAACATATTCACATTTACAAATTCAATAACAAAAGTACAATTGGCTGTCTTATCACTAAAAGCTATCTCTTCCAGAGAACCTTTGAATAGAAAGATAAATAAATTACTGTAATGTGAGGTAGGTGCTCAACAATATGATGAATCAAAAATCTATGCTTAATTCTACAAAATCTACACAAACAAAATTCAATAGAGAGGATGGAGGATTGTAAATTGTTAAAAGAGATTTGTTGCATTTTCACTATATACTACAAGTACTCAAATAATTATGATCTTTACGAAATATAGGAAACTTATTTCAGTGAAAGCCTAGCATTGCACAAGTAATCCACTAGTAATGTCCGCCATATAGATGCTGGTACATACGGAAATAATATTAAGAATCAACGATTTCCCCGTTTATGTTTGAATCTTAACGAAGAAAGAGGCAGTAAATGTTAAATAGATACCACAAACTATAACAACTATTATAGGTACCTAACTAATTCTTGAATATAATAATAATAACTAATCTGAATCTGAGTGAAGAGGACATACCCTGCAGTGTTGCCAACAAGTCAAGACCGTATGTCGCCCAATTTTCAATGCTTGAGTAGCCTAAAGTAGCCCAAACCCGAAACTAAAATAAAAACCACCTTTTTAACTATTTACTTATGTATTTATATTATAACTTCCTGTACATACAATAAAATCAGTACTTAACACTTAAACAACAAGTCTTTTAAAGTAAAGAACTAAAAAAGTAAAAAGTATCAAAACAGTGTTTTAAAGTTAAAGAAAGAAAAGATTTTAAATTGGCGTGTCCAAAGACTCATTAGCCAGACTCTAAAACATTATTCTGCTTGATCTGCTGCGAGCAATTTCTGTTCTTGCCCTGTTTTGTTATTAAATAAATATATACGGACATATTATACACAGATCAAGTTAGCCCCAAACTAAGTAAGACTTGTATTATGGGATACTAACTCAACGATATATTTAATATTATACAATACACATATAAATAACATCCAAGACTAAGAAACAACATTTACGCTCATCACATAAATGATGCCCTCAGCGGGGATCGAACCCGCAACCTCCGGACCGAGAAGCTAGTCACCTATCCACTCAGCCACGGCTGTCGTCAAAATTACTCCTAAAGGTTAAGCGTACAAGCGTCCTAAAGGTTAAACATACTGATTCGAATATTCGGTTGATTCGAATTTAAATTTTTGCAACTCCACCTGTGATATTTTCACAGTATTGCCAACATGATCTCAGAGGTATTTAGAGATGAAACGTTCAATATGGGTGAAGGGTTTTGCCAATGGGTTTTGCCATCTTTTTATCTTGATTGTCGTATATCTTCTTATGTAGATTATTTTTTTGTGCTTATTTGTGTCGTAATTCGATTATAAATAAAAGTAAATTTAATCTTTTTCGAGTAGCCTAAACGGCGACCAGTCGCCTTTACGATTTTTTGGTCGCCGTTTTCCAATCTGAGTAGCCTAAATGGCGAAAAATCGCCTACGTTGGCAACACTGATACCCTGCTCTTACCATAGACCACAGGAAAACGTTTCAGTTCTATCTTTACAATGCCTATTTTTCTTAGGTTGGTAGTAAAATATTAAATTAATATAATTGTGATTGTCTTTACGATTGAAATGTAATCTTCTATAAGTAAATCAATTAATCAAAATATGTGTAGGTGTTTAAAGAATATGTATTTTCTAATTAGCCTACATTTGTTATATAAAATAGAATATGTTCATAATAGTTAGATATGAAGTTAGTAAACAACGCTTTGGCGCCAGAGCGGAACTTTCACATTTTTTTAATGTTGGTTAAACTGAAATTCTACGTGGTCGCAGTAGCATGGTAGCGAATGTAAACATGTTATAATAAGTGACAAAGGTCTTATTTAAAATATTTCCTTAATTTCTACATAAAATCCTACAAAATTAGTCTGCATGCAGCGCTATTAAGGTTGTGTAGAACTTATTACTTACCATAAAAACCTGTATTGTTTTTTTATAACCAACGTGAAGTTAGGTTTAGAAGCGTCCTACAAGTTCCTCGTATAATGGCGGACGCCAATAATTCGGTAGTTTCGTGCTTCTATTGTTCGTAGTGTAAGCATCTTAGTGTATTTAACTTTCTGGAATGTGTTAAATAAAAAGTGATACACTCCAGTGTGATAAAAACGTGATAGTGATATGAAATGTATGTTTTCGTGATAACCAAAGCCCCAGCAAGATAGTAACCTTTTCCTCTAACCTCATTTACGGTTAGTAAAGTAGATATGTGATTGATGTGTCTAGATACCTCATCGAATTGTATTCCGCCCGTATGTAATACTGTTAGTAGTGAAAATTTAATGCAATTTCGTGATGGAAGTGTCTACGGCGCGGTTTTGGAATCCGACGCCCGATTTCGACGTAACGTAAGCGAACCGGTCCACCGCTAAACAAGTGTATGTAGGTACGGCTATCGTCAGCCGAACATGGCTGCGACGCAGGCCGAGACTCAACGTAGTGAAACTAATTTAGAGCAGAATCCTACCGAGCAGTTAGACTCGAGGAATGCGCTGCTACAAAACGGCACGGAAAAGTCGGTCGGGCGCGTCCCGGCCGACGGCGTCGTGAACAGTAAAAAACAGCCCGCGATGGAATCGGGAGGGCCTCGTGAAGGCCCCGAGGCGCCAGGCCACGAACGGCCGGAGCAGTATGGATATCGGTACGGGGACGGGGAGTACTACCGCGGTGGGTTCCCGGGCAAGCCGCGGGCCGCGCCGCCGCGGTTCTTCCCGAGCCAGGGTCCAGGGCAGGCCCCGGGGCCGACGCCGACGCTGAACTCGCTGCTGCAGTCGCCGCGCTACCCCAACAGCTACGAGCAGCCGCCAGCCGGCTACCCGCCCGCGCCTGGCTGGCCGCCGCCGCGTCCCATGCCCCCTTACTCTCCACAGCCGGCCCCTTACAGAACTCCACCGGTAAGTTACTTTTTTTTTGTAAATAGTAGGTATAATCATTTGGTTAAAAGCCATTTAATGGTTTAGACGATGGGGGAAAGAATAGCCAGCAGGTGATGGGCTGGTCATCCAATTGTCTACTGTGTACTATTTTACCAATTGTTAATTTTTCTGGTATCTCTCAACTCAAAGCCTGCACTACATATATGTGTGCTAGATAATTATAATGTGTATTGATAATGGTCTAAAGGTTGTGGAGCTATGATAAACATTAAAAGATTTATTTAAGAATTCGGATCTTTGTAGGATATGTAAGTTTGTTTCATTTATCCACATCTTCTGATCAACAACATTAGTGTATTAAAATGAGAAATAATAAATTAATGACATATTCATGCCTTAACTCTTTTTCTCTCTGATAACTTATGTGTGAGCGGGGATTTTGTTATCAGAATTAACAGGGTAGCAAAGCTTTAATCACAATTGATATAATTTCAATCTTACCTCCTAAAAAGTGTATTTAAATGTGTAATTATACTGAATGTAAATATCATATCACATTTAAGAGATATAAAAAAAATTCTTCTGCTATAAAAAGAGTTCCCTCAAAACACTTTAACATAACATGATATAATTACAAGCCTGTCTTCAACTTCTTCTTCTTAAATGATAACAGATTATGGATAATTGCAGTGGTGTATATTGCAATAATATTACTGTCAAAACAGATATTGTTTCAAGTTCACATGCATGGGTGAATATCCTCAGGAACTATTTATTTTTACTTATATTATTATTATTTCTTTTAGAATTTTGCAATAACTAGTAACTAATTCTATAAATGCTGTAATAGACACAATAATAATCAATTTTGGCCACAGTGATTGAAATAATACCCTAACCATAAAATTATAGAACTACTTCATTGGTATCAATATGTTAATAAGTTCTGGATCTTGTCATTCATTTGAAATATTCACATAGCATAAAAAGGATGCCAGAAATAAGACTAAAGAAGTGTTAATAATTTACACCTGAGTACATACATACATACACCCACATACTCACGGCTATAAATCCCTAGAAGGGGTAGCCAGAGCTAAGGAATGAGAAATTCCTCAGCCACTTGTGGAAGTTGCTAGGGGAAAAGATCGCCCAAAAAGCTCTAAAAAGCCCCAATACCATTAGTTGCCTTTTACGTTCACCCACCAGAAGAGATGGGGTAGTGGTATTCTAAGCCTACACCATACAGCAAAAACCTGAGTAATAATATAGTTTGCAGGTGTTTACTAAATAATAAAATGCATAATTGCACCTAGTTTTATAAAAATAATCTATTTAAATATGTTTTCTTTATGATAATTATTGACAAACATATGTAGCATTAATAACTTTTTAGTAAATCTCATATCTAGTCAACAAATCAATTATGGGGACAGCCAGGGGACTGTGTTTTTAGAGCTTCTAACACGTGTAGAAAAAAAAAAAATAGTTATGGCACTTAAAACAATGAGCCTGTAAAGTTTTGGGATTAGAGTATCTTTAGGAGTTATTATTTGTTAAATAATTAAATTAGTTATGGAAAAAATTGGTCGGGACAGCCAATTACGAGCTTACAGAGAAATGCCCATATATATCCTTATATAAACTTACTTTCATGTTCTAAAGTCAAACTAAAACATCATTCAAGAGAATGTGACATATTGTGTCTTTTAGCTGAAAAAGTTTTTGATCAATTCAAAAATCTAGAGTTATGCGGTTGTGTATGTGGCTGTAGCACTGCTAGTACATTATTCTTTTGTGTGTATTTTATTGCCTGACTTGGAACTATAAGTCCTGGTATTTCTACCTTCAAAAGTCTAGTTTTATAAGAAAAGATATGGTAGCATATACAAATAAACCCCATTAAGTTTGGAAGACACTAATTTTTTATACACTCCTGAAAAACCTTATATATATTACTTTATATATATTTGAAACTGGATTTTTGCCTTTTCTTATTCATTGTTTTATTTCTGTTAAACTTTTGATAATTATTTTAGTGATATGAGTATTTACCAATTAAAGTCCCAGTTATTGGATAAATAATACAAGTTTTTTTCATATACTCATACATTCATATAGGTTAGGTTCTTGGTTCATTCCCTTTTTTTTAAAATGAATATTGTTCTTCTCAACACTTATCTTTACATGGTTAGGTTAGTCGTCTTGATGCACCACTTCTAAGACTAATTTTTCAATTCTTATACTACACAGACTTGAGTTTAAATATGTAAAATGTTATATGCCATTAGTTGTTAATTTGTTAAAGTCTATGATGCTGCATAGGCAAGCCACATTTCCAGACTGACAAGAATGGTAGAAGAAGCCTTTATATTTGGCTTGCAAAATGCATCAATAAATATTTATCAGTAACATATCGGTTACTACAGAGATGTAATATCAAAGTGGGTTGTTCAAAAACAGTTCTAGTTTAAAAGGAAGAAGTGTATATATCACAACATAAGGTGTATTATATCACTTACATGTAAAGTCTTCTTATAAAGGAATCAAGAGAGGTTTGTCAAGATCGTACTAAGTGGCGATCGATAGTCTCTGCCTAACCCAATGGGAATAATGCGTGTGAGTATGAGTAAGTAAGTAAAGTCTCCATCTGAACAACATCCTTGATTATGTGCATAAGTTAAGCTGCCTTTCTGGTAGAATTTTCAGAAAGTCCTTCTTTCATATGCTTTTTTTCACATTTTTATTGTGTTATTAGATCAACAGTTCATCAATCATGTCTTTTTGTCACTATCACTATTTTCTTATTTTTCTTACTGCTTTCTATTGCATTCCTTCTTCTCATACGTACATACATAACGGCTATAAATCTCTAAATAAGGTAGCCAGAGCTTCAGAATCAGAAAATTCTTCAGCTGCCACCTTTGGAAGTTAAATGGGGAAAAGATTGTAAAAATAAATATTTTGGTGATGGGTCTGTAACCTCATCGCCCAAAAATAACTTAAAAAGCCCTGATAACCTTAGTTGCCTCTTACAATCACCCATGGAAAGAAATGGGGTAGTGCTATTCTAAGCCAACAGCTTTTTCTTCTCATTCTCTTTGTATTGTATTATAGTTGTCATACTTCTTCTATTATTATTTTTCTCATTGCTTATAATTTTGTACAGCTATCCACTTATTTTCATTACTTATAATTTTTCTCTTTTACTCATATTATAAGAACAGCCCACTCATAAATAAGCATACTCAAGGGTCAGAAACTCATTAGGAAGAAATGGAATAAAATCATTATTTTAGCATTTTAAGATCACATTTTCATTTTTGACTAGTGAGACAAATTAAAAAAAACATAGTAAAATAATGAACCATTATCCAATCCATACCTCCCAAAAAGCACCGTAAATTTTGCAATGTTTTTATCAGACTCTAATTTTTGGATGTTTTCTTGTAGTGGGACTTGTTACATGTTAATCCCTGAAGGGCTGGCAGAAGTACTAGTACTTCTGAACATCACATCACATAGTCATCTCGTTCAGAGTACACATGTTTTTCTTTAACAGGGTACACACACATCATAGAGGGTGGGCGTATTGCTTTGTATGAACACCAGGTATGTGGGTTTCCTCAAGATGTTTTCCCTCACTGTTACAAAGCATCATAAATTAAATACACATATGACTTTGGAAAAGACATATTAGTATGCACCTGACTCAGGATGTGAAACCATGCATCTCTGCATGATATGTGGTTGTTCTCCCCACAAAGCTCATGATCATGAATATGTATATGTTGTTTCTCACCTTTTATGGTAATATCTTATGTTTCTAAGTTATTAACTAACTTCTAACTTCAATAAAAAATACATGCTTAGAACAAAGCAACAGGGTAGCCATAGTAAAAAACAAAACCATTGTCACTGATTAGTTTAATTTGACAAAATATCAAATTTTCATCTTTTCCTTAGAATGCCCTAGTAATTTAAATCTACAATTTGTTTGTGGGAACAGCAAAGATATACTGGCCAGTACACCCCTGCTGTGTACCAACTTATAATTTGTATCTATGCTTAACTCGAAAAACATTTACACTCCGCGATGTAGGAATATGAGTGAGACGCTGCTATGTGCGTTTGAGTCCGCAGTAGTGTGCGCTCTAACATGACTCCCACAGTACTCCCCTCCTAGTCGATACGACAATATCAAAGCTAGGAGGTACCTATTACCAATTACCAAATTCAGTGTGAGCAATGAGGCCGGTGATTGCATGCCTGTAGATGCTCTGCTGAATGAATGGTGTGGTGAGGTAAGCGAGGAATAGAAGTTGTGGGTAGATCGAGAAATGTAGTAGAAAGAAGAGTGTGTTCTTATCGAGGGGTCACCACTGTGGGAAACAGCAAAGATATACTGGCCAGTACACCCTGCTGTGTACCAACTTATAATTCAATTCCTTTCTTTTTCAAGTCAATAACTAGCAAACAGGTGTTCTTTATGGCTAGATTGATAAATTGTTATATGATACAATCTTCTCAATTGTGGGCCACTTTAATTTTAACAGATAACTATAATTACTTGCATTTTTTATTGTAATATGTTTGAGTTTTATTAGCTGTGTATTTTCAGATATTAGTGACTAATGGTACACTGATTTTAAATCATTGTTAGGTGATGGCTGGAGACCCATCACTAACTATTCTTTATTTTCATAATCTTTTTCTTACTAAACTATAGTTGTAAATACTCATACTAAAGTGGCTGAAGCAATTCTTATTCTGCAGCCATGAGTATATGTCCCTATTTAATAAAAAGATTAATTCTTTATGTATTTGTTAGCTTGATGTCACACCAAACTCATAGTTTGCATTGCTGATTCTGTGTTGCATTAAGCAATTGAGATAAAATATATCTGGGCCAAAGCCCCATTCACAACTCAAAAGACCTTAGTTTGAATGCTAAAAATCTAATCAGAGCCCTCATAATTTGAGAAAAGAAAGAAATAATTAGTAAATTTACTTTTATTTGCCGCTATAATTTTCCTATTTTAATTTTTTTCGTCTAAATTAGACTAAAATAAGTTAAAAGTAGTCTTCGCTTAAATAACGGTTTGTAAAAATGTTCATAGTTGCTATACTAAATCTAGAACATTTGTGGGAAATCTAAATACATTCTGATATATTCTAATTCAGTTCCATTTTTGGTCCCTTTCTGAAAAACGTCTGTGACTTTTTCCGCCTTAAGGTGACTCTACTAAAAGCCCTCCCTTGTATTTTTACTGATAAATAACCTTTCAAAATATTATTTAGGCAAATAAATAGGTGATCATAAATTAATAATCTTATAATACAGAACAATAAATAATTCAAGAAATCTAAAGTAGTAATTCTCTCTCACTCAGTAAAGCTTACCTATCATATGCAGTGTTCTTGAGGACTATAAGAGTGTTAGTTAGTTAAGTTAGGTCTATGTTATTTATTGTTCGAGTATTAGCATCTACTTAATTTTACGATTTCTCAGTTTAATGTTTGCTGCGCCTTATTACTGGAAGTATTAGGCCAATAAAGATTTAAAATCTCCGAACAATACACACCAGCATTTTTGTTGTTTCACCCATGCATGTACGACAACTTACCCTGAATCAAAATAATGGATATTAAGATTAACATTGTATGGTATATATTTTATCTCAACAGTATAGTTGTAAAAAGCAACCCAGTGGCGTCAAAACTAAACCTAGTTTTTGTTGAAAGTTTCCAAGCGATAGTGAAAGTTATATGTATCGTTAGGTAAACAGTAGATGGCTGGAGATGCATCGCTCTCCCAGTTGCGAAACGGTGTAAAGGTGTCGGGATTTGTTTGCGGAACCGGCCCCAACGGGTCTTGTATCATTCAGAGCACATGTCTGATGGAGCCCGCATCAATTATGGGAGCCTTGTCGTAACGTTTGAATTTATCAGCTGTGCGTGATTGTACATGATTTGAAGCTTACCTTTTGTAAAAATGTTCTCGTAAAAATATCTAGATGTCTATCGCTGGGGTGATTTGAAATATTATTTCATCTCAATGATTGGTTCGTTGGTGATGTGTTTTGGAAATGTCTTTGTTGTGTGCTTTTTCATGTACGAGATATCTTTTTTCGTATTGCCTTTATTTGACTGTATCATTTTGACATAGATTTGTTATAGACTAAAAGTTGAATGTAAATAAATCGTAATAATCTATTCTACTTCAACACCAAACTACATTTCCGACAACTAGGTATTCTGAAAACTTGGGGACGTAAAAATTTACAGTCTTATGCCTTTTATAGGATAATATTGTTATACTATCTCGGAGTATTGCCGTGTAGTGTCGGCTTAGAATACCACTACCCCATTTCTACTCGTGGGTGATCGTAAGAGGCGACTAAGGGTATAGGGGGCTTTTTAAGTGATTTTTGGGCGATGTGGTTGGAGACCCGTCACCAAAAACATTTATTATAACCATCTTTTCCCAATCAACTTCCAAAAGTGGCTGAGGAATTTTTCATTCCAAAGCTCTGGCTACCCCGTTAAGGGATTTATAGCCGTGAGTATATGTATGTATGTACTATCTCGGAGATTTACAGAACATGTAACAATCGTAGTCGGCATAAGAGAAAATAAATTAACCAAGGTTCATCGTTTAAATGAAACATTTTGAGATAAACTTTGATACACTTAATTACGAAACTTGTCTTGACAACAGAATCGTTCGCGATAGTGACATAATGAGCTGCCGGCTAATTAGGCCAAACTTCTGCTAGTCGCTTTTACGTCGACTAATTTCTACATAAAGACGTTTGAACTTGAACCCAGATTGTAATTTAACTCTTCAGTCAAGCGTTAAGGAAATATAACAATATGATATTAGTTAGTTATTATTATTAATACTGATGTGTTAAAATAGTATTGGCAGCCAGGGAATGGAAGAGTGGCTTTACTTCAGACCCCTTTAAAAGGAAACCCAATTAAAAGTCTATTGAGAGGATAAATTCCTCCTTATAAACTGTAAATGCTGGAAAACCCTTTCAGTAAGTTTTTCTGAGAGGGAAACCATTAGAATGAGATTCCCTATCTTAGCTATTGAGCTGCTTGTATTCAGACTATAAAATACCCAAATAAAATCTGAATAGACACAGCGCCCCGCCAGCTGGCGCCGTATTTTCGAATAAGTGTCATGTCACTGTTTTACGCTAGTCTGGTACAAAGATAAATTGGTCATCGCAAAAGCGACTGATACGTCACGAGTAATCAACCGAACATCATGATGTTTTGTACCCGCAGAAATAGGTGAAGATTATATTCCGATTTCTTCATTCGATATTGCTGTGTGGCTTAGAATAACACTACCCCATTTCTGCCGGTGGGTGTACGTAAGAGGCGACTAACGGTATTGGGCTTTTAAGGGATTTTTGGGCGATGCGGTTGGAGACCCATCACCAACAACCTTTATTTTGCCATCATTTCCCCACTCAACTTTCCAAAAGTGGCTGAGGAATTTCTAGTTCCTTAGCTCTGGCTACCCCTTCTAGGGATTTATAGCCGCGAGTATATCTGTGTATGTATGTTCTTCATTCGAAAGGAAACTATATTATAAAAAAAATGAACTTACACTCACGGCTACAAATCACAAAAAGGTTTGTTCAGAGTCTCGGAATTAACAGTTATTCAGCCATTTGTGGGAGCTATTTGGGAAGAAGATTGTAAAAATAAAGCGTCGTGTCGTTGGTCTTCAGCCACAGCGCCCTATAACTTCTTAAAAAGTTCCTTAATATGGAAGAAATTCTATACGATACTTCACAAAGTACACTAGTTTTTCGAATACTTAAGTTGGTATGTACATTACGTGTTTTGACTGAGATTCAGCCGCATGTCATCTTTGAATATTCCAATCTAAGAATACTTTTTCTTGCTCAGAACTTCAGGAATTTTCAAAAGTGTTTTGTATATTGTATATGCCGCTTTTTCGAAGGGTCCTGATTACTTGGTCACTTAGTACTCTTCATTGCTGTAGCTTACATCAGGGACGGTTGAATTTATTTGCATCACAGATAACAAATATTTTCGCGACTACATTCAAGTTAACCCTGCCCCCATGAAACTGGAAAGACTCGTCTCAACAATGTCATTCATAATAAAACAATGCATCGGGCATATGGTTGTTTGCAAGTTCACACCCAAGGTCAAACGCGTGTAAGGATGTACTTGTCCGTTTAGTGAGCTGGTGACGTCACACTGCCCCACTTCCCACGGTTGCCCACTGCGGAGATAGTTGGCGATACAGCGCACTGAGTTTTTCAACAATTGTCATGCCTTGATATATGATTGGTTGGTTCGAACAATGCTTGTAAAAGTTTACTTCACTCAGTAATCAAAGCTATTCTGAAGAATAGAAATACCTGGTTGCAAAGGATGATGGAAGATAGATCATATCATATATATATAGATGGATAAAATTTGAACTGACGGACCAGAGGACGATCTCGTGAATCCTGTGCGAAATACACCGATGAAACCAGAACAAAACACCTTACAGTCTTACATGAAGCCTCTTCAGCTTATTACATAAGGTTCATCGATAAATTATACATAAGTAGACCCTCTCGATTCGCTACCTTTAAGATAGGCAGAGATAATCCTGCCAAATATCTCAGACTCGACTTCGCACTTCGATGGCAGCTGGCTTTTACACCATCCCTGAAAAGAATGGGATAGTGCTTTATTGCTTGCTATACATCTACCGTACGGATTGCCGAATTCGGAGCAAATCCTAAAAAGAAGTCGTACGGATTAGAAATACGCAAATTTATTACAGCAAGTGTATCGTTCGTTGCGGTAAAGAAGTAATTGATGAAATAGTGGATTCGTTGACGTCACAGTGTTAGTCATACATTTTGGCATGCAGTTAATAATAATGTTAGATAGTTGTCGATAAGGAGGCACGTGGGGCCGGGGTCGTCGACCCGAGCTCGTCAGCTCGTAATAATAATAAAATGTTTCCGAGCCACTGGTTCAAGGGCGAGCTGATATCGAGTCGGCTATATTTAGTTGTGCCTGTGTGCGTGCATCACACTATTTATCTAACTTCACTCTCACGATAATAATAGCGACGTCTTTCTAAACCACGTGTTAGAAGCTGGTTGAAGTACTAGTTTATACGATGCGATTTATCATGGTTGTTAACGGTGAGGGAAAACATCGTGAGGAAACTAAGTTTGTTGATATTTAGGCTGATAATTCAGGACAGATGTGTGACAATCGCTTCATTTACCTGCTCTGAGTGACGCCCCTTTCTCGAAAGGTAAATGAAGCGATTGTACTGGTTCTCTCTGAATCTTACCCTTCGACCTTGTGTTTATAGATCTTTCTGGTTTAAAAGCTTAATCAAATATCAAAAATTTAGTTACCTTACGTTTATAACCAAGGAGTTTTATCTGGACGTATTATCCCCGTCTGACATGTTTGGGTGAATTGGTGGCCTAAGTTAGCTAAGTTACTTCGTTAACTTGATGTTTATAAAATCTATAATTCAGCACTTTTATAGCTTTTCGAACATGCCAAATCCTGTCTTGTTTGTTTTCTCAACTTAGTTAATCTTGGCTCAAGTTCAAAAAGACGATTAAGATGTCTCAAAAGTTTTTTTTATCTCTTACATATATCAAATTAGTCTATAACATGAAGCAAATATCTGAAACTGCCCAGGAATGATAACTTTCCTATGCATACTAACGATGTAATACTCACATTTCTTGCGTTTCGTCATTATTATTTCCATTCTATATTACACATTTATTCCTCACAATTCTCTTCAGTGTCGGCTACTTCGCTCCTGATTACTGTCATATAACTGGTTTGTTACGTTTCGTTTACGTATGTAAATTTGTCTTTATGAACCATTCTCTGATTACTAACAACTACAACTGAACTAATTACCTGCACTTATCAAATTGTGAGTCATGCAACCAAAAAAGAGGTAACTATAGTCTTTTGTTTGACGTTGCTGACGTCAGAGCTGCGTTGCTCGCCAATCCTTCCTCATCCACAACATACATGCATCCTTCAATAGCTGCGAAATACGTCGATATCCAAATAGTACTATCTGCCAGCAAACACAAATACACAAACACACATAATTAGAATGTAATCGATTACACCTTGCTGTGCATCGTATTATCGCGAGTCGTCACGCGGTCTGCATTCATTCATACTCGCACGGTATAATGGGTTCAGTAACATCGTGGTTCGTGACGTCACTTAATTGCTAGCTCCCTTCGAAATCAAAACGCCGGATTAATAAGGGAAGTCGGTGTAGGTCAAGCGCGGCCGGTACGTGGCAAATATCTGTGCACTTGAGTGATGAATGTGCCCCGGCTCTGTCGCTGTCTGATTGGATTACTTTGTAAGAGCTACGAATGCAACTCTTATCGAAATAACTCGAAAGATCAGGATGTATGATTCAAAAGCCACTTTACTCCTGTATGTATTCGCGTCTAATGCCGGTAGGAAGTGTTTTTGTAATATGCAACAAAGAAGCTCAACCAATTACGATAACATTACGTGAGTGCAACAACTCAATTACTTCAGGAATTTATATAAATGTGCATGGAATATGCAATATCACACACTTGTCATTAATGAAACGCATACCAAAGACTGAGCTTGCATAGAAAACGTACGGTTGCCAGGGTTGCTTGCAGCGAGGCGTATTTGATTTTAAATTCGATAATGGTTTAAAAGAAAACGCTTATTTTTAGCAGTAGTTTTTGTGATGCAGTTAGAAAAACATTTTAAGTCCTATAAGAAAGTGCCTCCTAACAAATGACTAAGATTTTGGTAGCCTTCGTATGATAACAGATTTTCAATTTGCCAGATGAACACTTTTGTCCACAATTTGGGCGGTAAAAGATTCCCTATATCATGAAATATCTAATTTTCATAAAATTGGACAACTTTCAACAATATTTTGCGAAAACAATCAATTAAGCGGAGCGCGGGCGAGACGTTCGCAAGTCGTGACGTAACATATAATATTGAAGAACATGTAAAGGGGCCATTGTCAAGGACGCGATTACAGCTTTGTATTGTAGTAAAAAGGTTAATAGCATTTTACAAGCATCTCGCTTGTTTATTTTGTTTCACTCTGTACTCGAACGAACGCTTTCTAAATTTAGAACGGACCGATAAGTTTGAGATGTGAAATCATTTCATCACGTTTCGCCGTCCTGGCTCTTTCTTGGAGAGTTATGGACAACACTGTTTAAAGAAAAGCCTTTTTTAAAGAATATCTCGGTTTAAGAATAGAAATTCTTCTCGATCTTTTGTTAGAAATTGTCTCGTTCAATTTGCTAACTAAATCCTCTCTAATCGGTTTTCACCTCCACCATTGATGCTATCGTTAACTCCTATTGCGGTTGTTTTATAACTTATAATTTTTGGCTAAAGTTAGCCACAAGTAAAGAGTACCACTTTTTATTAAGCTGTAGATTTACGTCTCACATTTTGCTTCCGTTTGTTTGCTCCATTCCGAAGGAAATCCCTAAGGCTGTATAAATAATTACGCTAAAGCCTTTAAGAACCCAGTAGATGTTTGAAATAACGCGCGGCTAAAACAGTTTATTGTTTAAACTAGTACTCTTAAACTAAGTATATATATTTTAGTATATCCTACCATATTTCATATTGTGGTTGTATGATAGCCATGATAGTGATTGGCAACATATTTGATGATAATTGCGATGGGCCGCAGACTGGTATTTAGTAAAAACTATTTACCATACAAAAATTATAGCTTAACAAACTACACATACAATTTTCAGATTTTAGCTCCAAAACGGAGGAATAAAAAATTATAAAAAAAATACAGCTTCAATCATTTCTACTCATGTAAATTAATATATAGTTAATACAAAATGTAAAGACGTAGGTACTCATCTTGTATATCTATGTATAAGAGCCACATAGAAGAGTATCGTGCTAGCAGTGTGTGTATGTATGTGACACAAGCTTCATAGTACAAAGTAAAGATGAAGATACAACACGTTTTATGCAGAGCAATCAATAGTTAGTGTATAAATGCATTTTGAAACTACCACATAAGATTCAAACTGAAAACTTTACAGAAATATATGTAATAGTAAGCCTTGAACCCCGTCGGTATCTGTATCTGACATGTAGCGACGGTAAGCGGCAGGGAGGTATATAGTGATAGTAGGTGGGTAGGCAACTGGGATGAAAGGTCACGACCGCTATACAAACTACACTGGGGATCTATTACACTTCGGGTGGTTTTCATTTGGCGGGCTGAGAAAGCGGCGGCGCGGCGGCGATCAGTTTGTGCCGCATTTTTCTGTTGGGAAATGATTTTGATGTTGAGATTGTGATTTTTGTATTTAGCGTTTGTGCTGTAGGATTTCAGTTTGCTGTGCTTCATGTTTTTTTTGTTTCGTGCTCCTGTTATGCAAGTTTTTGCATCATTCATAACTGCAATAGTGTCAAATTCGTTTTTTATTGATATAATTTTCGTGTTACATCTATAATGAATTAAATTGTGTCGTACTCTCATACATTTAATGACCTACCTTTCAAATATTGTCAAGTTGATGATAATGAAACAAGTTAGACAATTCAAATTAAAAGATTGAAATATGTGTACATTATGTTAGTGGGCCCTGATGCAGAGTTGCAAAAAGTTAAATTAAGTTTGTCTTTCAGGTCTTAATTTATTTACAACTATTTTGCATCACTCGTTAAATGAAGACAAATGTAGTTGCGAGTCTAAAACGAGAACAATCTATAGTGCAGTGTTATCTGGAGTGCAACCCACCTGTTGCGGGTGTAACACCTACCTAGAGCTTAGTTATTGCACACTTGACATTCACGCAGCGCTTGACACGCTCGCACCGAAATACTCTACTACGTAATGCTCTTTCTATTTATACTCTCAGCAATTATATCCGTATTTACGATGCTCCCTTATGAAGTGAACTTACAGCTCGACAGTAAACTATTCGACAGTTTCCATTTCAAGTCGTCAGCCGTGTCATAGCACACAGTTATAGTATCGTCTCCGCGCTCCACTTAACACAGTTCTTATTAGAAAAACAGCTGCTCGGTGTCGCGCTCTGCTCTAATTTGGGAATCGCCCGACACCGTTATGTTGCAATGCAAGTGTTCCGACACGTGTCTTCCTCTCACAGGTGTCTCGTTTACCGTTTACCTTCCCATTGTTCAATTTAAAAGCGTATAAAAAAGTAAACCGGTCAGCGGCCCTTTATTTGTCCCCATTGCTATGCAGGAGCGATGAGCTAATAATAGTAATAACCAGTCAATCTCATTCTTTTTATCTCAACAATACGTGGCTCTTTTTTTTGTGAGCGCCGCGAAGGGATAGGAGGCCGCTGCCGCCGGCGTTACATGTAAAAGCCGAGGTGCACGCACACATTAGCATGCTCGTGTTGGTGTGAGATGCGTTTGTTTGTAGTGGAGGGAATCCCCAAGTTTTTACACACAATCGGAAGTTATGTAATGTTTGCTCGTATCAGACCGACCGCGCCGCCGCCGCCGCTGCCGCCACCCAGCAGCCGTTATTTTGTAAGAATGCCGATACAATTAATATTTGCTTCTCATTAGTCACGCGGAGGTCATTAACACCAGCTCTGTTTAAATGCTGTTTATATTATCTTCGGTTATTATTGTTACGTGAGCGGATGATTTACACAATTGATTTATTTGCGGAGCGCTGCCGGTGTTGGCGACTGTATCGCCGCTACCTAAACATTGTGGTACCATTCAATACATTCATTTTGTCAAACAAACTGATTTCATCAAATAGAATTGCGGTACTGAAATGAATTATGCAATTATATGACTTTTCATTGATCATACTTCATATCGCTCTCAACCGTTCTCAGATGAATCATATCTAGCATTATGGTCTCTAAGGAGATCTCCATGGGTAATTGTCCTCCGCGTTTACTAACAGCTTTGCTGGCTCAGTGCAAAGATAGGCCTCAGATGTGTATTTGCAATATTTTTTAAAATAAAATTATGAATGGTTAAAGTAATCTGAGTAGTAAATTCATCGAGATTGTAAAATATCATTAAGACACTGAGTTTTATTAAGTCTCTGCTTCCGAATCTTTCAATGGTTCATAATCAAGATCACAAAACAATATTCATTAAGTATGTTTTTGCAACCACATCTATATCAACAAAACAAACATAGCTGAAATCCTGACACGAACCCTGACAAAAACAAGACGTGACAGATAATTAGCTATCCGGCCAAGTCCTTCGGCCGAGTAAATTACTTGGTTTCAAGTGTAATCACAACACGAGTGCTCGGTTACGAGGGCTGCTATTTATGTATCCGGAACTGGCCACTTACAGAACAATAATTTAAAAAGTAATTACATCATTTAAAAATAGAACTCTTTAGCTTTAGAATACATTTATTTTTATGTGACTGTCAATTGTTTTCACATCGTAGCGTCATTTTGAAAATTGCGTGTCTTCACCACCATGGATTTAACTCGTGAACATTTTCGTGCCATGATTTTTTACGATTTTCGGCGTGGTCTAACTCAAAAACAGTGCATCGATCAGCTTACTTCGACTTTTGGGGATGAAGCACCCTCAAAGACCACTGTGTATCACTGGTTTAGCGAGTTTAATCGTGGACGATCTAAGCTTACTGATGAAATTAAAGAAGGTCGCCCTAAAACGGTCGTTGTACCTCAAAACATCGATGCTGTCCGGGAACTAATAACTCAAGATCGTCATGTTACATATCGTGAGATAGAGGCATCTCTGGGCATTAGTATGACGAGCATACATAAGATACTTCATGAACATTTAGCTGTAAAAAAAATTTGCTCCCGTTGGATTCCGCACAACTTGAGTATTGATCAAAAACAGGCTCGTGTCGATTGGTGCAAAGAAATGTTAAAAAAATACAACCGTGGTGCGTCAAAAGCTGTTTATAATATCTACACAGGTGACGAATCTTGGATCTACGCTTACGACCCCGAAACTAAGCAGCAGTCCACGGTGTGGGTGTTCCAAGATGAGCCGAACCCAACAAAAGTTATTCGTGCAAAAAGCACATTGAAGCAAATGGTCGCTTGTTTTTTTGGTATAAATGGCCATGTAGCTACAGTGCCTTTAGAGAATCGTAAAACTGTTAATTCGGAGTGGTATACGACCATTTGTTTGCCGGAAGTCTTTGAACAAATAAGAAAGACTAACCGACAACGTAGAATCATTCTGCATCACGACAATGCTAGCTGTCACAGGTCGGCCGTCACAACTCAGTTTTTAGAAGCTCAAAAGATCGAATTGACAGGTCATCCGCCGTACAGCCCTGATTTGGCACCCAATGATTTTTATTTATTTCCAAATGTGAAGAAAAAATTACGTGGTCAACGTTTTTCGAGCCGCGAAGAGGCAGTCGATGCGTTCAAAATGCACGTTTTGGAGATACCTCAGTCTGAGTGGAAAAAGTGCTATGAAAATTGGTTTCAACGCATGCAAAAGTGTATAGATCTGAGCGGCGAATATTTTGAGAAGCAATAAAACCATATTAATTGATATATGTTTGTTTCTTTTTTTTATTCCGGATACATAAATAGCAGCCCTCGTACATCGCGAGGAAATGTTGCGCTTAATGATGGTGACTCAGACCATGTACATGAACGTGTACATGTGGTATTTTATAATGTTAACTATCATGTAGCTATAGAAGTGCCTTGCACGACCTCTGACATTCTAATATACTTATTAAACATAGTAATTTTATAACGTTAAAAAAACATGTTGCAAAAAGACAACAAGAACATTTAACTAGTCACCATTCCTGAACATTCGTTATAGAAATGCGGCCCCTATGATAGTAAAACCATTGTATTTTTCCCTCTCTACCTTAAATGAAGTTTTTTAGACTGTAATGAAAGGAAATTAGAAAGCCTTATACCCACAATTTAATTTAGAATTTCGAAGATCTAAAGTTTGTAGAAGAGGTAATCTCTGATTCTATTGATATATTTTTTGTTTAAAAATCTTAATTAAAGCTTTATTCCACAGTATCTTGACGATTGCTTCTATTACTATTTTGTTGGTTTTAAACAAAATGGGTCTATTTTTTTCATATTGGTATATGAAAAGCTTTATTAATATGATACTGTAGGGTTTCTTTTTTTGAACGCACTAATGTCGCAGTCATATATTGAAAAAGCCTCTACAATTTACTAAACAATAAAAGGTTTGGGATGCATTTGGAGTTCCTTAGGTCAGCTAGCAAATCATGTATCAAACAATACACACCAAACACATTCATTTCAAATGAACCACTTCAGCCTTACGTCACATCTGTCGTCATATCTAAATAGTAGTTAGAGGACGGTAATAAATAATCGCAAATGCACCTGCATGAAATGTACGGCGCGGCCGCTCGCTGTCAGCCAAGATATGAGCGTCCGTCTAATGTTGAGGTCGTTGGCAATGGTACTAATGATAATGACATAATAAGCAAGTGGGTTACTCGCCCGCTCTGAGCCGGTCGCATTCTTCGTCTACCTACATACACATTATACTGCACTTATAATGCAGAGGAGGGAAACTTGTGTGTCTATTTTTCAATTTATCTGTAAGCTATATGTTACGTATTGGAATACTTATACGTTTTCTTAACGGCAATCAAGTATAATTTAAAATCATAACATTCTATGTTGTTCTATTATTGCATAGTAGTAAAACAAGACTGCTTTGATCAGGATGTTATTTTTACAAATCAAAACCTTAACGTGCCTGTTATTTTATTGTTATGAGTTTGTTGTTGAATCCAAAATAGTCTGTCAAAACACAAACATTCGCGTAACAAAAAGTGCTCTGTTAAAATGTCATGAAACATAAAAAGTAAAGACAGAAAGAAAAACAAAAGGAAATAGTGAGCTGTAACACCGAGCGTATTGTGTTGCTGGATTTTCGTTTTTATGAGAGTTGCGTGGTTCGCGCTCTTCAACTAGATAAATAAGGTTTACGTTGTTTATACTGTGGAGTTTTGTAGCGATCCCGCCGACGAACGGGATTTCGCCGACCAACTCTCCCTTTCATATCTTTAATGGGCTTTTATGAGACTTCTAAAGAGCCCTTCACGTTCTGAGGCATCGGGTCACTACGACAACGTCTCTTGGGGTCTGTACTCTACTTTCATTTTCTGTCAAGTTTTACGTTTATGAAAGCCTATTTAATGTGACAAATCTGATTAATCAAGCAATGTAGTAATGTTGGGGTTGTAGTTAGATTGGATTGCGTGAGGCGGAATATCACAGGTGAAATGAGCGGGGCGCGCGGGGTATGGCTCGGCGGGTCAACAGATGCATAAATCAATACGGATGTCGCCGTGTGCGGTGACGCTTTGTTCTTGGCCGAGGCTGCAGAGACGAGCTCCGTCGCGGCGACTTCAGCTAGCCCCGGAAAACTCAGGAAGGCATCGCACAGCCAGATGATTACTTATTATCGTAGGTGGAGGCTGCTGGTGCGGGCGGGCCGCGGATCGATGCGCCGTCCACCAATGGCGGCCGCCCGCCCCCGGCCCGGCACCCCGCGCCCCGCACCGCGCGCGCCCTCCACACACCCCGCGCCCGCCCCGTACACATAAATCATTGAATTTGCTATAAAACAGCCCGATGTTCGTAAAAATGTAACTCTAATTGCGGACACAATTCTCTTGCCGGAGAGGCTGGCTGGCGCACGACGATGTGCCAGTCTTCGGCAGCGAGATTGTGTAGTTTTGAGAGGGTAGAATATTCGGTGCGGCGGAGCGCGAACAAAGCGGGGCCCCGCTCGCCGCCGCCGCCGCCGCCGCCCCGGCTTCGCACGAATAATTGAATTTTCATCGTGGAGCGAAATGAAAGCTGAAAACTGTAGCCGGCTCTTTGTTGGCACAACGAATTATTTGGAACGTTATTAATTTAGATAGTATGCTTTATTTGTACAGTAAACACAAACAATATTATACACTTAACGATGAGATTATGTGACTATAGGTCGGCTGTTTGTTATCATACTACAATATTATGTTCTGAACAAACATCCTGTAATATTTATAAATACAAAATAAGAATCCCGAGAATGTTCTCTCATAGAAAAATAAGGTTTTGTTTTCTATTTTCCCGCCACATCGTTAGTAGCAATGTTTTTAAAATATTGAATTATTTTCAGGTTTATAAGTTTCTAACAATAGGATATTGCTTTACTTTTACGACTTTCTGCTAACTAACTTGTTTGCGAAACATCAAAGCTGAGAATGCTGAAGAAATAACACAACAATCAAATTGGAAACTGTTAGTTGATTGGTACATGACTTGCGTTTTAATTGACACTGTTCCACTCCATCATTAATGATGATGATACATAAATACAAACCAAAAATAATTTATAGAAGGCACAAAAAGCCAAAATGATAGCTGTTTTTCTTGACGTTATATAAACATTATAGATTAAACAATGTATCAATTTTTATTTAATTTTACGATTTTGTGGTTTCCTATGTTTTAACCCCTATGAAATAGCATGTAGTCAGTCTTCAATGTTTATATAATTTAAAAATGACAGGCTTCTTCTGTTTCACAAAAAAGAAGGCCTTGCCTCTTATTGCTCTACATCCTCAAATATGGCTTCTCTTGAGTTTCCTCCGTGCTTGTCCTCTTATCTTTAACTTGTAATCATATTGTAATATATTGTAATGTAATCATATTGTAATATAGGAGGCCAAGCACGGATAATCACTACTGCACAATATAATATCTTATCTACCTATTTTGTATTTGTTAAGCAGCAAACTAGCGCTATTTGAAATAGTTTTCTTTTTATTACTTTGACGCCGTATATTTGTGAAGCAAATGAACTTGTTTTTCTTTATATGTAACTCTGTAATGGTTGTCTGGACAGTCTACCCACTTATCATTCGGAGAAGGAAACGTTTTCAAACTCCACAATTATGCCCTATACCCCAGAAGAGGTTGGTAGAGGTACTAATATTTCTGTACAACACGTTACATTGTCACCTGGTGTTCAGAGTACCCAAAATTTGCTTGGACAGTGTACTCACGTGATAGAGGGTAGGCCTGTCGCCGTTTTGTACGAATACACTGTCACATGATAAAGTACAACTCCCCCATGTGGGTATTCCTAACCATGGTTTCCCTCACCGTTAACAGCCAAGATAACTTAACCACACATGACTTACGAAAAGACACATTGCTGTAGGCTCGACTCGGGGTTCAAACCCACGCCTGTCTGCATGGCGGACGGGAATAGTTAACCATTGAGCTATTACGGTTGGTTGGAAACATTTTGTTATTAATAATGTGTTGTTTCAAATATCTATCAAGCTCAAAGTAACCCTGCCTCATGGTATGGTAGAGGTACTAATACTTCTGAATATGACATGCCATCTTGCTCACCCTCACAGTACAAATCAATATTAACGAAACATATTTCTATTGCTCAGCCCGGCCGAGGCACGCCAGGCGGGTACGCGGGCCCGCCGTACGGGGCAGCGCCGGGCCCCCCGCAGCCGCCGAGCGGGTACGGGCCCCCGGCGGGTTACCCGCAGCGGTACCCTCCGCCCGGACCCGCGGGGCCGCCGGGACCGCCGGGACCTGCACCAAACTCTAGGCCACCTTATTCACCTCATCAGGTAAGTTCTTTCTTATGTTGATGGCGCTTATCTTGTATTGATAATTTATGTGTGCGTTATATTTATGTATGTATTCATGCCTCTGTAACTTTTTTGTGTCTAAGTGGTTAAGATTAAACTTTTTTAAGCTACTTGTTAAATGAAAATGTACCAGCGGTACGTCCCGGGCTTTTTTGGAGAGAGAGTATCTTATTCTACGATAATCTAGCCTATGTCACTTAAATAAAAGGTAACTTTCCATTGGCGAAACAATTTCCAAAATCAGTTAAGAAGATTATAAAAAGGTTCACGTCTTAAGTACTTAACTTATTTAAGAATTCATAGTTAAGGCAAATAAGTCAGATTTAAGTGGTCGACGGTTTGCCGATGTTGGTTGAAATTTGTATAGAAACTTGCAAGTAAAACTTCGCAATTCATAGTATTTACTAAGATTTTCACGATTGCACATTTTTATAATTATAACAACTATTGATTTTCGGATATTTTAATCGCGTGTAATTACATTGTTTTTAAAGCCCGACGTTTCAAAAACTTTTCAGTTATCATGGTCACGGGAAGACTGCGGTGTTATTTGTCATCATTATACAGTACTATAAAATTATTAATACTAACTACCTTCACAAAATTTTAGTTACATTTGCGTTAAATATTTTCTAAGTACAAAAAGAGCTAATGTTATCTGGAGTCTTGCTAGTGTTCTTCCCTTGCTTAGTTGTGCTTATGATCGGGTTCCAAGCAGGTGGTGATTGCCAACCATCATCTCTATTGAAGTTTGGATGTTTCTTTATTTCAATAGATTCGCGTATCAATCGATTCTCTTTTGCTAGAATTGTAGGTTTGTCAAAAAGCATGTGGTGGTTTGGCTTATCAAAGATGTGTACACACAAAGCAGATCTTCCAGGACGCCTATTCACGCAATATGGATGCAATTCAGTTTAAATATGCAATGTGAGAAAAAGGTTTAGGATACTGCAATCATAAGATTCATATACGGCCTATTAAGGAATATTTATGTGCCTGCTAATGGAAGGTGAATCCTCATCAGCTATGTTGAAAAGTCCTTTATGTATTAAGTATGCAGTACATCCCTATCCAGTGCAGTCAATCATACTAAACGTATCGCATTGCCAGTCAAGGAATCTGTCCTTTACGTTATCCAATCAGTCTGCAAATGGACAATTAAAACCGTCTATCACCATTACTCATCGCACTGCTATCAGCTCCATAAAAGTGAGGTAGGTTCTAGTTGCGATCCTTATTTAATTAGAGAACGGAATCGCACTCGCCCGATTGGCTTAATTAAGATATCGTTTGGCGTGATCTAGTGACGTTGTGACAATCGATTTGTTACCGATCCGATCGGGTTTACGTGTCTCGGGTTGTAATTGTCATTGGGGTCGTCAGATCGGATTCGGATGGAATGGTTTTGAATGTTGAATACTTTTTGTAATTTTGAACGTTTCATTGAATGAGATGTTTTGTAAGGATTCGGGTAGGTGGGAAAGATAAACTCTGCTGCTGCTTTCGGGATATATACGACATGCTATGGATATAGGAGAGTTAATGATTTTTCAGCAACCACAGATTTCTTGGCCGCACAGTTCCAAACAGAGCTTGAAACCGTAAAGAACACTATGGAATCGACAAGTCTAAAGGAAACTATATGCCAACTCCGTAATGATTTAGATGAGCGCGAGCGACGCGACTTGATGACTGAAGTGGAGATTTCAGGAATACCGGAAAACGACGGGGAGAGTGTCAGCCACATAGTGTTGGCGGCTGCTGTTAAGATTGGAGTGCAGCTCGAGGAACGGGACATCATATCCGTAGAGCGAGTCGGGCCGCGACGCCCGCGCGCCGCCGCCGCCGTCGCCACCACCCCGCGCCCCCGCCCTATAGTGCTGCGAGTGACTCGGCGCACCGTTCGGGACACGCTACTCAAAAGTGCCAGGTCACGTCGAGGAGTAACAACTGCGGACATTGGTCTACCCCCACATGAGCCTCGTCAGTTTTTCATAAATGAAAGACTAACTAAGCCCAATAGACTATTGTTTGGGAAAGCCCGAGAAGCAGGTCGTACTCAAGGATGGCGTTATGTATGGACCAAGGATGGCCGTGTATTTGCAAGGAAAAGCCCTGATTCGAACGCACATCAAATAATAAACACGGAAGACATATCGCGGGTTTTTGGCTTGCGTTCTACAGAACCACACAGAAACGTATAGATGAGTTGTTTTTTATTTTTATTTCTATTTTTATTTCATTAGATAGTAATTTTATTGTGATATTGATATTATTATATATAGTTTTAAATTTGTTATGTATTTTTTTTCTTATAAGGTATATGCTGCTACTAGAGCTACATGTTCAAATATTACTATGTTTGGTTATTTATGCCGTTTTAGTTTGTTTTTTTGTGGTATCGTGGAATTTTGCAATTTGTGTTTTTTACGCGATCACGCAGTCCGAATTCGATCTCAACGTAGTCCATCGCTATGTAATAATCATTCTCCGTTTATATTTTTTCTTTTATTCACTTATTTACTCCTTTACAGTTTCAATACTAATAAATCAAGCTTCTCTCTAAAAACTTACTTAAATTAGGCCTTTTTAATGCGGGATCGTTGGGATCGAAACAAGATGAGTTTGTCGCTTCTGTTGAACGTTTTAAAGTAGACGTTTTAGCCATTAATGAGACGTGGTTGAGACGTGGCGAGGACGAGCGCGCTCCCGTGGTGCCGGGGTACAAGCTGCGGCACGTGCCCCGGTGCGGCAGCAGCGGCCGCTCTCGTGGAGGCGGAGTTGGTTTTTATGTTCGAAGTGGTCTCTCCGTTTCCATAATGCGGCACCCTCCATCTCCACTTGTTGAGCAAATGTGGCTCAGATTTAAATTTAACGCCATGAACATTATTGTTGGTACTGCATATCGACCGCCATGGCAAGATGCTGGGACTTTTTTTGACGCATTAACTGAATCAATCTCCTCCTTTCAACAATTTGACAAAATAATGTTACTAGGAGATTTGAACATAAACTTCCTTGATAAATGTGATAGAAACTATAATTTTCTGAGTGACTTTTGTAAAACTATTAACTTAATACAGGTGGTAAATCAGCCAACGCACTTTACCGATACAAGTGCGACTGCTATTGATCTCATACTAACTGACATTTCAATATCTTCCTTAACAGTTCACTATATACCCGAACTAGGACGTCATGCATTTCTCACAGTGGTTTGCAACATTCGTAAACCAAAACTAACACCTAAACAAGTGACATTCAGACCCCTCAAGGATATTGTCCCTGAACTTTTTCAATTAGACCTTGAGACGATTAATTGGAAAGGTATTATTCATTTAAACAATGTATCCGACATGGTTACCGCTTTCACGGAATGCTTAACATTATTGTTTGATCTCCATGCGCCACTTAAATCTATTATTATACGTGAAAAGAAACATCCATGGATAACCGATACCTTGCAATCGATGATGACTTTGCGTGATAAAGCACATTCGGAATATCGTCACATTAATACAGACTCAAAAAAAAGGTACTATAAAGAACTCAAACATCAGGTCAATGTAGCATTACATTTTGAAAAGAAAAGTTTTTTCAGTCACATATAAACAAATATGGAAAAAACTCGCAGCGCCTTTGGAAAAATCTAAAAGCAACGATTCTTTCAAAGCACGCTGATCCCGACTTGCCAGACCACTTTGACGATCCTAATGAGATAAACAAACATTTCCTTAATGTGCCCGGAAGTAACACTGCTGACCAATCATTAATGACATTTTATAAATCACATAGACACGGTAACACGACATTTAGTTTAAGGAAAGTGACATCGGAATCAATTAAACGGATAATAAATACTCTTAAAACAGACGCTCAAGGTGTTGATAGAATATCGCTCTCGATGATCATCATGACATTGCCACACACAATTGAAGTTATTACACATATTATAAATCGATCAATAAATGACCATTCTTTCCCCGATTCATGGAAAACTGCTCTAATACGCCCTATTCCTAAAAAATCCAATCCAGAATCGGCTTCTGACTTGCGACCTATTAGCTTATTACCCTGCCTATCCAAAATTCTTGAAAAGGTGGTATGCGAACAGCTCACACAATATGTTGAAAAGAACAATATTCTTCCCGTTTTCCAATCTGGCTTTCGTAGTAATCATAGCACATCAACGGCGTTGATAGATGTTGTCGATAAAATATACTGTACGCCCAAGATCGGAGTGAAGCAACTATTCTTCTTCTACTCGATTTTACACGGGCATTTGATGGCATGAATAAGCCTTTATTGCTCTCCAAATTAGAATATTATGGGTTTGATCCGCAAACAATAAAATGGTTTAGCAGTTATCTCACTTCACGATATCAGATTGTCGAATTGTTCAAAAGAGACGGTAAAGTAAAATGCTCTCAAAGTTATCCCGTTCCAAGGGGCGCGCCACAAGGATCCAACTTGGCTCCAATACTATTTATCCTGTATACAGCCGATATAACGAAATGCATAAATAATTGTCAATATCATATGTTCGCAGACGATTTACAGCTTTATATGTCAAAAAAATGTAATCATACTGAGGATGCAGTGAGGTTGGTAAACGAAGATCTTAATAACATCAAAGATTGGTCTACAAAAAATTCATTGGTCCTTAATCCCACTAAATCAAAATACATGATACTCGGAACTAGACAGCAGCAACAGACCTTTAATGAAAGCGGTCTGATTGTCAAAATTGGTGAAGTAGGAATAGAAAGAGTGGATGAGGCACGTAATTTAGGACTTCTCTTTGATAGCCAATTAAAATTTGAGAACCATCTCGTTAAAGTTGTCGCTAACTGCTTTTTTAGGCTAAAGGTTTTATATAAGATACGTAATTACTTGTCCGTCGATATTCGTATAACTCTCTGCGAATCACTTGTGTTAAGCAAGCTTAACTATGGGGACGTGGTATATGGCCCTTGTCTGTTGGCTCGCACACGTGCACTTATCCAACGTGTTCAAAATGCATGCGCGCGGTACTGCTTCAGTATACCTGCTCGTACGCATGTCACGCCCTACCTTAACACGAATAAACTATTAAACCTTGAGTCTAGAAGAAAACTTCACCTGGCTACTCTCATGTTTGATGTAATTAAAAATAAAAAACCTGCATATCTATATGAAAAGCTAGTATGGTCCAGGACGGTATCCCAATATCAGACGAGAGGTCACTCATATCTGCTCGTGATACCAAAGCATCGCACTACTGCGTTTCGGGGAAGCTTTCGATTCGCAGCTTCAAAGTGTTGGAACGATTTACCACCACCATTACGCGATCTCAACTCTGTTAACACTTTTAAATTTAAACTTAAACGATTATTATTATCACTTCAATCTTTACTATAGTTGTACCTCATATCATATAATATAGCACCTATCTATTATAAATTTAAATTCCCATTTTATTTTATTTTTTATATATATACACAAAATATAATCGTCACATTTTGTTATAATTTTTATTTCATTACTATAATATATTTAATATTTTCACGAGTATCTTTTGCTATTTTTGAAATGGAACAGAATTTGGTTTTATTTTATGTGGTTGATGGAATGGTGTCGTTTGTGCAAGGCGGAGATATTGCTGAGTTATTTATTTATAAAACTTAACAATTGTGCTTTTATGTTTGATGTTTGAACCAATTTCCATTCTTACCTAATTATTTTTGTGTCCTTATGTATTTGGACTGTATGAATGTTAACGGTAAATGTTTGTTTTTTATTTGTATAAATATATACGCTACATAGAGCATCATGTTTTTAATGTTGTCAGACTAACTGGTGCTGGCTGAAAACCAGCGTGCAGCAGCTGACGTGTCCTGCGAGACACGCGGCTGAGGCACATATGCTGAGCCAGAACCAATTTGGCAATATGATATTTGTATGATTTTTTATTGTAATTTTTATTTTGTTTTTGCCAAATAAATTATTTTTCTTCTTCTTCTTAACTAGGTGATAAATTAAACAAAACATAATATGACTTCAATTCACGATCCACAGCAAGGAATTATAGCTCGGAATTTAACGTTATTATTCAGGAAATCTTCTGCCTTGGAACGCTGCCGTATTTTCTCAATCCAGTTGCTTAACTGTTATAATCCATTAAGATTCCATCATATAATTCATTCTTTATTTATAAATAATCATAATTGAAATTATACGTTTGGACCAAATAGAGAGTGTGTTCAAAAAGGCCGGCGTCCGAAGTATTAAGAATAAATGAGCATATATGAGAATATTGAAGGATGTAAACGAATCTAGAGATGTTTGTCAGGATAGTACAAAGTGGCGATCGGTAGTCCGCCCTACCCCAATTAGAGCTGATGGCGTGAGTATGTGTGTATTTATGAATGTGTAGTGCAGAACTGTTAAGTGTTTTGTAAGCTTAAATAATCGACATAGAATATCGCATCGTAAACAAAACAGAACTAACCGTCGAGAGCACACTATCCGAGACAACTTTAGGCTCCCTATAAAGTTAGAAACGGAACAACGGAACGTCTTAACTGTAACGCATACCTAAACTCGATAACGTGTTACGAAACGTATTTGCATGCATTGTGCAAATACCCGGCGTGACACCGCCTCATCGACGCAAATAGACTAACTTAGCATCACAAGCGACGAGCTAGATAGCTAAGTGCTCTAACCTATAACCTAACTGCTCTCGATCTAGATTTGTACTTGGTTTTGCGCGTTGGTTATACTAAGCTTAAGTGTTTAGTTCGTTTGTGGTTAGTGTTGTGTCTTTGGTAGTTACTATTTTGAAATGATTTTGTGGCATATTCGCCATTATATTTTCATTTGAGATGATTTGTTTTATATGCTTATAGATCTTATTTAATTTGCAGTCAATTTAATATTTTTTGGAAAATTCAGTTGTCAAATTGACAGTAAATAAAAGTACTTATCATTAATTTAATCTACTTTAAAAGCATTCTACACTCCACTCCTTTAGCATATACACCATATTTTCCTACAAATATTCCCAAAGTTTGCGTTTTACATATTAATATATAGATAACCTCATGGTAACGATAAGAGAGGAATCATATGTTGCAATTTGACGTTATTAATAAATGTCAATTGGTGTCCAATTCCAATTTGGTTTTAGTTCTAACCAATTTCAGTGGTTATTTATCATTCATTACGAATTTACGAAGGTTTTTCGTCACCCTTCGCCTACGCCCACAAGAATCGATGGCACAATAAAATACTACGCATTTTTCATTTATATTCTCAGTATTTGATTAAGTTGTTTGTAATAACTACATAGACAATGTCTATACTGTTCTCAAATAGCCAAGAAATTCCTTTGATCTTATATTTAAACCAAACCAATGTTGAGTGCCGAAAATAGGCACAAACTCCTAAAAAAGTTTTATTGAGACTCTTATAGGGCGTATAGAAACGTTCGTAGAAATTTTCGGGATGTCTAAGAAAGTTTAATTATAAACAAACCTCGAAATCGTTAACTTAGAAACACAGACAGATACTGGCTTGACTTGATACTTTTATGCACAGTTTAGGTTATCAAAATCACTTTATTTGCATAAATGTTATTGAGTACAAACATACAAAGTTATTAAGTACTACATACAACCAAGTTTTAATTTTTACACGCAAATATTTAATATCACACGAAAGGCTTAGTCTGAAAAACAGCGATGATTATTATATTTACCCGTCTTAACTGAGATTTATTCTTAAAAATGTTTTAATTTAATAATGTTAGGTGTTATTTAATTCAATGTATTGTATATTTTGAGTTAAATAATAATAAAGAAGTATTATTTATTTATTTCCAAAGTATACATGTTACCATTTAAAATTATAGCCGAATAGCTGCACTAAGAAGTAATAAATGGGTGTTTTCCTTTAGCTGCGGCGGCAGTGAACACACGCAAGTCATATTAGCACTGATTGATAGTTGGAGAGGTCGTTGGCCGTCTTACGTGCAACTAATATTCGATGCTGTAATTATATCTGACGGCCCCTAGCTGTCCATATTCTGCGTCTATACTCTTATAAAAAAACGATTGCTAGTCCTTATACACCAATATATACCAAGGTATATACCAAGTGCATAGATCTTTATAAAAATACATGACTAATAGTGATAGTGACGCGTACAAACTAAAATGTCTGCAAAACTCTGAAGCTTTTCTTGAAAGGAATGGACAGCAAATACAAAACGTCATGTTGATGACTGAAGGAGATAGTTGTATAATAATGGCGTTAATAGGACTACCTCATCTCTTCGTCGTAGTTTTACAGGGGCTTCTTGACTTCGACGGCGATTTGGTTTAAAATGTATCATCCATCACCATCAAGTGTAGTAATAAATAAAAACTGCTGGTATTCCAGGAATAACAAACTCGAATGGATCTGGATTGCAAACTATTAATAACATGTCTATCAATTTATCGACACACAAATATATTTTTAAAATTAATTAAACTTTGTTCGCTTGAAGTTTTGTTGGCTGCCGAAAATAATATTTAATTATAGGAACTAATTAATGTTGTTATTTGCTTTCATGTATATTTTGTGATTCGACAAAATAAATTGTATTGTGGGTAGCTTGTTTCGGTCCAAAGTTTTAACGTCAGTACCTATAAATGTTTTATTTTGTTGTGTTACTTATTTTCACCAATACGATAAATACGGTTTTATCAAATAAAATGTATATTGTTACATTCTTTGTTAACGAGTATTACAGTTATAGTCAGCAATTTGATTGTAAAATTGTGGTTTTAGCTTCACAATTCATCATTATGTTCATATTTCACTAAAGCAAGCAACTCGTGTATTTCGCAGTCACATAAACATGTGTAAGAATCGCATATTTGCTACTAAAAGATATAAAATAACAAACGAGCATTCTTACGTCCTGTAAGTAAGCTTAATAAACGCTTCAAGTTATAAGAATCATATTCGAGATCGAAACTAGAGAGCGGAGGAGCATTTCTTGGAATTGTTGAGCCGAACGTCGCGCCGCCTCGGAGCCTCATCCACTTCAGCGTACCTAACCTTCTTTATCATTGCCAACATTGTGTTCGATATTAGACCTTAGTAACTTCACATAGGGTCCAAGATGGAAGTGGATGAATCACTATGACGTAAACTTCTCTCGCCTAGCTGACGTAAGCTCGTTATGCAATGGCTAGAGCTATAGTCAGCTATTGGAGCTCGCGTTGGGAAATGTACGAGTTACTGGGCAACGCTGCTTTGATCTTGAGACAGAACAGATTTACTTCAGTTCCAAGTTATCAATGTTATGTATTTAAGACGAATAAGGAAAACTATTTTGACGGATTGTAGAGTGGATATACTTAAATACCTATACTCACGGCTATAAATTCTAAACAGGGGTAGCCAGAACCTTAATTTTATAAATTTATAAGCCAGTTTTGAAAAAAAAAAATTTTTTTTAAATAAAAGCTGGTTGGATGTGTCTCTCCCGTCTCTCAATGTTGTCGGGAATATAAAAGTTGTAATTGACTTGTATCATAGAAAAATATTTTTTTTTTTTTTAATAAGTACATAAAAACGCTGAGTAGTGTCAGCTTAGAATAGCACTACCCCATTTCTTCCGGTGAGTGTACGTAAGAGGCGACTAACAGTATTGGTGCTTTTTAAGGGATTTTTGGGCGATGCGGTTGGAGACCCATCACCAGCAACCTTTATTTTACCATCTTTTCCCCACGCAACTTCCAAAAGTGGCTGAGGAATTTATAGTTCCTTAGCTCTGGCTACCCCTTCTAGGGAGTTATACCCGTGAGTATATGTATGTATGTAAGTACATAAAAAACACGAGCACATTTTTTGGATACCGATAAATATTAAAAGAAAATGTAATTTTAAATAGGATTGGTTTATTAATAAGTTTAGTAAAGTGATGTTTTTAGGTGGTATTCAATATCTTATCTCAAAAATGCAATTCACTTTGTAGTCTATTGAAGCCTTGGACTTAGTGTATAATTTCGACGTGAAGCGATACCATTAATAGTGCTTAGCGCGATTACGGAATACATAGGAGTGTTAATGACTTTACCTTGGTAGAGCCAAGTTTACGGCTATAACATGTTAGATTTACTGTTACTTCTGCGGGTGTTTCAGATTACTTTGTTAGGATGGTAAAGGTTCTGGCTGGTGATATCAGGGTGATATGGGTCATAGATAACTAGATTATCTAGATTTACTTCTGAGCGCTTGAGACTTACTTCTAAGGTTAAGAGACTATCATTTAGAACTCTCTTCGAAAAGATTTTAGTTTCGCTTCAAGCATCCACTAATCTAGTTTGCAATAGAATCCAACAATCATGTAAACAAACCAAATTGTCACGATTACTCCGTAATCACATACATTTGACGATCAATTATGAACATAGTCTGATTTCAACGAACGCACCATTGTTTTCACATTATCTTCAACACGATTTAACTTGTATTTATAAGTTAAATTTGTTAAAACATTTGCAACGTAAAAATTTCGAAGTATTTGACAAGCTGTCATCTTAGTTTTTTACTCATCGAACTCTATAAGTCATTGAAAAGTTAGTGTTGTTCGTAATCTGAAGTTATCCTTTATTTTTAATTTAATAAATTATTTTAATTTATATTTGAATAAAATAAAAAAAAAATTCAAGAGCTTAATATAATTAACCAAAACGGATTGTATCCTAAGCCATAAAAATAATGGTTAGTTTTTAAAAATTGACAGGTGGCTATTTTGTTAGAATTGTCATTCGCAGTCATTCACTGTTCTGTGGGTTCGCTGTGCATTAGTGTTTTCTGTTTCCGATTTCTACGACTTTGCATTCCCATTTTTGGACTTTTGTTTTGCTTTACGATTTGGCTGGACATATTTTTCTTGGAACGACGACCTTTGCACGGCATCACGGACTTTGATATAGCATACGATTGGTATTTTTTAGTCAGTTTTATTTTAGCACCTATCCTACTATGGGCCATAGTCTATGACTTAAAATCAAAATAATTAGAAAAATTAATTTAATTGTCCTAGACCTCGCTTTTATAACATACCCTTTTTATATTATAAATCGATAAAGGACATCAAACTAAACAACTTTGCCCATGGAATGCCTATCTAAAATATTGTAATTTTCAAAAAATAATAATAATTAAAAATAGTCGTACCTAGTTCAAACTGAGAATGTATAGAATGAGATTCTTTGCTTCAGTGAAAATAAGAAATAAAAAAAAACATTTGATCTATGCTTTTCGCTCTGTAAACAAAAATATTACTTCTTTCGGTATTTTCCAGTTCAATCGCTCGCTTACCGGTTTATTTTCATGATATTATTTTTCAACGACGATCAATAGAACTGGAAAATACCGAAATTAAATTTAAATTAAATAAGAACACTATGACATCACTATGGGCATAAACAATAGGCTGTCAATGTCAGTCCGCCATATTTGTTTACATGATTGTTGGATTCTATTGCAAACGATTTTACGTAGCGTAGGCTTTTTTAATTGTTTTATTTTTACAGACGTTTCGTAATTGTCTCACAGCTTAACATTACTTTATTCTCTTTGCTGTGGGTTTCTCTTGCACTTCAGAATATTTTAAGATTCACTTTTCAGTTACAGACGACAGACGAGATAATCTAAATGAATGAAAACAATTTTCTGTCAATATTTTTATTAGATAGGTAGATTGTGTCAAAACCATGGAGTATTACTTTTATTTGCTTTAGTTGTCATTTTTTAATCCCATTGTAATTATGTCCTAAATATTTATTGATAACATATAATATATATATATATATATACTATCCGACCTTTATATAATTACTAACCTTTATTTAATATTATAGTTATCAAATCAATCAGTCACTAATTAGAAATAAAATAACTATTACAAATTACTAGCTGACCCGATAGACTTCGTACTGTCAAATTTGCTTATGACAAAGCTTAAGGCGTTTTTTCCGGTACTCTTAGTTCAATCAGGCGTGAATATTTTATTCATATACATTTTGCCTCAAACACACAAACATCTAAACTTTTACATTTATAATATTACATAACATAACATAAACGTTCACGCCGAATATCCCCGAAGGGGTTGGCAGAGGTACTAATACTTCTGAACATCACGTGACTTTGTCACCTGATGTTCAGAGTACCCACGTTTTGCATGGACAGTGTACTCACGTGATAGGGGGCAGGCCTAATAATAATAATATTAATAGGATTAAATCTACATATATATGGAGTAACAATGACAGTTGCGGCTCGAAGTTTCTGGGGTGGCGGCCACGACCTGGACGACGCAGTTTGGGTAGGCCTCCCACAAGGTGGACCGACGATTTGGTGAAAATCGCGGGAAGCCGTTGGATGAGGGCAGCGCAGGACCGGTCGTTATGGATATCTTTAGGGGAGGCCTATGTCCAGCAGTGGACGTCTATTGGCTGAATGATGATGATGAACAATGACAGACATGTTCTAATGATTCCACTACTATGGATAGTGATGTGATACTGGCACGAGGATATAAACCACAATTTGAGACAACTCTGTATTAATAAAAAATACCCAATAACGTATCACTACATGTGTTGGAATCATCAATAACACTTCAGCTGAGAGCGCAACCGCAAAAACTGTGATGAATTGTTGTGCTCGTGTTCGGCGGACGTGAATCATCTTGATGTATTAACTTGCTTTGCGTATTGTTTGTACTTGAGAGTTTTTCTTCGGCACAAGCTGTGTTGAAGTATTCTTCTGTTTGTAGGTTCCTAGTAAGAGTTTGATACATTATCTTGAACGACCTTTTAACCAGATAACGTGTTGTATATAACAACCATCTCTTTCGCGATTTCATAGTCTCAAAAACTTTTATCTCATTCTAACCGACAAAGTAACGATAAAATAACGCTCGTGCTAGATATAATTATTTGCATGTTTTTCTCAATGCATTAGCCAAATTTAATTTATTGAATTATCGTTGAGATGTGATCGATAACCTCTAATGAAATGGACGTTTAAAAGTGTCATTAAATATTCACGACAGACGCATGGCATAATGCCTGCCCTTGGTAAGAGGTAAGAACCGTAATGCAGCCACCCATGGTATAAATTTCTTTGAATTTCAAACTATTCCTTAACAAGTGGTGTTTTCACTTTTAAAATAATATCCTAATAGTTCCTAATAAAAATAAATAAATAAATCAAGAAAGACTTCTTGGCAGTGTGGTTCAGCTGTAGAATTGAATCCTTTTGTGTCTTATTTCAAATAATACGGGACTTTTTGCACAAACGGCAGAGTTTCTTAACAACTGTAACCCGGCTAAGACTTGGCAGACTTGCAAAGTTTAAGGTTTTCATTGAATCTATGTAGTCTGAATAATTTATATACAATAGGCGACTTTTACCATTACTGTTTGTTTCAATAAACCAATACGCTGTTACAAAAGTATCTTGTTTTTCTGTTGCAACAAATATAACATAAATCTGTGAAATAACAGTTAAGAAAATATCTTCCTGTTGGTATGTTCTCTGAAGTTTGAGATATGTTTATTCTATTGGAATGTTTATTTCTTATGTAAGCCCCAAACGAATCACCTTATCAAATATTGTCTTTCTTTCGCATTAGCTTTTTACATTGAGAAATAATAATTTCAAATAGAGTTTAATCGACAAGGATAAATCTGTCAAATTAGAGAAATTCTATTTGACGGTACTTTAATATGGCAACCGTGATAGCCCAGTGGGTAGAACACTCGCTTATCGTGCAAGCGACTAGTGTTCAAATCCTGGGTCGGGCCTACACCAATTTGTCTTTTCTAAAAGACATATGTGTGGTTAATTTATCATGGTTGCTAACGGTGAGGGAAAACATCGTGAGGAAACCCACATGGCTGAGTTGTACTTAGTCATGTGACAGTGTATTCGTACAAAACGGCGAAAGGCCTGCCCCCTATCACGTGAATACACTGTCTAAGCAAAACGTGGGTACCTTTCTCTGGAAACTAGATGGCACTTGCCATGTGAGTTCAGGAGTATTGGTACCTCTGCCAACCCCTTCGGGGATAAACGGCGTGAACGTGAACGTTTATGTTATTTATTTTGTAATTTCAATTAACCATGATTTTAAAAGAAATGATGGCATATTATTTTCTTTTTCAACTAAAAAGATAAGGCAATAGAGAAAGAATGGGACTGAATAGCTCTTAGGATCTATATAAGGGTGCTCTGATAGTCGGGATAACCTTGAAACTTTGCGCGGGCTCGGTTGCTAGAGGTGTTCGTCAGCGTGATAGGTCCCGCATCCGGGTGCAATGAATGCCACGTTTTCAAGGACGCGCCTCAGGTGATGACGTATACCACCCCCGCCCCCCGACGCCCCACGCCCCTCGCCTAATAATGCACGTCTGCGCCCTGTCTGCCGCATCTATTGCAACCCGTGAGCAACTCACTAACTGACACCCGGGAAATGAGCGCCGTTATTGTTTGTGACACATGTTGCTTTACAACTCGCCAGGCCTGAGAGTAGTCATCTAGAATGTGTAACTTGTAGTGTTTTCTATAAAGGCTTTGATTTTAGTAGTTAACTTCAGACGGGGAGGGATTAGGGTGTTATTGTTAGTGGTGATTATATAGTCGTGGTATCACCAAGTTGCACTTAAAAGATCCCTCTGTTTTTTGAACCCGAAAATTTGTAGGTAATGGGGTAGTGATATGTAGTTCTGATCCTAGTAGGTACATGACCCAGAAACAGTGTTGTATTAAAATCTATATACTAATGCGAGAAGCAAAAACTATGAACTCCTTTTTACGAATATTGCGCTCACATAGTTTATACAGAGAAGGAGTGCATAATGTTAATTATTTAGTTAAACTATTTACAGAAAGTACATCAACTCAATAAATAATACATTACACACACCACCATACCATGCATTTGACACACGCACATATACACTTATTGACTTTTAAAGTCTGGTCGGATTGAGAATAGGTATAATTGTTAGTCATTAAAACTATTTATAAATAGCAAGCGAGTTATTTATTTATTTATTTATTTATTTACGGAAAACAAACAGCTTTAACACAACAATTAGCAAAAAAACAATAAAAATTAAAACATAGCCAAAAAAAGTTTTCACATTTATAGTATCACTGAAATTATCATTGTATTTCGATCACTGGTGTTATATTCCTGACTATTTATATATGAATTCTGTGTATGTATATTGTTGTTTAATGATGAAATAGTTACATAAGTAAAAGTTTTCACACTTCACATTTCTCGACAGAAAATAAACTCAAAACTTCACGACGGAATTCACAATGGATTTCGTTATGACATTCGATTACAAAATATGTATTGTATGACTTGTTATAAAATTAGATTACTCGAGTCGACCGTTATCGAAGTATAAGCGCTGTCGATGGAGTATAATTATCGTAATTACAAAGTGATGTCGGAAGGCGGGCGGCGGTTGCTCGTCAGCTGAGTGAAAACGAAAGTAAACAGAACTCGGTCAAAGGGTTTGTACTCACCTACCCGCAATATTTATGTGGGTATGGGGGGTCGGTGCCGGCGCCCGCCACCCTCCTTTGATGGATTGGTCGGCGACTGCTCGCAGGATTTGTCTGAAATCGGCTCGACTCCAACTGGCATTAGTCTCTCTTTCTTACACAACGACACAAACTTTTTCTTCGAGACTCATTATTCAGTGAAAGTTTCCCCAATTCTTTGTTTTGTTTAGGGTGCCCATGACCGCCCGCTGCCACCCCCCTTCTCTCAAACTTATTCCAGTGACACAGATTGTTAAAATAGTATTACTTGTCGAAAAGGTTTACTTCCTCTTTAATGTTGACTTTCACTGAAAAAGTTTCTTACGTTTCCTAAATGTTTTTACTGGCTGTAGTATCGTTGTTGTTTTGTCGTCAACATATCTACAGTTTATTTTAACTCTTTCGTACTTTATGAGCGGAATGAAAAATTTAAGGAGAACATTCAAACATTTATTGATAATGATTACAGTGGAATGTTATGCTTTAGTAGACAACCTATAATCATGGTTAAGTTAAAGTTTTTTTAGTCTGTCGTTTGTTGCGTAAACAAAATAAATTGGATTGGTTAAAGATAACAATAGCGGCTCTAATGTTCACTTTCTGAAGCGTTGTATTTCTAATATGAACATTTGTTCGGTTGATCTGCGGGTGATATCTCAGAAATATAAAGAAAATCTCCAATTTGCCACTGTATCCAAGAGAAAACAGTCCAAGCCCTACATCCTTATGTCCAAGCAGTAAAAACTATTTTTGGAAACTTGATGTGTTGTCGACTACACAGTATTTTTGATACATTTAATTGAAAGAGAAGGCAAGCTCATTATCGATATGTGGGATACTTCCGCAGCCCAGGGATTCCGGTTTTAACGGTAAATAGAGCGTGAGTATCCGATTAAATGGCGGCTTGGTGTCGCCCCGTTTCACCGACTACACTGCCGACTGCCCGCCAACAGGTTAAGCTGATTAAATTGTGGTTCTTTTGAAGTTGCCAAATTTAATTGCCTCCGGATAACCCATTCCCATATATCGGCTTTTGGACCTCTTTAAAATATACGCGATCGTGATGTCTGTAATTACTTTTGTTACTGAGCATATTGCAGTTGTATTTTTCCAATACTGCTCTCCCATGTGATCACGATCATTATCAACTGTCCTGACAATTACTAGTAACAAAACGATAAAAAACTCAAATATGTTCGAATATTTTGGAGATATTGCTTTCTCAACATTATTCCGCCACTTTCTAACGATTTAACTTGATCTATGCCGGCTACTTAAAAATTTAAACAAACGAGTACTTTATGAAGATAAAACGACTCAGTATTTGTTTGTAACCGAGTACCCTATATTATTTATAATGTTAATCCAAAACGTTATCCACCCTTAATATGACCACTGAAAGAAATAAAGTCTACTTCTGATTATCACCTATTCTATTTTCAATCTTTAATTACAAAGCCACCACTCGGCGTGTCTATATTTGGTATATGACGCAGGCGTCTCTTCGACTGACATCTATGGCTATAAATAAACCTACTGATAAGAATCGAGATTTAAGTAATGTTATTCTTCTTCGTCATTTTAGTACTTGGTAATTTCGTATGATATATTGTTGGTTACTTTATAACCGACAACACAAGCATTCGACAGTGGACTAATGACGTTATGTATCGCTATTTATCGGCGACCTCTCAGCATCATGGAACGTTTCCACTTGACCTCTGCTATCTGCAACCTTGAAACTTGCGGATTGCGGAAACCGACTGCTTGGTGAAAGCACTGCGATATTTAGTTCAGCAGTCATTCACTTGAATGGGTTATTCTCGATGCTAATGTTTGTTACATTGTTGTTGTATCCAAGGATGCCTTAGAGCTTCTTTTGCGGGCAATAAGAATTACTTACCATGTCCCTCTCAGTGACGCAATGAAAATGCTATTACATACATACATAAATATACTCACGCCAGTTTACATTGGGGTAGGCAGAGACTATCGAACGCCACTTCGTACGATCTTGACAAATCTCTCTAGCTTCGTTTACATCCATCAATCTTTTCATACATGCTCTTTTATTCTTCATACTACGGACGCCAGCCTTTTTGAGCACACTCTCAATTTGATCCAAGTGTGTTTTCCGTGGTCGTCCTCTACTAACATTACCATCCACAATAGCTCTATAGATCCCTTTTACCAATTTTCTATCATCCATCCTCTCTATGTGCCCAAACTATCTCAACATTCTTTTTTCTATCTTTCTTACAATATCATCTTTCACAGCACACTTTTCACGAATAACACTATTTATCACTCGGTCACATAATCTAACATTACTTTTTTTCTGAGGGACATCTTAAATGCTATTATTTCGTTTAATTATTTATTTAGTCAATGTTAGAATCTTTGTTCACTGACTACTGCTTGCCGCTGTAGTGCATGCGATTTATACATGATTTCACTTGTCCATAGAATATTTCCTTTATCTCCCACATAGCTACTAGCTACATAGCCTGTCAACATATATCAAATTGTTACATTAACAGTGCTTTTTTATATCGTCACAGAATCTAGCGACCGGCGAACCTAAGGCATCATACTAGGTGCATTAGGATTCTTACGCATTTAGTTCTCATTGGGGTAGGCCGCAACTATAAATCTCTACCTTGCATGGTCCTTGCAAACCTCTAGCACTTTATTTAGTCAATCAATTTTTTCACACACGTACCTTTCTTTCCACTACGGACGTTTGCCTTTTCAGCACAGTCTATTCTATCTTTGTGTGTCCTCCATGATTGTCGTCTATTGACATTACCATCTTCACCGGCTGTATATAGCTTTTTCACAATTTATTGTCGCCTGTGCACTCTAAGTGACAGAAACATTTCAGTATTTCTTTTTTAAAGACTCAAAAGATCACGCTGAATATCCCCGAAGGGTTTGGTAGAGGTACTTATACTTCTAAACATCACGTGACATTGTTACACGTACAGAGTACCCACGTTTTGCCTGGACAGTGTACTCAAGTGATAGCCTATCGCCGTTTTATACGAATACAATGTCACATGACTAAGTACAACTCAGCCATGTGGGTTTCCTCGCTATGTTTTTCCCTCACCGTTAACAACCATGATAAATTAACCACACATATGTCTTTAGAAAAGACTAATTGGTGTAGGCCCGGGATTAGAACACTAGTCGTCTGCACGATAAGTGGTGTTCTACCCACTGAGCTATCACGTCGTTTATTGTTAGTTTTCCCTTTATCTATTTAGGTCCACTAAGTCGTCATCTAATCAGTCTAAATCTATTTCATTGGTAACCCTTAGCTGCAACAGCTTAAAGTATCTATAAGCATACAAAATCATTGCTTTCAAAGCAGTTTATTTCCGTGGTGCCGCCGCCACCGCCACCGCCGCCGCTCCGCCCCGGTAGGACGTATCTAATAAGCAAGTGCGTTCCGGTTCCGATGCACTTGTTCGCAAGTAAACGGGTGTGCATAATGGCACGGTCAAGGTCGATCATGGCCGACGACCTCACACGCCACGTGCCACATTATTGTTTTACTATTCATTCGGATGCGGTTGCTTATACGTGCGTGTGTGTATGTGTGTGTGTGCGATCTCATTGTGTTCACTTTCTTGCTCGATTCGATTAATGACGGAAATAGACGGCCGCGTCACCGTTTGATTTTCATTGGTTGTAGTATTTTGCTCTATTGATTGATTGATGTTAGTTCCAACAAGTAAACTACCAGCTGTTTGTATGAATTGTTCGTGTAACTTTTCACTCAAGTTGGTAAGTGAAAAGATTGCTATATTTTGGTTGGTTATGGATCCAAGTTGAATGGTTTATTTGTCAATGATCGAAGTTATGGGAGTTCCTAAGTTTATCGATCTCCAATCACATAAAAGTTAGGATTTACAATGCTACAAAGGGCATGAGTAACCGCTGTTTTAGCTGACATTATACTTTTCGTTTGCTTGCGAAATCTTGAATCCAAGTCCCATCTCGGGCATTGCTTTTTAGTGAATCTTCACCGCTCAGCTCTCGGTTATACTGGCTCAGCAGACACCCTAATATCAATAAAATTTTAAAGATCTGATATTTGTATCTGCATCCTATGCGATTGACGCAAAATATATACACACTGTCTACTACACTGTGTATATATTGTATATAGTGCCGGCTTAGAATGTCACTACCCCTCTCTACCCACGGGTGTCGTAAGAGTAAGAGGGCTTTTTAAGTTGTATTTGGGCGATGCGCTTGGAGACCCATTACCAACGATGCTTAATTTTTACCATCGCCTTCCATTTCCGAATGTGGCTGAAGAGTTTCTAACTCTGAAGCTCTGGAAATGGAATCTGGGAATTTTGGGATTGATGGCCGTGAGTATATGTATGTTTACAACATATAACATTTAAAATAAAATGCATTTATTTACAAGAAACATAAGATAAGAAACATATTACAACAGTAATAGTCATTGCCATACGATGTCAGGTTTGAATAGGATGTTATTACCTTATTCCTTCCATCACTTAAGCAAAGTTATATGAAATTTGTGGCAGAACATTTTTAAATTACGCAACGTTTAATAGCTTGAAGTTTACGTTGAAAAGTTATTTTAATAGGTACTTTAAAAATAAATAAGTATCCAGAATAATAGCAAAGTTGTTGAACCAAGACAATGGGCCGCGATTCTGGTAAACAAAATAGCATTCAGTATGCTTTAGTCATTCTATTGAGAACGTCGAGTGAATAATTTAAACTATTGTGTTCATTGTTTGTGTTTGCCACTGTGTTTAACAGCATTTATACTGTAACACTTTACCAGAACTAAGAACAGAATGTTTCTTCAACGTTAAAGTGGATAAAACGTTTAAAAGCTTCGGTAAAGTAAAGATGTGGTGTTATAAACCTACTCATAGGGGTACTCTTTCTGCCGTGTAGTGTTATGCACACTTAAAAACGGACGTACAAATATCAAAATAATTCGTTTATAGCTTATCAAATTACGTAAATTCGTAAAATTCTTTAAGGAAATAGGTAATAATTGATCTTACAGTAGTAGTCATTAGATAGGAAAGTGTGTTTCATGTACTTTTTATGACTACTTATATTACGTGATCAGAACAAACCATTCGCATAAATTAAGCATTGAGAAGTTAGTAGAATTAGCGACGCCAAGGGGCGAGCAGTCTCAGGGGTGTCGAGGGGTGTTATAAATACGGAGGTCGACAGTTTATAATAAAAAGCGTGATTTAGCACTGGGAGCGTTCACGAAGGCCAAGGCCG
Source organism: Bedellia somnulentella (assembly GCA_963576735.1). Taxonomy (NCBI): domain Eukaryota; kingdom Metazoa; phylum Arthropoda; class Insecta; order Lepidoptera; family Bedelliidae; genus Bedellia; species Bedellia somnulentella. Next base: position 11,414,058 of record OY755191.1, on the reverse strand, counting down.
CCACTATTGTCCTCAATGATGGATCACGACTGTCTGCGGATCGCGAATCGATTGCGGGTGCCCTCTTTCTTTGCCACTCAAACAATTACCTCGGACGAGGGTCGTTGACCTCCAAATGACTGCGATAATGATGACCTATTACGGAATGGTCATGTAATGTCACACGATTGTTTTGTAAACTTCTCTTGCTATCATTATGTAGGCCTGAATTAAAGCATTTAAGCTGCTGTTGTTACTATTATTTTAATTAAGATATTGTTGTAGTCCATGAAATGATATGTTTGTGAAATTCTCTTCTTATGTTGTGAATATCTAAAAATGCATACTTCATGTGAGTAAGTATAAAATACTATGATATACTATCATAGATAGATATGATATTTCAAAGTATATTCAAATGTCATTTCCAAAAAGATAATCCGACTGAGGTGACTTACAGCCTGCTCCAGTGTTAATAGCTGAATAATTTTTCGCAATATGGTCAAAACTACCACGAGAAAAGTTTAATTTCCAAAAATATAAAGTTTTTGAAATCGTAAATGAGTTAAATTTCGGTTCTGTTCACGAGTTTACGCTTGATATAATCTTTGAAACATTTTTATCGTCCCGTTACTTATGATTGGGTTGTGTTACATAACAACTTCAGAAGATTTAATTTAGCTGCAACGCAATACTCGTTTTCTTCAGTCATTCGTTCGTGATTTATTCATATGCCATCTCCCTCTTATAATCTAAATTCAATATCACATTCTCTATTAATAATTGGTAATATTCTAAAGGCTTCTTGTACATAGCTAATTGGTAGCTAATAGCTATGTAATACAGCAAACTAAACAGCCCTTATCCTGACAGGGCTACGAGCGCGGCAGCTCGCCACAGCCGACGGGTGCGCCCAGTCCCGGCCCGGTGCCCGGCGCGCAGTCGCCGACGCCGGACGCACAGCACCCGCCGCCGCATCATCAGGTAAACTATGGAACATGTAATTAGGCTTTGCTTTCATGAAAACCTCATGAGGAGATTATTACTAATCTTTAGGATTGACAGATGAATATAAATTAGTATTAAACAAATCTCAAAGGTAAATCACCTAGTCCAAAGAGTTGCAAAACTTAAGTGGTAATGGCCAGGGCGCATTGCACGTAGAACCAATGACCATTGAGAACTTGAAGGTTCTGAAGTAGCGACAGGTACCGGACGATGCAGTGTAATGAGACCTCCCCCCACAAAGTTGACCGAAGACTTGTTTGAGCTTGCGGGAAGCCAATGGAAGAGGGCAGTTCAGGACCGATCGTTTTGGAGATCTTTGAGATGGCCTATGTCAAAAGGTGAACGTGTTTAAGCTGATGATGATGATGCAAATAAATAAAGTATTCAACTAATTCAGCATAACTCCGATTTTAGTCAGCACTAAAATTTAAAAGCGGCACTGTATTTTAATAATAAAATGTGGACGGTTAACAATTTTCGTTTTACAAATCGTAAAAACAATATTCAGTTGCACAAAGCGAAATTTAACTCGTCTCTTATTACACATATGGGAAGAGATGAAAATATGTTTTCCGCTGTAGGTACTAAATTATCCCATTGAATGAAGCAATATAACTCTAAAATAATACACTTGCTAACCCCAAAGATCTCCACAAAGGTCCTGTGCTGGCTCCATCGGTTTTCCGCCACTTTGACCAAGTCGTTGGTCCATCTTGTGGGAGGCGTAACCACACTCCTTCGTCCGGTACGTGGCTGCCACTCTGGAATCTTCAAGTCCCAACAGCCGTTGTAGGACGATATTCAATATATTCTATGCCTCGTATATAATTTAAATATTCGAAAATATAGTTATATAAACTGCAGGTCGTGGTTATTAAAAAGATGCATTGTTTATTAACTACTACCACTACAAGTTCACTTAATAGTCCCCATTTACGCTACGATAGGGGTTAAGAGAAAACATAGAGAATTATTGAATGTGTTCTCTCTGCATCTAAACAAGTGGTGCTATTACGATCTTATTGGTGAGAGTAGGTCCGTTTTTAGTCTAGATACGAGGGTAGTCCCAAAAGTACCCGACCTGACATATAAATACGGGTAGTTAAAAAAAAACAATTACCGCGTTCGATAGTACCATCTTTTAACAACTTGATTTAAAAATTTAATAACGTTACGTCAAATAATATTTTTTTAGTAGCCCTCCAAAGTGAACGATCTCAGTGAATTTTTAACCATGGAAAAAATTGGGCATCGTTATGTGATACAATACTTCCATCTGAAAGGGCTAAGTCCAACCGATATCAAAGCCGAGTTGGATTCTACTCTGGGGGAGTCTGCTCCTTCGTTTACAACAGTTAAATATTGGGTAGCTGAGTTTAAGCGAGGTCGTACGAGCTGTCAAGATGAACACCGCAGCGGTCGACCAAGTGAGGTCACTACGCCAGAAAATGTGAAGAAAATCCACAAAATGGTATTGGATGACCGTCGACTAAAAGTGCGTGAGATAGCAGACATGGTAAACATTTCAAAAAGTGCTGTGCATCGCATTTTAACTGAAAATTTGGACATGAGAAAATTGTGCGCAAGGTGGGTGCCGCGTTTGCTCACAGTGGAGCACAAACAGCGCCGTGAGGATGTTTCCATCGAGTGTTTGGCAATGTTTCGCAACAATAAAGCCGAATTTTTGCGTCGATTCATTACCATGGACGAAACATTCCACCTGACCATTTTACACCTGAGACCAAGGAGCAGTCAAAGCAGTGGACTGAGAAGGGTGAGCCGGCTCCAAAGAAGGCAAAGACCATTCAGTCAGCTGGAAAGGTTATGGCCTCCGTTTTTTGGGATTCACATGGGATAATATTTATTGATTACCTCGAAAAAGGAAAGACAATCAACGGTGAATATTATGCAGCCTTATTGCAGCGTTTGAGCGAAGAAATAATGGAAAAACGGCCCCATCTCCAGAAAAAAAAAGTGTTGTTTCACCACGACAACGCACCAGTCCACACGTGCGTCATTGCGATGGCTAAAATCAACGAACTGAAGTTCGAATTGCTTCTTCATGCTCCCTATTCGCCAGATCTAGCTCCCTCGGATTATTTTCTGTTTCCAAATTTAAAAAAATGGCTCGGCGGTAAAAGATTTGCCAACAATGAAGAAGTAGAGAGTGCGGTTAATAGCTATTTTGAAGAGCTTGACGGTTCCTACTATAAAGAGGGTATTGAAGCCATAGAACATCGTTGGGAAAAGTGTATCGAGCTAAAAGGAGACTATGTTGAAAAATAATAAATATTTTTCCAATATTTTTATTGTTTTCTTTGTCAGGTCGGGTACTTTTGGGACCGCCCTCGTATCATAAAATGACAATACTTAAAATAATCGCACTCTGTGGAGAAATCCAGAAGATTGCAATTCACAGTTGCATAAGATACAATCTGCGTTAGAAACTGTTTACAAGGAGTTTCCACTAAGGAGCAATGGTATTATAGACAACTATCAAAGAAAGACTTGGCATATAACGCCATAGTTATTTATTTATTTATTCATTCGGCACACAAACAGTATTATGTATTATAACATAGCATTAGTATACAACATTAAAAAAAAACATATTCGGACATAATACCAAAAGACTGTGTACACAGAATGATATTAAATGATCATTTGAGATGACAACTATAAAAATTATATTAGTATAGTTAATTTAATTTTTTTTAATTAATATTTATTAATTTAATAATATTAATGTTATACAATAAATAATCGAGACTGTCTGGTGCAGCCCAAACGGCAAAGTCCTATTCGAGTTATAAAATTAACCAGTATTTAAAAAACGTTACTTTTTATTCTATGGATATCATCTCTGGACCTTAGTGCTCATAGTGCTCTTCTTAGTAGTGAAGAGAAGATTCCATTCCAAGCTTCAAGCATATACAATTCGTAATTGGTGAAAAAAAACTTCTAAACAACTGGATCATATTTGATAAAATATCATAACGGTTTTTTTATAGATACGTAGATTTATTATTGCTGGTTCAGAAACATGATATGAATTAAGTATTTCTTTGGAGATTTTCCACCTTGAAAAACTTACACGCAGACACGCCTCAATGAAATGGTGTAAACTATTAAGTTCTACCGTCGACAGCTCCTAACTTTATTAACAAGTCTAGCGAACTTTGATAGATATATAACGACGTTGGTTTTTCTCTTTACTTATACCATTTTATGAAATAATATAATACCAAAACCAATTCCAAAAAATTACAACACATTCAAATTAAGGTACTTTCCAGGCACAATCTCTCTGTATATAGCTTTTATCACGAAGCGAGTTATAAAAATAATGAATGCGGTAATAAAAGTGTTATAGGCTCTCGAGTCGGTTGGGAAGGTTCTGCATGGATGAAACTTGGGCTATGAACTTTACTGTTATCGTATCGCATTAAAACCGTTGCTCACTGTATGGAACTGGTGCTATTCCTAAAAATTACCTCTCGCTATTGCCCCTATTCAAATGAACTACCAGGCGGCCGTGTTCCGTTCATATTCATACCGTTCATTAGGACTTTTGATTGGTCCAACGGTTCTACCTATTTTACTCGCAATATGACACTATTAAATTCATTTATATAAATTAGTATTGGTAGAAGACCTTAATTTGTTGGGAAAGTTTCCTGCAGTATTATTGTATGTAGATAAACAAATCGTTGAAATTATTCAAGTTGTGTTGAGGAATCTTATCGCTTGAATCGAAATTACGTGCTGATAGTACAAGTTCTTTCTCCATCATCGTTAGTTATTCCGTCCGTCATGTCAAGGTAATTGCCTCCCTTAGTGGGTCTACAGTAGATGCACAGCTGATTTTATTACACTCGAATGCATTCCGAGTTACGCTTCACAGTTTTTGCATTACCGTCCATGTAAAATATTGCAATTTCCAGTTCATTTGCGTTAAGGCGATAGTAAAATCAAACGATTGCTATTAATTGGGTAAATTCTAATTCGAAGCCAAACCTTGTTATCTTCACAGCTTTGGGAAGTAATTTTGTATCGGTCGTAATTGTACCCAGAGGAGTGGTTATTGTCCAACCCTGATAGTACATTAGGAAAAACTATCGTTATGCATTCAATAGAAGTAATGAATGCTAACATTTTCTAAACGTCATAGATAAAAAATATAGTGTAACTGAAAGTATAATAAGTTGATATGAAAACAAACATTGCATTAGAAACAATTAGTGTCACGTAGTGCGTGACGGCGGCGGCGGCGGCGGCAATGTCGCGGCCGATCGTTTCGTCATACTGCGGAGATCGGAATCCGGTCGAACGTGAGCGCCTGCTTTTGGCACGTCCGTTCGCTCCGAACCGCATTTGCATATTTCTATGGAACGCTGTCTTGCACGGCTCCTACCTCGCACGTGCTATTTTATAAACTTTAATATGAAATTCTGCTATCTGCCAATCGAGTTTGCCCTCTAATGAAAGTGTAAAAAACGCTGATAGCAAAAAGAGATCGGGTGGGTGCAAAATTAAATGTCAGTCAGTTATCAGTTCGCGAGGGACGACGTGGAGCACTCGCCCCCGCCGCGAGGGAGCTGCCTGCTGATGTGGATTTATAGAGCGGCGAGACGTGCTCGGCGCCGCGGCAGGAGCGGAGCTACTATTTATGTCGACCAAGTCTCTCGGCCCCGGCTGCCTATACTGCACATCCCTCATTTAAACGAATATAATGAGCGCAATCCAACATATTCAATGTTAACAACCATCCATTTCAATACCTTGAATATTGTAAAGATAACGTCCAGTCCGCAATAGAAATGATAACCCATAATTGCGAGTCAAATCTAAGGAGGTTCTATCTTTGAGAATAAAGAGCGCGCTTTGAAACTTGAAAGCAAACTTGTCGCGGTTAATACTCGACAATGTCAGTGGAGAATTTCGAGAGTGGAGGGCCATCGCGGCATCGTGATCGCTCGAGAGTCGTCCACACGAAATGAAACGTCGTATCTTATTTTATGATTAGCGGCTCGAAAGCGCTTCGTAATTTTGTTAGTTCCGCCTTTCTGGTGCTGGGGGCGAGTACGGCGAGTGGAGATCGATGCGGGCGTTGCGTGTGCGTGCGAGCGAGACGGCGGCTCGGTCGGTCGGTCGCGCTGTCTCGCTCGCGCGCGCCGCCTACCGCGGGCCGCCATGTTGCGCTCGACCTAAGCACCACCGACCGCCATTCCACCTAGTGATGGGATTCTCGACTTCATATCGACTTTGTATATTTTGTATGATAGTAAAATGTACATATTTACTGACTTTGTGTTTATATATTTTTTGATAGATAATATAATTATACAAATTGTAGTTGATAGTAAATTTTCTAAAAGAGTATTTTGTTACATCATTTTTAAATAAATACTAAATAATTTTTATCCTATTAATAAAATATATTCGGAAATATTTATTTTAAGTATACGTTATTATGAATAGGAAAATATACTTATAAATAACAAATAATTGATTATTCCGATTTAATTCCATAATAATAAAATGAACGGTTATAAACAATACCCTCATCGAGTGATTCGGGTCAGGTAAACATGACGCTTTGTATTCAATGCAAATAGAGAAGTGTAGAGTGTCGATAAAATGATTGTCGATAATATTCTGTTTAGTGGTGGTCCGGAATTAAAATGTCAGACGTGCGGCGGAGTGGCGGCGCGGCGGCGGGGGGAGGGGCGCCGAGCGCGTTATTAATAACCATAAGCCAGCAGACGCACGAACGTCCAGAGGGGCCAGCCAGCCGCACAGTAATGAGGAATCACTAATTATATTTTACTGTAGCACGTTAATTGCCTCCAAAACTCAATATATTGCTGCGTTTTTCAATCAAATCCCTATTTCATCTGACGATAAATGCAATTTGCAATCGCAATTAAATTCGAGCATTTAATATGTCATATATGCTATCGGTGGGAATAAAGCAATCTGGTTTTGACTATTCAATAAATTGGCATGTCAATCCGATTCAAATGCTCACTAGTTAGGTAAAAAATGGTAATATGTATGAGTGGCGTCTCGCAGTAGGCAGTCGGTTGTTTGCGACAGCTCGGTCCTTCGCTCGGCCCGAACTTCACTCGGAGCCAGTAAAAAACAGATAACAGAGTATATTTTATTGTCAAGAAAATATATTGTCAAAGGACCTGCGATTAATTGTTCGGCTTCGCCGTCGTTTCTTGCCTCGGGCAAACGTTTCACAGATTGAACCTTGAATATTTTGTGATGAAGTTTCTCGCTCATTTCAAATGGCATATTGAATAAACAAATACACTGTCATTCTTTTCAAGTTTGAACACTAACCTTTCTGGTGCTGAAAATGTTTTATAAAAATCCTTTTGTTTTCAAAGTTGCTTTTAAGAAGTAGTTTACAATGGAGTGACGTGAGTTAGGAACTAGTAGTTTTCATCATATAAATATAAGAGGCGAACTGGCGAGCGCGGTACTCGACTCTCATAACAAACTGCAAATGTTCCGGATTCTCGGTACTTTAGCGCGCCACCGGCAGCGGCAGCCCCCTAAAGCGCTGACTACATTCTCTTTGCGACGACCGAAGCCTGGCTAGGGTTGCCAACTATTACAAACTCCCAACCCACCCTCGTCGCTAAATTTTACAAATGAAACAAATGAACACTAACCGTGTCTATTGTTCTATACTGAAAATTCCGCTTCTTCCTTAATGTTCTTTTTAAATGTTTGAAACCGTTTAATAATGCAACTATCAAAGCTGGTATTGGTAACAACCCTATGCTGGAACGAAGTGGTTGCGACGTCAAAACGAAGGAACGATTTACAGCAGGCAGGGCCGCATTCGAGCCGGCCACCGCCGGATACGTCTCTGAACGTTCTCATTTATAAAGTTCTTTGAAAGAGCACAGTTTACCAACACTATTTATTGCTACTTCTCTTATGCTGCTCGATTAAAAGAAACTTCGACTCGATAGCTCGATACGAATGCGTCTCGCTACTCTCGCTGGAATATGTAGCGTTATTTTCTATCAACAAATTTTTCATGCAGTCACATTAAATTGCTGTGGTCGTACCTAATAAATCAATAAGATTTAAGTTACGATTTTCATAAAAGAAAATCTTCTTTGTTGCTTTATAACGACAATGCAATGAATAAACTGTTGTGACTACATTGTATCTCTTTTTTATTTCTTCTCAATGCCGCTGCCGCTAGAATCCAAATAAAACGTAACTTTGTCGCTCGACTACCGACTTTACTCCGGCTTAGGGACTTGCGCTGAGAATTTCAAATATTTTCCGCTATTCGAATGTAATATTTCTGAATTTGCCTACACTGAAAATCTGTCTAGTACCATGTGAATTTGATTATTTTTTATTGTTTACGCATAAAGTGTAAATAATTTAGACATAAGTGATTTATCAATAACTTGAATAGTACTATTAGTAGAAGTACTTATTCATACTATTTTTTGCAAACTATGAAAGCCAAAGTATTTTCACTCTTTCAGAAAACGAAGATCTTTTATTTTTTTCAAATTTGTTTCAACACGGGATAAGGTTTACCCTCCGCAGGGTTATGTCCAAATTAAGTTTCGTATTACAAGTACGCATTCCGCCGCATACACGAAAAGATTCAGTTTTAAAATTTACCTGTGCTCTGCGACACTATATCCTTAATTTTGCTTTAGGTTTCGTCAACATTATGCTGTATTAGTGATGTTTGCTTTTTAAGATGAGTAAATAGATAATATGCTGAAGCTATTTTAACTCCTTTTTGTTAGATAGATATATTATAATAACAGTGTATCGCTAACCCTCTATTTCTTCCAGAGTTCAGCGGAAAATTTAACTATATGTATAAAAGCTCATCAAGTGGTATTTCGGAAATACGCTCAACAAACATTAACCAGATTTTTATCATCTTTGATTCCTCATATTCCCATTGCTAGAATTAGTGAATAAATTAAGCATTCTGACAATATAATGTTATTATGTATGTAAATTAACCTAAACAAGACATAAAAAAAGCTGAATTCTATAAGCGATGTATCAAAATTTATATCCCTATCTGAAGAGTAAACTCGCAAAAAGCGTTTAAACCCCGATGCCGTTCGGTCACAAATTTCAGTGCTGTCGCACGCCGACAGTTACTTCCCTCGCATTTACATACTACAATGAACTGTTTTTTTGTACGCCGCTGCTCACCACTTGCGCCGTACCACCGACATTTTTATTTCGATCTTCCTGTGACTCTGTAACTGCTATGAACGCTTGTTAAACTGAAATCTCTTGTTGTTTTCGTTGAACTTTTATAGGTTTGTGTTTGTGCCTAAATTAATGCAATTTTCTTTTGCTGCGAATACCTCAGTAGAAACGCAGAAAATATAATTCCTCTTTTAATGGGCAACCTGTATTAGGTAACCCCTTATACAAATAGGATATAATGATATTTGAGAAATAATTAGTTAGTGATTGGAGCCGGGTTTTATTATAATATTTGATACGAATGCGACTCGTCACTCTTCTCTATCAACAAATTGTTATGTAGTTGCAATATACTGCTGTGAGATTTAAATTTTCATAAAAGGAATATGGGATTTGTTGCTTAGTAACGTCAATATTTAACTGCTAGAATTAAATATTTAATCTATCTTCTGCATCTAATAAAATATCCATAAAATATCAATCTACTTACTAAAAAAATCTTATAAAATATCCGCCTAACTTTTTGTTGCATATATAAGCCGCGTAATTATATTGTAGTCTTCCTTTCATGTGGGAAGAATCATCATATTATACCTTTCCTCTATCTATATGTTAAATTAAACTTCTTCGAGGTCTCTTGGTTATCTGTCCTAAGAATATCTCGTAAAAGCTTTCACTTAAAAATAATAGTATGATATAAAGTTATCGCGGCATCAAAACGTCTTACAGCTCAGTAGAGTCAGTTAAGTCGAGTAGTATGCGAGCCAGAGCCAGTCAGTTTCAATTAATCGGCCGCAGAGCTCGACCCGCTCCGCCATTCCACTACTTTGCCGATAAACTGCACCATTTGACATCCGAGCACTATGACACTCCAAACACACACTAAACGACCTATCTCCACTTACCCGACAGACCAATTTTACATCTATGTCAACCTAACAAGGTCCAAAATGCCCTGTAAAATATTCAGCGATAATAAAGCCAGTGCGATATGGAAGTCGGACAGTTCACGTTTCAAATTTAAATTCAGTTTTATGAGGCCGGTTTTACGGTTGATAATGGTCGGGCGTCGGTTGTTTTCGTCGTCGGTTGGTCGGTTATTGAATGGAATGCGAGAAGATGCGGGACCGATAGACATCTTACAACTTGCCAAGATAGCTTTTGTTGTTTGTTATTTTTGTGATTTCCAATTGTATACTATTGACGTTTTATTACCACTATATGTGAGAGTTGCTGAAAAAACTATCAATGTTATTAATAGTTAATTTTAGCTAATGATATAAATAATAATCACAACAGCTTATGTATGATTTTCTAACTGGGTTAAACCCCACAAAGTGATTTTGAGCCCCTCTCCCTCTAGTTTTTAACCCGGTCCTTCGAGTCGTGAGATTTATGTTAAAGTTAAGATTCAGAAGAAAGAAAGAAAATTAAAATTTCTACTGTACAAAGCAGTACCTCCGCTTTATGTTATATTTAAAATCATTGCTAAAAATCCCAAAAAGATGTAGCCAGAGCTTCGGAATTAGAAATTATTAGTCGTTGAAGTAAAATGGGGCATAGTTTGTGAAATGATGGATGGTTAGTGATGGTTAGTGTGGGGAACACTGCCTAACAATCACTCCAAATGCCAATAATCTTAGTCGGTTCGTACGCCACCCACACGAAGAAATAGTTTGTGCTTTTCTGAGCCGAGACTACATAGCTTTTTGATAGCATAGATTTATGTTATCAATGTTATCATACATTGCCAATAGAAGAAACAAACGTCCTAACATAGACGTCAAATAGGCGAGACTATTCACGGGCTCTCTGAGGGTCTATTACGGTTTGGCGTCTAGCGTGAACTATATCTTATGTCTTATATTTGTGAATTTTGGTAGTGAAATAAAAATATAAGTGTATTAATGATGAAGCTTTTAATAGTAAAAAATCCAAATTAAACACAGACGGTGGGAATACATATATTTTGTAATTCTCTTATTCAAAACTTAGAATATAATAATTACCAGTCTATTCATCATTAAACTCAAAAAATGTATTTGTGACATGTTTTACTTTCATCACAGAAAATATTTCAAAGTTAAATATATAATAAAGAAAAAAAAGGGACGTGAATGTTTATAAATTATGCTAGGGCAATTTAGTAATCCGCCATACAAGTTTAAATTGTTTGTGTCTCTTCGACGTAATCTATGATATAATATATTCCAAACATGTATACGTTGTGTAGCATAATATATCTGTAATTATTAGAGGGTCTATAAACTATGTATGGATATAATAAATTATTTTGTTGTTACAGGGCTACCCCCAGCCGCCACGACCTCCACAACCTTCGACACCGAACGCACACGATCCTGAAACTGTAAGTAATTCATTATCACTTTTTTATTCAATAATTAATAGGAATGTAAAAAAAGTAAAACACTTTACTTCATTTTTTTAGAAAGCTGTCTTTACGATAGTAGGGAGGGATTGCTTGAGAAGTTTGAAGCTTTGCGTCTTCACTTTATTAAACAGCGATTTGTTGATACAGTATTTATGCACGTGTGCATGTTATTATTCCTTTATCGAAAAACTTTTAACTTTAGCACAAAGAATCCTCGTACTAGACTATTACATATTTAACAATTAACATAAGAGTATGGTAAAAAATAAGACTATTCCATATTTTGTTTATTGCTATTGTCTTTCTATTTATTTCCCGAGAAGGAAGATTATCCATAAGAACCTTCACCAATCACCAACTCACGGCTCTTTATTACTTACTATTCTCTAACTACAAGTTCAAAACATCGCAGCCGCTAATATAAATTAAATTAAATACTCTCCTGCCTCACTCAGCAGCCAAGATGGCTAAGCAATTTATAACAGAAACTGATTACGCATAAGAAATGTTACAATAACGTAATATAATCAAGTAATTTACGTCGTATAGAAGTTGTATAGCCAGCAGGCATCCAGTGACGAACGTTGTTTGCCCATTAGCGCGGTGTCCGGCCGGCTATTATAAAACCATTAAGCGACCAACCACGGCCTGCTGGCTTAGCCATGAAAAACTATAGCTCGTTACGACACTATTCAATGGATGTTACTTGCAATGCAACAAACAAAACTTTATACATATAAAATATACATATTTGTAAAACATATTTGAGTATTCCTAAATTTGAGACCTGTCTCAACCTAATTGTCTAAGAGAACAGAACGTTCAAATACCTACAGAGAAAGTTAGAACGAAAAGTTTATTTGTCATATTATCTAGAGGTCTTTGTGTGGAAGTTCAATGATCATGGATATCTTAGCTATTTAAAATTGATCAATAATATTTTAACTCTATGGAAATTGTTGGTTCAATGGTCATGGTGAGTTGATCCTCCACTTCAGCTTCAATCTTCTGAGTGCCATCCACATGCTTAGTTTAAGGCGGCACACAATAATGTATAAATCCACCACCAAATGACGCTCGCCAATAATTGAATGAAAGACAAAAACAGTGCTTGACAAATAAGACAAACACTCATTAGCCGCGGCCGTTGCGGCACATCTAAGATTGGTATGTCAATATACAGCGTGTTCAATGTGCCCCGAGACTTTCGCAGCCATTGCAGATAATATTTACAACGTATTGTACTCATTGTTCCCCGCCAGCGCGTTGTTTTCAATTCGCCTTTCAATCGCAAACAATCATCGCTAAAGAAAATGTATTGATGAGAAATAGTTTTTAATCACCATGTGTTTGTTCCGATACTAAACTTCCATTCATGACGGTGCTGATTATGTTTACTCGTTTCTTTGGTCGGGGAATCGAAAATACTGACAACCACCGATTGCCTCTAATTAAGACTTGGCTAGACCATGAACAGACTAAGTACGGAAAGTTCCTAAGTTTTGATTGCAGATTAAGTGAAGAGTGTTTGATAATACTATTCATCGCTTTACAAATGATTTGTTGAATGTAACCGATGAATCAAGGCGAGTTTCTCTCTTGCGTAAGCATCGTTACAGTAACACATACAATTATAGTTCCACGAAGGGTTAGACAGAATGATGACAATTGAAAATGAAACATCATTTGTGATTTCTAAGGTCTGTTCAAGCGTTAAATTTTTATCTCGATCTAAACGCTTCGATTACTGTCCCATATTCTTGAGTACAGTACGATTTATCATCTTCTTTCTGTACATCTATTTCTAAAGACGATTGTTGATGTGGAACTTGATTCCGGTAAAATAGGACATGATTCAACTATCACTATTTGATTAACCAAATAGCCTATAATCCTACGACGAATCATTCGTTAATTCAAAGCTCGGACCAACCCTTTGATAGCGGATATTTGTTTTCACATGATTTACAATGACTCATAAGCCCGCCTACCCCGCCAGGGTTAGTGACGTACTGACGACGTGACTGTCAGGATCATGACGTGAGCGACATGGACAAAAAATAGCCTCGGGGTTCTCATCTCAACGAACATTGCATTGTTATTAATATTGTGATGTTTTTATATGTATTTTGACAGTATTCATACTACACCCTAAATTACATGTTTTTAATTTTAACTGACGGCAAACCAAATATAAATTACCGAATCGCTTAAACTGAAAAAGCCTTAGTTATGCAAAAGTAATCTTTTATATAAATAAGTTTATTTTTGGTAAGGATGTGGAACAGGTGAAGGAGTTTGTATATCTGGGAAGTTTGTTTACAAGGGATGGAAAATGTGATGAAGACATTGAAAGAAGAGTGAAAAAGGGTAATGCGGTAAATGGAGCAATGAATAGCCTAATGATCAGTCAATCGGTGTCTGAAAGGCCCGAATGGCTGTGCATGATGCTGTTCTTGTTCCTACGCTTATGTATGGAAGCGAATGTTGGGTGTGGCAGAAGAAGCATGAGAGCAGAGTGAATGCAGTAGAGATGAGGTCCCTCAGAAAAAATAATAATGTTAGATTGTGTGACCGAGTGAGAAATAGTGTTATTCGTGAAAAGTGTGGTGTGAAAGATGATATTGTAAGAAAGATAGAAAAAGGAATGTTGAGATGGTTTGGGCACATAGAGAGGATGGATGATAGAAAATTGGTAAAAGGGATCTATACAGCTAGTGTGGATGGTAATGTTAGTAGAGGACGACCACGGAGAACACACTTGGACCAAATTGAGAGTGTGCTCAAAAAGGCTGGCGTCCGAAGTATGAAGAATAAAAGAGCATGTATGAAAAGATTGATGGATGTAAACGAAGCTAGAGAGGTTTGTCAGGATCGTACGAAGTGGCGATCGATAGTCTCTGCCTACCCCAATGGGAATTAATGGCGTGAGTATATGTATGTGTGTATGTAAGTTTATTTTTCCACTTTTAACGTAATTCCCTGACGTATAATATAAAAATTAAACTTAAGCTTGAAAATCAATTCTAATAGAGTACTAAAACGAGCCTTTGAAAAGTTTGCTAAAATAACAACCCCCCTAAAACAGAGTATTTTTGATAGGACCGGGGTCCGTTTGATGTTGATTGATACCGTTAGGCGGGGGCACATTGTCTCCTCGCCCGCTATGGGGGATCTGCCCGCAGCGAGTGACGCGGGTTGGTCCCAACACGATACAACCACTAACTTCATCCAAAACTACTAAACACTTGATGCAAAACTGTATAGATCATGAAGTAGTTCTAGAAATTTCATTCAATACCTGTATCGATAAAAATAAATTTTCCCACGCGACAACACACGGTGACTGCATGAAAGTAGTAAGCTAAAAACGTCGCAACGAGACTAGCCCAGTGCATTATTAAAGAGGGCCCCCACGTTGCGACTCTTTTCGTAATGAATGTACCGCGGGCCGTTCCCAACGCATCGAGCGAATAACCGGAGGGGCCACGTTGCGACAAATGCTTCGACTACCCCGGAATAGGACCCCTCCGACCTGAGATAATATTGTTCTATTAATTTTATTTGAAGAGGTGCAATATTCCTTTTCTATGCAATGAGGGGGTACTGCTACAAAAACTTGGGCTATTCAAAATCTCCACCGATTCTATTCTCACGTTGAGTTGGGGTCGCAGATCTTAGATAATATCATTTTGTTATCTTTGATGTACCTAATTTCAAAAGCAAAAGTTTTATGTATTTTCTAATCCTAGTATGTTTTGTGAATGTGGATATGAAGTGTGGTTAAATCACAGTAAAGCTTCAATGCCTTTAAAAAAAAACTTGTTTTTTACGATAAGTTTAATTTTAAAAAATGCAATTAATCTATTTTATTCAGCAATCATGGGTAAAAAGTGTTGATGTAATTGAAATGTAATCAAAATATGTGTTTCTTACGAGGGCTGCTATTTATGTATCCGGAATAAAAAAAAGAAACAAACATATATCAATTAATATGGTTTTATTGCTTCTCAAAATATTCGCCGCTCAGATCTATACACTTTTGCATGCGTTGAAACCAATTTTCATAGCACTTTTTCCACTCAGACTGAGGTATCTCCAAAACGTGCATTTTGAACGCATCGACTGCCTCTTCGCGGCTCGAAAAACGTTGACCACGTAATTTTTTCTTCACATTTGGAAATAAATAAAAATCATTGGGTGCCAAATCAGGGCTGTACGGCGGATGACCTGTCAATTCGATCTTTTGAGCTTCTAAAAACTGAGTTGTGACGGCCGACCTGTGACAGCTAGCATTGTCGTGATGCAGAATGATTCTACGTTGTCGGTTAGTCTTTCTTATTTGTTCAAAGACTTCCGGCAAACAAATGGTCGTATACCACTCCGAATTAACAGTTTTACGATTCTCTAAAGGCACTGTAGCTACATGGCCATTTATACCAAAAAAACAAGCGACCATTTGCTTCAATGTGCTTTTTGCACGAATAACTTTTGTTGGGTTCGGCTCATCTTGGAACACCCACACCGTGGACTGCTGCTTAGTTTCGGGGTCGTAAGCGTAGATCCAAGATTCGTCACCTGTGTAGATATTATAAAAAGCTTTTGACGCACCACGGTTGTATTTTTTTAACATTTCTTTGCACCAATCGACACGAGCCTGTTTTTGATCAATACTCAAGTTGTGCGGAATCCAACGGGAGCAAATTTTTTTTACAGCTAAATGTTCATGAAGTATCTTATGTATGCTCGTCATACTAATGCCCAGAGATGCCTCTATCTCACGATATGTAACATGACGATCTTGAGTTATTAGTTCCCGGACAGCATCGATGTTTTGAGGTACAACGACCGTTTTAGGGCGACCTTCTTTAATTTCATCAGTAAGCTTAGATCGTCCACGATTAAACTCGCTAAACCAGTGATACACAGTGGTCTTTGAGGGTGCTTCATCCCCAAAAGTTGAAGTAAGCTGATCGATGCACTGTTTTTGAGTTAGACCACGCCGAAAATCGTAAAAAATCATGGCACGAAAATGTTCACGAGTTAAATCCATGGTGGTGAAGACACGCAATTTTCAAAATGACGCTACGATGTGAAAACAATTGACAGTCACATAAAAATAAATGTATTCTAAAGCTAAAGAGTTCTATTTTTAAATGATGTAATTACTTTTTAAATTATTGTTCTGTAAGTGGCCAGTTCCGGATACATAAATAGCAGCCCTCGTATTAGAAACAATTAAACATAAAAAGCTAATATAATAACATATCGTGATAAAAAAATATTATTTTAAGGTCTACCTAAACTTTAGGCTAGATGTAAATAAAAATAATTAATTTCACTTGATGACCAGATAGGATAGCGTAATGAATACCAAAGATAAATGCCATGTAGAACTCCTGCACTCGTTGGTATCGCTCGCCGTACGACAGGGTAACCTAAGTAGGGTTATTTAAATTTGAAAGAGTAGAAATACAGGCAGGGCCCGTTGGCTGCACGTTCATAATAAACGAGATTGAGTGGGGTGCCGTAGACGTAAATGAATGACGGCGGCGCGGGGCGGCGTAATCAGGCCGGGCGACGTGCGTTCATGTAAAAACAGCACAAATTTATTATTCCACTGTACAATTTTCAGCGTCGAATTACGGAATCGCTGCTGTTACTGATTTGTGTGACTCCCTGGAAATGTTTAAAGCCATATCACTCATTCGTAACGGTTTCGTTGTGATGGATGTTTGGGGATGGTCGCTCGCTCTTTTTTAAGTACTATTCGCATATCGTCTTTATTTTTTATACTGTACTTTTCGTTTAGTGGATATTATGATTGTGTTCGAAAAATACATTTGAAGAGGCTTATAAATAAAGAACATGCGTTTTATTGAAGGTTTCTTAATAATAAGAATTGTGTATATTTAGTAGCACAACAATTTCGTTGTCTCACAAAAGGTTAATCTCTTACTTTTTTAAGATCTGTTGATAATTAATTTGAGATTGAATTTTCTAAATTAACTGCTAGACATTTGCTAGTCAACTACCTGGTGTTTGATCATGAGAGTCATTCATGTAATCTCGATAAACAAAAAGCCTAAATTACGTAAAAGGTTTAAATACATCTACATCCCAAATAACTTTAAATTGATATTCTCCGCAAGCGCCTTTGGTAAACGTCAAACATAAATTTTAAATTTTAGCGTTGTACGAAGCGAATCTCCTTGCTATATTACAATTGGTCACAATACGCGCAAAAGTACGCTCGATTTTTAATTGAATAAAGCTGAGAGCGCTCCATAATCCGGGCCGGCGCACTCTGCCCCCGAGCTCTGAAACTCGCGTAGGATCCGAGAGAAGTATTGTTTATTTTTGTCCCCGGCTCTTGTTTCCTCCTATACCTTTCTGCTTTGAGACTGTTTCACGCACGTGTTTTATCGAGTTTGGATTTTTCCCTCGGATCTTTTAATTTCTTTGTTATCGCTCTTTGAATGTTACATCAAAAGTACTTTTGGTCCGTTAAGGATTTAAGTAATTATTTTGGTTGCTGATATTTAGAACAGTTATACTCACATCAAAATAAAGCACATTAAAACAGATCATATTAACAATGCCAGTGTATTCAAATTTAGGTTGATTCCAAGAATCGTTCAAATCTGTGTTTCCAAACGGCATTAGGATGGTAACGAGCCCGTAAATCTAGCCCCAGCTGTAGAATCACTATATCGTTTCCATGATACGAGTAACGCACTAGTAAGTTACGGCATTACAAGCTTTATGTATACGCTGTGCTCTATCATTATATCCATTTTATTTTATCAGCTTCGTTGAACTTGAAGTGCATCTTCAAGATGCCGTTTGCATATCAATTAAATACATGGAACTAATACGTATCAAACTTTGGATCCCATTCAATAGTAATACTACGCTGTATTAACTAATTTGAAGCAGTACTCCTCTTCACTCTATGTAATATAAAATCCAGTTGGTCGCGTCATCTAGGTAGCATTATCCTAGCTACTGTAATATCTAATTTACATTCACTAGTGTGAATCTCCTTCCGATTGGCTTCATTCCAACTGGGAAATCCCTACATATGTAACACAGTGTCTCAATTAAAACAGACAACCGAGTCGCATTGAATATTTTATATTGATTGTTCGTTTGAATTAAAAGTAGATGTGTTTCCATGTAGCCCGAAAACAGGACATCAATTGTTATTGCTCAGTTTGTTATCACTATTCGTACGGATCATTTGTGTCGTCACTCGTCAGTGATGTCAAAACACAATTTATGATATTTCATATTCAAAGTATTTGACTGTGTCACGCCCACATTCAGAGTCGACGATTACGAATGTCGTCACTCGCTCGATAGGTCAGGGAGACGGTAATTTTATCGCATCAGCTGTTCTCCATTATCTCACACAACCGCAGCCGAGTGCTCGCACCTCGGGAGCACAATGCGCCCCCACTCGTATATATAGGCATACGCAGCTATGTAAATGTACAAGTCAAAGATGCGGCGTACAGCCGGATCATAAATAAAGAGTGCAACGATTGCGACCGCCGCCGGCTCGAAGTATAGGGGGCTCGGGGAGGAGCCGACCATTTTAATGTCCCGCCGCCAGACTTTATATTAAACATTCGGCCTTGGCAATGGCCTACATCGGCACGGGACACGCACACACACCCACTTTTCCCGACATTAAAGAAAATTTCACTCAAATGTTTCGACACTTCGTCGGTTAGCTATAAATATCCTTGTATTTATGGATCTAACGGGCTATTTTTATCTCTTATCTACTTTGCTTTGTTAGTAACATTGGTTGTTCAGGTTCAGGGATTCTTTGCTAATAATGGCGCCAAGATTAACAAAACTAATTAAGAAGGGCTTTATTTGGAAAGGTCCTAATGAGAATGGTTTGGTTAATGAAAGCGTCACATTCAGATTCATTTCAATAACTGATTACTGTAGCATTCAAAGCAAAGCGCACAGTTTTCAATAACTAGTGCGGTTTGTTATTGATTTGATAGATGCAGATTAAATAGTGGAGCATAAACTGGTTAAAGTACAGCCAGCCGCATTTCAACATGTAAAGGCGTAGCGTACGAAACCGTGTGGCATACATTTCCATAGTTTAACATGAAATATCCGCGCATTGTTTGTTGCAAGTAAGAGTAATATGGGTCAGTAACAAGAAGTCGAAGCAGGGTCGAGATCACGAGATGCCATTGACGCGATTTCTGTATGCTACACTTGTTATGTAACTAACAGCCGGCATTGTTTTCATACCAACGGCAAAGCTCGCCCAACTCATTTTATTGCGAACCACTTGTGTTGAGACTATCAATATCACTCTTCATCTGGAAAAGTTGAATGATTTCTTGAAGATATTTTGTAGGGTTTTTATCAGAGTGTATTTGATGTAATGTCTCCAGAAAAACGATCAACTTCACTTTCTTGGTTTCGCTTTAGTTGTATACTTTCAAGATCACCCCATTACTGCAAACAAATCACGTCTGAGCCAGAAAAACGGATGCATTGCGAAACTTAATTAAAATGACAATGAATGAAACAGCAAGGGGTACGAAAAATCTACCTCGAAGCGCCTGTCATGAATTAAATGACATAGTCATACTTCCATCATTGAAATTTTGCGCACCGAATATTTCAAATAGTATAAATATGATACCTTTAGGAATTATACTTGCGCAGATTCATTTAGTCCAGTGAAATCGACAAACCTTCTCTTCCTCGTTTTATTAACAACAATAACTTAATTCATGTAGTTCCGCATTCAGTTTTCTTTCACTAAATAATATCAAGTTTATAAAGAGGTTAAGTTTATATGTTGTGTAGGTATAATCAATACTAATAAATATTTATTTCATAATAAATAGTCACTATAATATTCCCGAGTCAGATATAGGCTGTATCATATACGTAAACATCACGTAAAATCATAAGACTTTTCAGTAATCTACTTATAGGTATATGTGGTGCGGCGGATCGTCAGCATAAAATATATTTCGTGCTTGCTCCTCAGTTTTCCACTAAACTTTTTTACGGGCTCTAATACTCTATGGTTTTAATTCTGGAGAAAAAAGACTCCCGTTGCCCATATTATCTTTTATCCGACTGCTTCAGCTCTTTCTCTATTTTTCGCACGTTTCACTTTATATGAATAAAAAATGTATCTTACTATCAAACGCAGATATTAAAACGGTAGCCCAACCTGTTTCAAACGGCTCCAAATGGCCACAAATTGAAGGAATTCTTACCAGCAAAGCAATACCTACCAATTGAAGTGCAGAGCTGCCCTCATACCATCGCTAGAAGTGTAACGTAAGCAGCAACAATGTACAACTTCGACTGACGACGGTTGCAATATGCAGGTGCTGCAGCAAACTGGTTGGACATCCGGCATTAACTGCGGGACGAGTACCAACAGATGGCGCTGCCGGCTGGACACTAATATTATGTTTCCGACTATACTTTATTTGATCTGCAGCTTTTGTTTTTAGTCGAATGATGGTCAGATGTACTGGGTTCAGTATTAAGTTATGGAGTTAAGTGTATTCAGACGCCTCGTTACATTGCATATTAATTTGAATCTTACTGGTATTATAAATTGCGAGTTTGTTACTCAACATCACTTAAATAACTGTACAGATATTGATGATATTTCGCATACTTCGTCATAAACAGCATATCATCCATTTGGTGAAATGTTTCATTCTAATATATGCCGAATTTAATTTCCTGAATATTTTAAACAGCTGTTATGTTATCTTCAAAAACAGCACTGTTGTGTTGTTCAAACAAAATAAAAAAATGAATTTATGAATCTAAAACTGCATTATAATCTAGCTAGACTATCCAGTGGCGTTTGAGAAGACTTTAAGAAAATTCCCAGACAAAATAACTGTTGCAAAATAAACACCAGATCTGCTAAGCATTTTTACTACACAAAAAAGAATTCATTTTCATACATCAAATTTATCAAACCCTCTTAAATTGTATTGTATGATTTTCGGCTTTCAACAAAGTGTAAAAATTACTAAAACATTGAAGATTACCAAGTCTCTTTCCGTATAACATGAATGCCAGCTGAATGTTATAATGACACGCGTGACCTAATCGTTGCATAGAACATGACCACTAGACGCGCCAGCCTATTACGCAACCTAAGTTATAATGCCTCGATCTCAGGCTGTATGACCGCCTCATAAACATGTTCTTTAACCCACTAAAATATATTCCCTTTTATTTCTCTTTGTCGGCAACGACGGCTCGAGGCAGAACTGGTTTCGTATCTGTTTCGATAAATCCGCCGTCGAGATACCTCCGCGCCACACCATTTCTGCATATTTCTAAGTTGAGATTCAATTCAGGAAAATATTTTTTACTGCCTCCCATAGCTGATTAACTCGACGCGCTTAAGTACTGCTTGAATTATTGAGACTTCCTGTTTCATATAGCGTTTGAACTTTGTTTAATTTATTGCTCCAATCAATTTGGTAAACTTATGTTTAACTCAAAAGTTAGCCTAAGAACTTCTTAATATTTTGGATATTAACATCATGTGTCATAACGAGCATAACCTACGCAAATACTGACCGCATGTCAATGACCTCTTTTCGGAACCGTGCTGTTTGCAATAATTTAAACTATGTACATGTACCTAATACCCCATATACGCACATGATAGATAGGCACATAAGTACGCACGATCAATACGATTTGTGATATAGCTGTGTCGTGTATGCGTGCGTATCTGCTGTCTAATTAGCAGGCAATGTGCTCTTTGTTAAACTTGTCACATATCATTATATTGTTGCTCTACATTGGATTGGAATGGTAACTAGCAGTTAAGCTTTCTGGAAATGTTCAGCCTATTTTAGTTTGTTAATATAGATGTAATGATGTATTGGTGTCATGATATTCATTCGTGATGGTGCTGACGGCAAGGTGATTTGGTCGTTATATAGGTGGAATGGTATCGGATGGGCGATGGCGTGCCCTCAACTTGTTCCTCGGTATAGTGCATGTGTGGCTGGCGCGGCGCAGCGCTGTCGTGCCTTCGCAATATCAGCCCGGTGAAATCGGTTGCCGCCCGCCGCGCCGCGCCGCGCTCCTGCCTCGTCTGCGCCAGTCGCCGTGCGCCAACTGAAACGCGCGCACCACTAGCGCAATCGAACGTATCTCGGAACGATTCCTTCGCTCCCTGCTATTCTTCACTGCCACCACCGAGCGCCTTATCCCTCGCTCTTGGGCTCACTCGCCGGGAATACAAAACGTGTCGTTTAGGGGAAATTTATTGTCCCCGTTAACTCTGTGCATTGTGTGCGTAATCGTGTGTGTGTGTGTGTGTACTGGTCGGTTCGCATTACCCATTTACTGAAGTCTAAGTTGGCGCGACAGTGTTAAAAAAACCACCAAGACGACGGCAATCATCAGAAGGCTGCCTTCGAGCACCGTGAGTATCATGCTGACTGTATGACTCAATGTTAAATGGAACGATTCTTATCTTTTGCCGGTGTGTGCGTTAGTGTAGCGACGCGTGGCGGCAAGCCTGTGTGCGTGACATCCGACCGGCTTTTGCATTAGTGTGCGTTGGCTCAATATTCAGTTCTATTTTGTGGCAGCTAGATGTTTGTTTTTATTATCATATGACCGTCAACTGCTCCGAAATTCAGTTAAATAGTTCTCATTTACTTCTGTTTTGTACTTTTTCATGTTAAGTGGCAGCTTT
This sequence comes from Bedellia somnulentella, assembly GCA_963576735.1. Lineage (NCBI taxonomy): Eukaryota > Metazoa > Arthropoda > Insecta > Lepidoptera > Bedelliidae > Bedellia > Bedellia somnulentella. Next base: position 11,390,710 of record OY755191.1, on the reverse strand, counting down.
TTCGTTTTAGCAAATTACTTCAGTGGCATTTAATTAAACTAAAATTGTTTTGTTTGTCAAAATGACAAATATTTTCTCACGAACTTTTCTAACGCTGAAATATTTATACCTTTAATATTCTTTACTAAATCATAAAGAGAACGCGATGTAGAGCGTCCTGCCATTTGCCGTCGGCAACGTTCTAGGCGCATTTGTACGGCACTCGCCCGCTTTGAGTAATATTCCTCTGCATGCCTCATAATGTTAAAAAACGTTAAAAAAACACCTTTACATGTCTTAAAAAAATATCGTCCATCGTTCATTTTCTGTGTTTGACGATAATGAGATGTAATTCTTATATTACCTTTTCATGCATATCGCATTATAATAGTCTATGTGCCTTATTATTTATCTTGCACTTTATAAACGTCGTCGCCGAATGCCGTTGTACTAAGTCTTGCTTGATAAACTCTATACTATATCCGTATAGGGTTGTTCCATTCCGCTTGTTCATATTATTGTAATCTCGCGCGCGATAAAACAATTCCACGTAATAATGGCTCAACAATCTCGACAGAACGAACAAATGTCGCTTTTATTCGTCTCGTCTTAAATAAGATTACGGAAAGTTATTCGTAATCGTTCGGTACATTCCTAACGAGTCGGTGCGCGCATACAAATTATACATCGCGATACATATAGCTAGGTAGGTGGGCCGTCATTATTTATGTTCCTAACAGCTAACACTCACTATAGTGGTGTGGGTTAAAATCGGAGCAGTCAGCTGATTATCCGTGTGTGTGCGCGTTCTTCGGGAAACACCTTTGATGACGTGACCGAGATCCGCTTAATTGGACATTCATATGTTATTTGCTTATTACTTTGTTGCGTTTTTTATTGTTTTCACTGGAAAGTGTTGTGCGTTCTGATTTTGATTTCGTCTCTTCTTCATCGGTATGCTCACTATGCTGGATGTTGAGGTTCTAGCAATTGGTTCATTATCCATAGCACCATCTCTTCCTTTATTTTCATTGGATTCCAATGCTTTTTACTATGCATTCAAGAGAACAGTTTTATGTTTTGATGCTCTATTGAACTCCATCTATTCTAACTTACCATATGATAAACATATTGTGGTATTATAGTCATAGTAAAAGGTCTACGACTGAACTTGTTCAACATTCAATGTTCTTGGTGCGATAAGAAAAAAAGAAACGCCCTTCTCGTCCAAATATTGTCTTCCATCAGGTTGTCTGTATTTTATACAAATGTACAAATTATCAACTAGAAAATTAAACCACTTATAAGTTAATTGATTGAAAGCCTCCAATTTCCCGAGTACTGAATTCGCTAGTTCATTTATAAGCTACAAAAGCTGTATTGTTTGCAAAAAGCTCGAAACAGTGTTGTTGCGAGGTCGAACAGCCGGTTATTACAGCCACAGTGCTCTACTCGCAATCCACAATTTACTCTGACATCCTTCCACCAAGTCATTATAGCTTTGATTGATTGCTTTTCTTTCTCACTGAATTTTGCCTCTTTCATGTTGCTATCCCGCTGTGGGTTCTCAGGGATGTAAAGACGTGGAATAATGTGACATTCCTTGTGTTTGTCTGCATCACATATTATACTACTGCATCAAAACCATTTTTTAAATTATATTGTGAAAAGTAGAACTTTCTCATTAAATATTGTGTAAAATTATATAATTAATCCCAGTTCATTTAATAACCTTTGAAATATCGATAACATCGAAGCGGTTCTATCACGTCATTAACATCAAATCCCCATTTGTCTCATCAACAATTGTGCTCACTCAATGAATAGAAGAGTATTGAATGGGGTGAGACAAGTTCCGGCAAACAAACCGGTAACAAGTACCAAACAAATCAGATACGGCAGAGTAGTTGAACAATAATAATTTGGTTGAAGGCCGATCAGCTGTTCCTCCGGCACCGACCCAAGTAACAGGTGGCCTATAAAGACATTCAATAAAGAGTACCACTTGCCTTCGCAGCGATCCTTCTATTTTACACAAATATACCGACCCTTGCTACTATGTGCAACATTTTCAACAAATTTTTCTGCGCTAGGCTCTGCATTAATACATCGTAGTTCACATTTCTTGCAGTTAAACTTTTCAAAATTTATATTGGTATGTTTAGATTTGGTGTTAAAATTACATTATTAAAAAAACTAATTGTTATAGGTTATGAATGCTTAAATTTTTTAACGTTATTGCATCTCCGTGAAATAATTCGCTGTAACCTCAGCCGGATTAACCTATTGTATGTTGAGAAAATTGTGAGTTTACGTTTGTAAATAAGTTTTAACGTGAGTGAAGGAATACGGGTGGCAGGCGACGGGTGTGGGGGCAAACGTTTGTCCCCCTAGCACGTGGCCATGTACATAAGGAAGCAGCTCAATCGCTGTATATAGACCACCGAACTGTACAGTACAACCACTCAAATGTTGCGTCTAGCTTACTGCTACTGCATTTCCAATTTCAATGACTTACTGCAATGCCAGATTTTCTGTTTGTTTACTATGACGTTTCTCATTGTTATCTTAACCTATTTGTATTATCTATATTGTTTCATCAATTAGTTTTCTTTGGGCTGGAGGATGTGATAAAAGAATTCATAGCTGTCAATCAATTATGTTTGATGGAGATAGAGATAAGTAGGTGGATGTAAGCGAGAGCAGATAGACTGGGAGATGTGTCTGATGGCAGCTGGGTAAGACGGCGCATTCGTCAATGGCGCGGCTGGTTGGTGATGACGAGCCGGTGCCGACGCGTTATGTAATGTAAATGTTACGTACACGTGGTCGGCACGTGCCCCACCTCGCCAGAACACTAGCCTTGTGAATTATTTATTTACGAGCTACCATTTTCACACGCCGGTCAACGAACTCTGTGCGATCTTGGAACTCATTTATATCGATTAATCCGTTCCCCGCTACGTCGTCACACATCAAACGTCTCCGCCTGCACATTTCCTGAATCGAATACCCGATCGGTGGCATATTCTGCGTGTTGTTCAGCTGAAACGGTAAAATGGATTGACCGTTGACGCCGGCCGTTCGTACTTCTATTCTATAAATAATGCGCATTATTAAACTTAGCCATTTTATAACTGACCTAGACAAGATACACGTGGCTTAGCGTTGAAGTAAATTACGTCAACTATGACTGTGGTGAAGCAATAAAGGCTTTATTACCGTTTTCCCTTTCGATACCCATTTAGACCGTTTCGCAAAAAAATGTTACCATAACATTTTAATAAAGCTGTTGCTAGTTTCAGATGATCCATTCTAGTATTGTTTAAAATAGTTATTTACATATACTCACGGCTATATTTCCCTAGAAGGGGTAGCCAGAGCTAAGGAATTATAAATTCCTCGGCCACTTTTGGAAGTTGAGTGGGGAAAAGATGGTAAAACAAAGGTTTTTGGTGACGGGTCTCCAACCGCATCGCCCAAAAATCCAATAAAAAGCCCCAATACCCTTAGTCGCCTTTTACGACACCCGTGGGTAGAAAGGGTAGCAACATTCTAAGCCGGCACTACACGGCATAGCTCCGCTATAAAAGTGCTGAATGCAAAGTAATAATTACCTGAAACTAAACATTAATTATTAGCAGCTATATGCATATTGCCATATGATTAACTACAAATCATAAATGTTCATTGATAGACGCACATGGTAACTAGATAGATGGTTTTTTAACGCTATTCTTTTGTCCCTGTTTTGGAATACATGGTTAAGTTTATTGAAACCCGAACTATATAAAAGTTGTGAATACTGGTGTGCTGTGTTGCCTCCCAAATCAATTCTCATATTTGTTTCTGCAGCAGCAGATAACATATATTATATACCATTTCTCTACTAATATCACGCTTTATGTTATTTTTTTACTCATTTTAGACAAGAAACAGGGCTAACTTTATCTTGCTTATATTTTTCATTCATATTATATATTTTTATATATTGATCAGTATGCTATTTATGGATGCAATATGGACATGCGGATATTGTCTCATGATTACTATATAATTGTTATTTTGAAAACCGCTTTGAGAAACTCAAGTTACTTACTTGCTATGTTTTAGCATTGCTCAAATACAGAAAGGGTTTTGATATCCTCTACTGTGTTCTGTGACTATGGCTTATTGTTACACTACTTATTGTCACTTTCTAAGACAGAAAATATCTATCCCCAGCAGCTCAATACTGAAAACTGATTATATATATTCCATGATTTACTAGTATACATAAATAAAATCAACATAACCATTTAAATGCAATGATCATTTCTCTTATACTCCGGAAGTACCTTATCCCCATAGTTTTCTTTATTTACTTTACCAATGTATGTTGAATAGTTTCTCAAGAATTTTAATTGTAATTGTGTAAAATGCCAAGATTCCTATAAAAAAATCTATACTTGACATAGTTGGCTTGGCTCATTATTGGATAATTCCTGAGACAGCTGTCAATGAGAAAAGGCTTGAAATCTCTCGAATTTAGCAAGTGTTAATTTTGTCTGAATACCTGTTTTAGCTGCAGAAAAAAAATGGCGTTATTCCGTGTTGCTATCCCGAAGGTTAAAACGTGAATATTTCAAAATGTTCATTCCTACACTTTTGCACCTTATAAAGATCTAAACTTTATAGTATTCTTTCCTCTTATATAGGTGCAATAGCAAAATATAAGTTAATTATCATTTCCTTTTAACTGCCAAACTTCATCCTTCAAGAATCAAGTTTGATAATGTAAATATATTATATACTAAGCAATCGATATTCCATCAAACTGAAATTAGCTAAGACTACAATACCTCTAGAGTTATTCTAAGGGCCAGTTTTTTGATCCGTGGTTAACTCAACAATTTGTTAAAATATATCGTAACTATTAGTTAGATATCAGCAAAATGCATTTTTTGATCCGTGGTTAGAGTAACTAATGGTCAAATATCGAACCATTAGTTTAAAAAGTTAACTACTCAGGATTGGAGGGTTAAACAAGATGACCGATGGTTATTTGTATGATAGCAGCTGTTTGTCAGACATCTGAGATGAATTTGAACATAGTTAGATACTTTGAAGTCGAAAGTTCGTCAGAAGAATCAGAATCAGAATTTATTTGCCACATGTTGTATGTACAATGGTGTTTTAATGAAGTGAAGTAAGTGAAGTAATGGCGGCGAAGAAGAAGACGATGATATTATATTACAATGTGTGTTGATGAGAAGGTTAAAAATATTTAGGCTACGCCATCCGCCGTTAGAAACCTGGGATGATGTAGATTTTTGTCATCGTTACCGCCTATCGAAGGAAGCAGTACTCTGCATTCTTACTGAAATTGGGAATGATCCTAAAACGCACTCTCAGTTATTCTCGAATAAGTTTAATCAAATGTAGTTTCCTTACAAAAATATTTTATTTTAAAAAGTATTTGAAAGATAGGTATTTTGTATCTTGTATTCCAAATACCTTTTTAGAAAACTACTTTTATCTGTATCTGAAATACTCTTCTTTAAAGTATCTTACATCTTGCATTTCAGATACTTTGTATAGGATATCTTATACATCATTGGTCATTGTTCATTGCACTGGTAACAAATTGACCAATTGTTAAGTTTGACTATAGTTAAAAAAGACATCAAAAATGGATTTACGATTTAACTAATGGTTAGTCATTCAACTATAGTCAATGTAACAAATGGTTATATTTTTAACTCCGGATCAAAAAACTGGCCCTAAGTAGCGATAGAGTCTCTGCCTACCCTAATGGAAACTAAAGTAATCACGTAACATATCGCATTCTTGAGTCTCGTATTGAATTTCAATATAACAGATATATTATCGATAAAGCTATTCCTCCTACACTATAAAACAAAACTCAATCCACGTAGCAGAATTCTCCAAAGACTTAAAAGCTACGAACGAGCAAAGAATACAGTCAAAAGAAATTTCCATAAAAACTTTGTAGTCGAGCGGACGTCGCGAGCTCACGTTAAAATCGTCGGTCGGCTGCAATAAAACAGCGGCGGCCGGGTGCGGCGAGGCGCGACGAGCGAGCGCGAGTGCGACAGAGACGCAGATACAGATAATGGACTTCGTATACGAAATGAAGAACGCGCTGCGCCGAGCGGGCCGGACGGGGCTCAGCAAAAACATTGCTGCGGTTATCGCTCCCCCGCCGCGCCCCGCCGCCCCCGGCGTCGCGCCGCCATCGCGCTCGCCCGATCGACGCAAGAGCGTAGCCTCTGGCCAGTGTTGCCAACTCCGACTGTAGATGTGCTTAAAAAACCGTAGAAAGCTGTAAATATCAAATTACAATATTCTGGAGAAGAAATTAAAAAAAATACAAATCATGTTAATGAAAAAAGTGTTGACCAAATTAAATGTCTCAAGACTCAATATTAAGGCGAACAAAATTTTAAATATTAAACTCTTGGATTATTAAAATACTAATGGAAGACATCAGAAAAAGGTTTAGTACTTATATATATATATATATTATATAGAAATTGGTAGTAGATAATATGATAAGCTAACTACTTCAAAAACCTGTAAATTTAAAGTCCTAATCTAAAACCTCAGAAGACATCCCAAAAACTATAGATCTACAGTTAAAACTTTAGGGTTGGCTACACTGCCTCTGGCCGATGTAACTTCGCGAGGGGAGTGCGGAGCTCCGTTGCTCGGCTGGCCCGCACGTACTAGTTATGTGCAGCCTGTACTTTGACGTGTTGCCGTCTTTTTCAGCATTCGATTGCTGTTGCTGCACTTCTGTGAAATCATTACATTAACTATCGATGGACTAGCTGCGTGCGTATCATGCTTATCCGGTCAATTTACACATTCAAGGTTACATAAATTCATAAGAAGCTGAAAATTGGCATAATTGTTCAAAACATGATTATAAATGAAACCTCAAAAGTCCCCATCGTTCCGAGGTGTGCTAAAAATTTTACACGAGGTCAAAGGTAAAAAAAATGAGATTTTTGCAATTTTAAGCGAAACGGTGAGTTTTTTCGCAAATCACCTCAGTACAAAATTGTAGATCAGAAAATTTTCTACAAAAAAGATATCAATATTTTTTTTTCCTAAAAGCAACCATTTTGAAGATATTACGCGTTGAAAAGTTCGATCATACTTTGCACATGTACGCCACGTATGAACATCACTTAGTCATAAGGTGTTATAACTTAAATTTATTTGCTATTGGTGATTGTAACTTGTTTCTATACAATATAAGTTAAAATATGAAAACTACTTACTTACTTGCTTAGATAAGTTGCGATACGCAACTTTTGTCAAAAATACGCGTAATAATAAGCAAGTACAACTAGCTTCTTTACCTCCAACCTCAGTAGCTGCTCACCAACATTTATTTCGGGTATATTACCAAGTTCAAGTGTGGCTTGGTAATCAGCTGGACCCTAAAGACTGGGGTTGGAAGTTGGTTGACAATACATTAGAGCCAGTTCTAACTTTACTTCCACCAGCACCTGGGAAACTTCTCAACTCAATATTTTGCAACTGTAAAAAAGGTTGTAATGCTAAATGTGGATGTAGAAAAGTTGGACTGTTTTGTTCCCTGGCATGCACAAATTGCCAAGGCCGATCGTGCTCTAATGTTGAGTCAGCTAATCTAGAAGACTCATATGATACCAATGAGGAATCGCTAGTGGGACAGTTGATCTGTGAAATATAAGAAAAAGAACAAGAAGAAGAACAGGAAGAAGAACAAGAAGAAGACGAAGAACAAGAAACAGTAATCCTGGAAAATTACGAATCAGACGAGCAATATTAATCATTTCATTTTCAATTACACCGCCATTATTTTAACCAACCGATATGTACAATAATATTTTACAATAGTTTTAAAACAAATAAAATCACTGCAGACCCGTGGAACAGGCCTACAGGGAAACCACGTTAAAATAAAACGCGCTAAGTACACTACCTCATAGGTGGCGTGGAAACGTGTGCAAAGTATGAAGATTACCAATGATCGAACTTTTCAACGCGTTACATCTTCAAAATGGTGGCTTTTAGGAAAAAAATATTGATATCTTTTTGGTAGTAAATTTTCTGATCTACAATTTTGTACTGAGGTGATTTTGCGAAAAAACTCACCGTTTCGCTTAAAATCGCAAAAAACTTATTTTTTTGACCTTTGACCTCGTGTAAAATTTTTAGCACACCTCGGAACGATGGGGACTTTTGAGGATTCACTTATAATCATGTTTTGAACAATTGTGCCAATTTTCAGCTTCTTATGAATTTATGTAACCTTCCTCCTTATTTTAGGCCTAAACTGACCGGACTACATAATTTTGTATCGTACACAAGTTATCAATGTATAAAATTACTCTTTAATGAGTAACACCCGCAGTATATATAGTATTCTCTCTTCGTTAAATTTTCAAAGAAGTTGGTTATATTATAAGAAATTAATATTAGGATATTGCAAAATGGTAAAACTAAAATATGCACCTTAAAAAGATAGTTATATTTAAAAAAATATATAAATAATTAAAATAATTGTTTGGGGCTAACTTGAGCTGTGTTATATGTTCGTTTATATTTATATAATTTTTATGACAATAAGAGACTTAATATCCAAATCATTATTCAAAACCTAACTCGGCGTCACAAGTTATTCAAGTTACATTAAATACTATCAAAAAACTAAATTAAATGTCTTCTATGTTTTTTTTGGTAAAGAGAAGGTGAAAGTAATAAATAAATAAATACTCTGTCATCCCAGGTTAATTAATTATTTAAAATATTATTTACAAATAAAATCTTAATATTGGCATTAATGTCGTAACCAAACTTTGCGTTGAAAATGTTTCGAAATAGAGAGCTTTATAACTTCACAAAATCAAGGTTTACTTCTAAATAAGTTAATTACATGCCATATTGTCTGTTTTCGTTATCAACGATAAAATGTATGAATCATAGTAGTGAAATGATAAATTAAATGTTTTAATTGAAAACGGAACGTTTACCCACATGCCAATTAGTTGCAATACCGTGCTCACCTAAGTGTTAACAGAGAGGTCCAGTAAAAAAAGTATTTTGCTTACGAAAATATCAATAATTACTATTAGTATACGAAAATTGTCAGACACCGAATATAAGTATTACATACATACATATACTCACGTCATTAATTCCCATTGGGGTAGGCAAAGACTATCAATTGCCACTTCGTACGATCCTGGCAAACCTCTTTAGCTTCGTTTACAACAATATTTTCATTATTCTTCATACTTCGAAATTATAGCGATTAATTCTTCCAATTACCATTAATTTCTCTTTAAAACCTCCAACTCATAATTAACCAATTCTTCCTCTTGTTGCAGGATCTGAGCGGGCAAAACAGCAATGACTCGGGAGGCAGTGGCGGCGCGGGTCGCTCGTCCACGCCGCACCTGAGACCGACGCCGAGCCCCACCGGCTCCAGCGGCTCGCGGTCAATGTCACCCGCTGTTGGTATGTAGCTTCATCATCATCATCATCATCAGCCCATAAGACTTCCTTTAGTCATAAGGGAGCTAAGAATCTCCACAATGTCTGGTCCTGTGCTGTCCTCATTCAGCAATGGCACCGTTAGACATAGGGGAGTTAAGGCACTCCGCAACGATGGGTCCTGTGCTGTTCGTTGTTCATAAGTGGCTTAATGCAGCCGACTAACTCCAATTGGCGTCTTCTGCTAGGCAAAGACGATCCCTAAATCCTCCTCTCTTCAGTGATCGGTCCTATACAGTCTTCAACCATCGGCTTTATACGATCTTTACCTAGTTGTTGGTACACATTGTGGAAAGCTTTCCCTAAATGCATCGTCCGTAATCTTACTCAACCTATTTTAATACTATTTAGTAGGTAATTAGGTAGTGTCAGTAGAGTATGTCTGCAGAAGACACATTTATATAAAATAGGGAATGCGCGGCAGACTTTCGATGTGTGAAGAACAAAAAGATATGCGAGAAGCGTCATAGATTTGTAAGAATTGTAAAAAGTGGCGTTCGATAGTCTCTGCCTATTCTAATAGGAACCACTGGCGTAAGTATATGTATGAATTATATTAAAATGTACATAACTTAATTGTTTAGCCCAAAACAGTTTCAAAAATTGATGAAATGTTTTTGCTGTCATTATGTAAAATAATTTCAGTTAACGAGGTCATTTGACTTATAATGTTTCATAATTAATTTCCGATTTCGTATTTATCTTAGTTACATAAACATTTAATTAGTAACTATGGGTTACATTTTAATCTTTACAAGCAAACTGATTGTTTTTAACGCAATTCATCAAGGTTAACCCTTTAAAGCACTTACTGGATTACTGTTTATGTTTTATACATGATAAAGATCATAAACAAAAGCAAACTTGTTGCCACTTCCGGCAATATTGGAAATTAATCCATTCTAACAGTGCCCGTCTAACATCCACATCATTGCATTGTAGCCGTGCGCGCGCCATAGCCAACCTTATACCCTTGCGATAAGTCCTTTTAAGTGTTGCATATATTTCAACTCTCCTTTATTTGTTCGTGGCTATGTTGATCAGATTCGTTGTGCATACTCCGTCACCGGCAGACACGGGCTTTCCCGACATTGACCCACATAGAAAGGCACCCACAGTACGCCGTATTTTGCCCCTTTTGCGGGCGCGAATCCCCCTCACCCGCCCACCTTATATACGAACCGAGGGTGGTCGCGGTACATAAGGCCTCGTGAAAAACTTAACCCCCTCGGGATTGAGGCGAACACGCAAAACAGGACCTTCCAACCTTGGCATCCCGGAACGTCGTCGACCGCCTTATGTGTTGGTCCGGAACCGAAATCACTCCGAGACCCGAGACCTCGATAATTATAACCCTACCTAAGTTTGACACACTTCTCCAGAATACATCTTAAACATAGAATCACTTTGTTTTCATTGACGTAACTAAAATTGCATTTACTTTATGAACATATAACAAAACGACAAATAGTCAGACAAACTTGTGTTTATTTTTCCGTAAGTTCTAATAGCTTGTCCAATTAAGTTTAGGGCATTATTATCCTATATTGAACTAGACGTTTCGATAGCTTAAGCGATGAACATAATATTCTTGAGAATATGTTCTTTCTCTCTAGCGAGCGAGTGGCAGCAGCAGGCGCTCCCCAATACCGGTTATTCTACTCCGCGACGTTCACATTGAGCTGTGCCACAGCAACTAACTCGTTTGACGCCGACTCCATTGCTGCTTTGCTTTTATTTTAGACCCACTTTGAGCTATTTGCCGCGCAATCTATTCTACTCTCGGAATGTATCCTTCTACGGTCGAAATCACTGTGTGCTCGATAGCGACCTATGACGTCAACTGTTTGGATTGTCGATCTACTGAGCAAACAGCATGCTTCGGAATACATGTTAGATGAATTTAAGTGCGATAAAAAACGCCTATACTTTTTATCACTTGAGATTGCTGGTTCAGCCTTTTCGTGTATTTTGAATTTTAGTACACGGATATATTTGGTTCTCCTATATACACCTAATTCATTAAGAGAGGCTTCCTTTTTTTGCAGAAGATAGTCAAAATAACGATCATACCCATACCGATTGTTTTCTGAGATCTGTATCTGCATTTGAAGTCTCAAATATATCGACTATATGACACGTTCGATATCGAATAGACATTAAATGGAATTGGGGCCATGTTCCAATCAATTCAGCATTGCCTTGTACTGTACAGTTAACCACGTTTCCAGTTGAAGTTTTGTCATTACTTTGAACACAATGTGGCCGCCATACCGCAACTCGGCGTGTTTGACCGCCAACCGAATTGCGTATTGTTCCGAATCCGCATCTAATTCCGACTTTCAAACCTTCATAGGATTTTTCCATTGACTCGTAATTTTTTTGTAGGCTTGAGTTTTTGTTCTAGATATATTAGCGTTACCCTCCTTTTACAATTTACTTTGACATTTATTCAGAACTATTTTACTCATGTCTATTCAAACAAAAGTTGTTTGCAAATCCTGTGCGAAGTTATCACCGATTACTTGTTTTGCATAATTGCTCGTTGCTTTATAATGTTACGTCACCGCCTTGTTGTACAACCTTATCGCATCGTATAATGTAAATATAATGAATACAAGTGCATTTTTGACGTTGATGAGCAGGTGTGCAATACCGTCATCCACCGATGCGTCTGTGTGAGTAGACCACGTGTGTGCCGTGGCGTCCTTGGAGAGGCCAATAACCTAACTAAATGAAAAAAAGTGATCCCAAACAAAGCACTTTTTGCCGGTAAACCGAGGTAATGTTTGTTTTGGTTGTTTTCCCGCAAAGCGACGATTCTTGTGTTAATTGTCGTTTTTGTTGCTTCCAGCGACTCGCTTGTATGTTTGGTTATTTCATCACTGGATCATACATCTGTAACTTATTTTGGACATATTTCTATCTATAGTTTCTATGATATAGACGTAAATTATTCTCTAATGTGTACGTTATGCATAGTAACCAAATAGATATTGAAAATTATGGTCTGTTTGCTTTACTTTAACGCAAAATATTTAATTCATTCAGACATATAGGTATGGCGACACTACATGATATTACCGATTTTAAAATGAGTTGATGATCCGTTTCAGTGAGACAGTTACTCAAACAAGTTTTGCTTTCATCAGCATAAGTAAATATGTTTGACACCTGTTGCGATGGTCCCTTCCGTCGGCCACCTAATTGTATTCAGATTACCCCGGAAAAGTGATAAATCTCAGCAAGTCAAGGTCGGCCGAGGGTTCGACAGGCCATTCACCCCGTTCCTTCCCCCTAATGTGCGGACATTCTTTCCACAATGCCACCTTACTGACTGACACACACACCCCACTTCGTGTCCCCCTTCTTGAAATTTAATTCCGCGATTCGAATGTTTATTATTGTTCAGCTTTAACGACTGATTGTGAAGTCTCGTGTTTTTATTGGAATCGTCGCTCTTTTGATATTCAAATTTCAAAGGTCCAATATATCTATTTGATGAGAATACGGCAAATTCAGTTCTTTACTGTTATGTACCAGTTTCTGCTTTTTTATTGATTTTGTACAAGTCACAGGTATACTAGTCAGATAGTAATTCAGTATCGTGCATTTCTAAATATCAAAGCTACTTTTAATGTGTTTAACAGATTTTAACAGTTTTTAAAAGATGAAACCCGTTTAGTAATAAAGTTACAAGTAAAACATCTAAATAAATATCTTGAAATTAACATTTTAAAGAGAAGTGCTCTTAAAATATTGAGGACAATGCTATATTTTCATTGCAAATTGGTATTAATATTACGATGCATACATTTATATGTTTGTAATACTAGATTTTGCAAATTTTAGATTTGATTTTTATATTCTTATAAGTATACGAGCAAGCTTATCTTCTTATCTTAAACCACGATTGAAATAGTATGACTCAAACTGGTTCAACGTTAATCTTCATTTGTTTTGAAAACTACTTTATGGTTTCAGTTTATCTAATGTAGAATTAACTCTTTGCAGATTGTTCATGAATTTTCAAAAATAATCCCACTAGAACTTATTGCAAATTTTCTATCTTACTGCTTCATATTCAACATTGGTTGATAATTGTCCTTACTTTTGTTGCGCAGTCGTGTTTGGGTATGGTGTCTCACCGCATTTCTTAAGCTCAGTGATGAGTGGTGAACTGTAAGATATTATTCCACAATAGCTCTTTAGTGATACTGATAATAGACGACGTGATAGCTCAATGTGTAGAACACCGGTTATCGTGCAAGCGACTAGTGTTCAAATCCCGGGTCGGGCCTACACCAATTTGCCTTTTCTAAAGACATATGTGTGGTTAATTTATCATGGTTGTTAACGGTGAGGGAAAACATCGTGAGGAAACCCACATGGCTGAGTTGTACTTAGTCATGTGACAGTGTATTCGTACAAAACAGCGATAGGCCTGCCCCTATCACGTGAGTACGCTGTCCATGCAAAACGTGGGTACTCTGAACACCAGGTGACAAAGTCACGTGATGTTCAGAAGTATTAGTACCTCTGCCAACCCCTTCGGGGATATACGGCGTGAACGTTTATGTTTATGTTATGATAACAAACAGCAAACATCTGAACAACGTACTTCTCAGACTTCATGCTCTCTTCGCATCTCTTGATTATTTGCCTCCGAGTTGGTTACGTTCAATAGTAATTACATACGTTATTAACTCTAGAATTGTAAAAGAAAAAAAAGAAAATGTAGCTACCTTTTTCTACCCACGGGTGTCGTAAGAGGCGACTAAGGGTATTGGGACTTTTTATTGGATTTTTGGGCGATGCGGTTGGAGACCCATCACCAAAAACCTTTATTTTACCGCCATTTCCCCACTCAACTTCCAAAAGTGGCTGAGGAATTTATAATTCCTTGGCTCTGGCTACCCCTTCTAGGGAATTATAGCCGTGAGTATATGTATGTAATTGTAAAAGATTTTGTGTGTTTTCAATGATTACAAATAAAGCTGTGATTTAACATGGCCATTAGTTTGGTTTAACTCTTATTTTACCGAACCGTAAACACTAACGGCCATCATATGAATGTGAATAAATGTTACTTCTTCTTCTATTTACATCTAGAGTATAGGACATGTACTGTACAGGATAACTTGACATTCATGAGTTAATTAGATAGTCGGCCTAACAGCCGCTTGCAACGTCACTCGTTTAATGTCGTCGTAAACAAATAGATATGTAGGTGGAATGTGTATGGCATTCGGTTATCTATGAATCACCGGCGCCTCGCCGTCTGCCTGTCGTCTGATCACTCCGCTCACGATAATGGCTCAATAATCACGAGCATAAAAGAGGGATAGCTCTTGGCCGACTCCGATACTGCACGCTACAAATAAATCAATTATATAAAGAGCCGAGACTTATGAATGACGCTAGGTTTCTCGGTTATGCAATGTCGTATCATTATCAGGGCCTGATCGTTCTACATAAAGCTGCAATACCACTTTCCTTGTTGCAAATCACATCTCGGTCTCGGTCAATAGTTTGCCGGTTTGCGTGCTCGCCACACACTTGCATCGGCTACGTATCGGCCCAGTGCAATGTATGCGATGTATGCGACTCACGTTTCCGAAACGAAAGTGAAAACGGATGCGTCTCCACCCCCGCCCCGTTCCGATTAATGCGGGCTTGCGAGTTTAGGTGGGCCTTTCGTTAATCGTATTATGCGAGCACTACGCTACAGCCCGCCGGGATTCGATGAGACTCGATTGATGCCCCGACACCCGAGTGTACGCTTGCACTTTCGAATGCAACTTGGTTTGTTTTGCTTTATATGTGAGAGCGGCGGTGACGTCACTATCTTCTAATGCGCTGTGTTTTGCTGTCTCTATCGAAATTTTTGTGACTCAGAAGAATACTTGTTTAATCCTCTGTTTTCGCATACATACTTGGTTGGTCTTGATTATACAGGCTTAAGAAAGTCATGTTCTTTATAGATTTGTATTATTGATTTGCCTGAACGTTTTACAATGTTTATACACAAAGTTTATTTATTTAGTTTAAGTACAAATAGCTCTCTTGTTCTCTATACTACGTGAAGTACAATAATCCCTATCTTTGTAAGAACATTTAATTGAAACTGCTTTATCTTAATTTAATTCTTAAAAAAGCATGTCATTTTGCCGAAAATAGTCAACGTGTACAAATGGTCTACAACAGAGATGATGGGGTCCCTTCATCTTGGAGTAGTCGAGGAAAACTCGTGTAATTTTTGACTCGCTGCTGCCTTAATAAATTATCTAGAGTCTAGACATCTTGATGACTTGAACAGTTAAAACCATACCTGTTTTGGAATAACAAGCCGATACATAAAACATTTAACACTGCTATTAAGTCTAAACACTGAATAACCGTCATGTCACGCAATTCCAGGCACCCAGAACGTCCCGATGCCGCCGCGGCCGTCGTCGTCGCTGCAGGAGGGCGCACGCTACCCGCCGCACCACGGGTACAAGCACTACCCGCCACAGCCGCCCTACCCGTACCCGCCGCGGAACCACCATCCCTACCCGCCCTACGCGCCATACAGGCCGCCGCCGCCGCAGCATTATCCAACTGTTAAGGTGAGTTATTATTGGAGCGGAAACCATGAATGTTTTCTATACTACCTAACAAAAAAGTCAAAGAGAATATTTAAAATATGCTATATTAGCCGTGGAACCATGCCTTACGCGCCCTACTGGCCGACCCCGCAGCATTATCCAACTGTTAAGGTGAGTTTCGATGGGAATGGATACCATGATACGAGCATGTAGATATCTGCTAAAAAGACCTAAGAGTCATTTTCCTAGAGATGATTTAAATTTCTGACAAGAAATAAATAAATTAATGAAAGGTTGAAAGTGCAAAGACACTTACAGGAATAATACCTAAAAAAGAAAGGAAAAGGAATTAGATAGTGAAGCTATAGGGTGTAATTTGCTATTTCATGATTGATAGTACTTGAAACTAATATCATTGTTAGTGACTAGTCGCATAAAATAAAGTGAAAAATACTGATACTAAAAAATGTATGTTAATACAAAATTCGAGAAGAATATCAGTCCAACACCACAAACCTCTTTAATAAATCTAGCCTTATATTTTTGGAAAATATGTCTAGTAAATGTTTAGTAAATATGAATCATTGCTATAAATCTTGAAACTGAAGTAGCTGGGAGAGCTTAAAAATTTTAAATTCCTTGGCTACTGAAAGCTTTGTTGGGAAAAGTTTGTAAAATAAAAGATATTTGGTGATGGGTCCAACCATATCGCCAAAAAATCCGATCATAAGCCCTAAAACCCTGTGCTAAGTCGCCTCCCACTTACACCTTTACAGTTAGTTTTACTCCAAGCCGATACTTCACAGCGATCTAATATGAAACATTATGTTGTAGGAGTACTGATAGAGCGGATTCACTCGCACATAACAGCGTTTCTCTTATAATGCAACTCTCTTTTTATAGCTAAGTATAAATAAAAAATGAAAATTGGTACACAGCGGGTCTATCCAATTTAGCTTGAGTACACTCCTTTGCCCCGCCAGGGCGGCCCTCAGCTGCCCGGCACACATAAAGCCATGGTAAAGACGAACAGGCCACAAGGCCGCAGCAACCAATCCCTTCGAAAAAAAATACACAGCGGGGTAGCCGGCTGGCCAGTATATCTTTTTGTTGTTTCCACAATGTTTATATGACTATACTCGTGTTCTCAGGGCGCGATGCCTCCCCCCACGACGCCGGCGGCGGGCGCTGCTCCAGACAGCGAGCCGGCCACCGCGCTCGTCACCACGGCGCCGGACGGGGCCGCGCTGGACGACGGCTCGCAGCAGAGCACGCTCAGCAACGCCTCCGCGGGTATGTACACCACACTCAACTATACGCTGACGTCACTGTTGGACCATATCTTGCAAGGCTGTGATGGTTTTGTTAAGGAATATACACTAGTTTTATTGATATTCATTTCAGTATTGTTTATGGAAAAGATAGCTTTAACATAAGTTTGTCCAAATTTTGGTCCTTCGAGCAAAAGAGGAAATGCTCAAATAATAAATACAAATGGCTAAATTCTTTTATTGCGTTGTTTTCATTTGACATGTTATTAGTGT
>OY755191.1:11331457-11372845 GCA_963576735.1 Bedellia somnulentella | reverse complement strand
AAATGGCGAACCGTCCGGCTGCTCCCACGCACTTCAAGGTAAATATCGATTTTTATCCAGATTTATCTTACTTATTCGATTCAAAATGGCCTATTTTTACATTCAACAAACCATAGCCTATTGTTGTGTAGAAATACTTTTGTGAAATATGCTTTCAATTTGTCAGAATTTAGAAGTTTTTTATAGTGTGCATTTAAATACACACCGCTTGATGCTATGCGATTGACACATTATTTGCTACGTGTATTTAAATGCACACTGCCTTATCTACAGTGATGCCCCGTTTTTAAGTTATGTATCTTTGAATGCACACTGCCTTACTTATGGGGTACAACATTTACCTAATAATGTATCCAATAATGCACATTGCCAGCAACACGACCGCTTATTTGTTATAGTAAACTAACTATAGTAAACCCTAAAAGTGACATACCTAAAGCCTAACACCACAACGCAAATAACAATTCACCCAACCCACATCGCTTAGCTTGCACTGCTTTCTTTTCAGACTACAAGATCTCAAAAAATACTTGCTTTGGTGCCCAAGTCCGGAGCTAAATCAGATGAAAGCTCCAGCGAATCTTCGGAAGATGAAGTCAAAAGGTGTATGACGCGTCTCTATGCCTCAGACGAGAGTTCCCCGGTGCGATCATTGACGTCTTCCGTAGAAAACATAAACATCTCCGATAGTGATGACGGTGAGTATCGAGAAGTTTACACCATTGCTGCCATCCACGAAGAGCCGTTGTTGCGACAAGCACAACCTATCTTACGTCCGAAAAATGTGATGGATTCTACTCCAAACTCACCCTCAATTCTTCAATGTGATCCTGACATAATACCACCGTCACCATCCGTGTACATCCCACCGTCACCGTCCGTGGATTCAAACTGCAGCCCTGCACCTGCAGCAGAAACTACTACGCCTCTTCGTGTTGGTCGTTCTAAGAAATCCCGGCTGATCGTAAAGAAAACTATCTTGAAACCGACCAAATTGTTTCCAAAATGGACAAAAGTGAAGTTGATTGGAACAGCAGAAATAGAAGACACATTGTTTGAATAAACTGATGTCGAGAAGTCACCGCTTGATTACTTCAAATTATTCATTTCGGATGACATCGTGGATTTGATTGTGCACCATACTAACCTCTATTCAGTGCAGAAAAAGGGCTCTTCTATAAATGTCACCAAAGACGAAATAAGAGATTTCCTGGCGATCAATATTCTCATGGGCGTAGTAGATATGCCGGCATATACTGATTACTGGTCTAATGATTTCAAGTATAGAAAAATTGCTGACGTGATGACGCTAAAAAGATTTCAGGCTATTCGTCGCTACATACATTTCAATGACAACATGAAAGATGATGGCGATAGATATTTCAAAATACGGCCATTAGTGGAAAAACTCCGTCGGAACTGCGCAGCCAATATTCCTGAAGGGAAACGTTTCAGCATAGATGAGATGATGGTGCCTTACAAAGGCACCAGAGCCGGCAGTCGAAAACAGTATGTCCGCAACAAGCCCAAAAAATGGGGTTTCAAGATATTTGTTCGGGCTTCACCATCTGGTCTTGTCTATGATTTCATCATTTATGGAGGGGACGACACTTTCCGACACCATACTTTTACTACAAAAGAAAAAAGTATGGGTCTTGGCGCTAAAGTAGTAATTGCCTTAGCTAAATCCATAAAGCAAAAACCATGCTCGGTGCTGTACTTTGACAATTTTTTTACGTCCGTTGAGTTGCTGCATCATCTACGGAATGAGTATGGGATATTCTCGCTGGGAACTGTCAGGGCAAATCGTCTCCGAGGGGCAGAAAAGAAACTGCCATCTGACAAAAAATTGAAGAAGAAAGGACGGGGAGCCTTTGCACAAGTTGCGTCCAACGAACACAATATCGCTGTAGTAAAGTGGTTTGACAATAAGTTTGTCTTAGCTGCAAGTACTTATGTCGATGCCCACCCAGTGCAGAATATAATGCGCTATAAGAAAGAAGAAAAGAAGAAGGGGCTAGTCTCATGCCCGAATATAATAAAGCACTACAATGCAAACATGGGTGGGGTTGATTTGGCCGATATGCTGGTGGCTTTGTACCGGACCGATTTGAAAGGTCATCGTTGGTATTTACCACTATTCTCGCAGCTTCTGGACATTGCTGTAAACAATGCCTGGTTGCTGTACCGCCGTGAAAATAGTGGTAAACAAAAACTGATGCCTCTCAAAAAGTTTCGCGTTGCGCTGTTTAGACAACTGTGTTGTTTTGAGAGGAGTTCACATGATCTACAACCGGGTTCTTTACCTAAAACTGTAAAAAAAGTAAAGAAGCCGGTTGCAGAAAGGCCTGATGATGCTACTCGCTATGATCTCGTGGCACATGTTCCTACTTTTACAACCAAAGGCAGGTGTCGGAACTGTACAAAAAACCAAACAAAACATTTTTGCCAAAAATGTAATGCAAGGCTATGTTTAGTTGAAGGCCGAAATTGTTTTGTAGATTTCCATACCAAGTAAATTATTTAAGACTGATTATTTTTTAACTCTACGACTGAATTATGTGAGAAAACGGATCTCAAATAAAAGATAGCTTAAATAGTAGGTACGTAGTTTCAAAGAATTTATATGGTGTTACCATACTTACTTATACTTATAAGTTCCTAAAAGATCTCAAGACCATTTTGTATGTTTAGTGATAAGTTTAAAACCTTTTTTATGAAACTATGTGATAGCTTTTTGTTAATAAATGTTTTGATTTTATGCATAGGAGATATGGCAGTGTGCATTTAAAGACACTTGCTCTTATAATAGTTATGTTATTGTTACCCTGGCACTGTGAACTTAAATACACATATAATATCCTGAAAACTGAAATTCAGAGATTTTTTATTTAATTTTTCCTTACTTCCAAATAGTCCACTTATTATAAAAAAAAGGCAAAATCTATTTTTTTTTACCATAGTAATCTCTGCCAAGTATAGGGTTAAAAAAACAGCTCAGTACGAAGTTCGCTACTTCCCTAAGTCACGCGCGCACCGATCTAGCTTTGTGTTTATTGACAGCTGCCACGTCCTTAAATCCATGTCATAGGAACCATTTTCGGCTGCAAATGCCATAATAAGCTTGACGTGAACTATTACAATATCATATTCCTCCAAATCATTGTATAATAGCAAGCTGTTAAAATGTAGTCACATGTTTTGACACATGAAGAAGTATACCTTGCCGTTGATGGATTTCTGAGCAAACTCGGCTTCATAGTAATTAGTCAATGCGGAAAAAAATATATACTGGCCTGTATTTTTTCTAGAAAAATATTTTCAACTATAACTTGTACCCTGTACTGGCAGCGTGGAATATCAACCCCTCTGTACCTCCCATGGGAGTCATAAAGGTGGCAGACAAATTACCAGTCAATGGCCAGCAGCATAACACTGAGACCAATTAACATCTTACTTTTACTGCAATCACCACGCCAACAGACTTGGCAAGGGTCGCGATTATGGCATAAACCACCTCCCACCTCCCTTCATACTTTCAAAACTCTTTTGACTCTAAACTAAAGGATACGGTTATTGACTAATTTGTTTTGTCAGTTATTGGCTAACGGCATCGAGATGTAGCCTCTTACAAAGGCTTAGTAAAAGCGAGGGAAGCCGCAAGCGGATTGCAAATTTTATGGAATCGTTTCCTTTACGCCCCTTAGTCAAGTAATGCTAAGGAGTAAGAGAGACATAAATATGTATGGTTTTCACTCAGAAGGCGGATTGCGAGTTTTATAGAAACGATTACTTTAAGGGCGTCCCCCGAAAAAGTAAGAACCTTGAAACGGCATTTGGGCTTGCCCCCTGCCGTCTCCTCACCTTTAATCAAACTCGTAAAATAAGCCATCTAGTGGCCTCACTAGTAACTATTATAACCATAAATTAAGCGCCATCTACGGAAATAGTCTCGTACTACGTTGTAGAATTGCGACATTCGTATCTATATTATAATGATGTCTCGCTTGGATGAATATATTTTGTAATTAAAATAACTGAAACAAAAACTTGAATCTCACAAAACTATTTTTTATGACACCTTCGGAATATAGGAGGGGAATGTCGAGAAGAAAACTCGTGATAGTAGGTTTCATGTGACACCAAGTAAAAGGGGATTATGTTATTCTTAGCCGGCACAAAAAAGTGATCGTGGATTGCAGTAGAAATAACGTAACGTGCTATTATCGCAACGTCCAAAAATCGGCACTTATAAAACAGGAGAAAGCATTTAGTAAATACTACCAGTCGCCTCTTACGTACACCCACCGGCACCGGAAAAAATGGGGTAGTGCTATTCCAAGCCGACACTACACAGCAATAATATATAATTCATAATAATAATTCATACATATATACTTGGTTATAGTTTCTTGTTAGAAGGAGACTATAAATATGCGTGTTTTGTATTTGTTTATTTACTTAATTAGAGGTTTGCTCTTTAAGGGATTTTTGGGCGATGCGGTTGGTGACCCATCACCCATCACCAACAACCTTTATTCTACCATCTTTTTCCCACTCAACTTCCAAAAGTGGCTGAGGAATTTTTAATTTCTCAGCTCTGGCTACCCCTTTTAGGGATTTATAGCCGTTAGTATATGTATGTATGTTGCTCAAAAGTATTTTGTTCAATTGGAAATTTTCGATTTTCTTCACATGTTTATTTCCTTTATTTAATTTTCCGTCGTTATTATAAGGTAAAAAATACTTTTAATCTTTGGTTATACTAAACTATGTAATAAAGGGTATTTTAAAAGAAAAGCAAACAACTTACTGTTTTACCTAATTAAAAACACTAGCCATGTTATACAAAGATTTCTCCTTGTCGATATAGTGGGATGAGTATACGCAAAAATATAAATAATTATTTCATAAATTAGTATAAAGCTTATTTACGAAATAATGATGTGTAGGTTAGTGCACTTGCAACTGTAGAACTCAAAACCTTAGTACAATTCTTGACCTGAAATATAAACACATCTAATCAGTTAGGCAGGAAAAATATAAACTGCAACTGTATATATCTTTCAGGTTTAAATAGCACTTCCATAACTATTTTACTAATCAGGGATCATATGAAAACTAATTTATTACAAGTAAAAGTAATAATGATGCTATAAATAATACAATTATAAACTTTTCACTTTGTTTCCCTTTTATTAACCTTAACCGTATATTAATTATTTTAAATTAATTTTATTATTATACTAACCTTAATTTTTTTTTATTTTATCTGGTATCACGTAATCATCATTTAGTTTTTTCAGCATGCGCATATCTGTAAGCTCGAGATCCATCATATAAACATCCATAATGTCACTCCATTTCGAAATTTTTCCCTCGTGTTTAATGATTTTAGTTATAAAATTATTTCTAACACCCTTGATGAGGTGGGGTGGATCATAAAAAACATTAAGGCGGTTTTCTCCAATGATAATGGTATCATCTATCTATACTATCATAAGACTGTAACGAGGTCAAAACTGTACATTGAAGAAAAAAAAATAAAAACCGGTGGAATATGTTTTATTTTCGATACTGAAGCCAAATTTGGTATTTTTGAAAAAAATGTCTGCCTGTCTGTCTACTCTGTCTGTCTACTCTGTCTGTCTGTATGTCCGTTCATCACGTTAATTCTACCGGACCGATCTTTATCAAATTTGGCATGAATGTAGGTTATACACCTGGCCAACATATAGGATATAATTTATCCCGGATTTCGCAAGGGTTCCCACAGGAGTATAAAAAAAACATTACTTTTATATGGTTCCCCATATTTACACGATTATTTTTTTCATCGACCGACTTTATCGGACTCTTCATTAAGTCTTTTTGGAAAAAATAAGGGTTTCATCCATTTTCATCAAAAAAATTATCCATTTAATTGTTTGTCAATAGTATGACTACTAGATATATAGGATATCACAAATTTGAGACTTACACAAATGTCTGCGTGGCGTAGTGGTATTCCGTTTAGTAAATTCTAAGTACGAAAGACTTAGGTTCTATTCCCGGGTGGTCAAAGTCTTTTAGCGTATTTTTTTGCTTTTGTGTTAGGTTAGAATAATAGGATGCACTAATCCTTCTTTTTCACATTCAACTATGCGAATATGTATGAATAAAGATAATTGAAAGCATATTGTATGAATTTTGCGTATTCATTTGGTAGGTTTGAGAATATGTTTATAACTTTTGTATATTTAACTATTTTTAACTAATATTCTCATAGATATATTATACTTTACTTACGCATAAATTAATATTCTGTTTAAGCCTCAGAATGCATAGTTTGTAAATAATAGTAAATATCTCATTTTTAATTCAGTACCGCCCGCCATCTATTGGCCGATGATTGCAATCTCTCTCACATCACCAACTTATTGCTCCCCATATTTACACGATTTGTTATTTTTTTATCGACCGACTTTATCAGACTCTTTATTAATAGTGTTTTTGAAAAAAATAAGGGATTTATCAATTTTTTCATCAAAATAAATGTCCATTTAATTCATCTATCCATCATTAATGAGTATATATTAACGGGCATAAATCTCATTAAAGGGTAGCCATAGCTTCAGAGATAGTAATTCTTCATCCACTTTTGGAAATAGATTGGGGAAAACGTAGTTAAATAAAGGTTGTTAGTGATAGGTCACCAACTGCATCGCCCAACAATCACTTAAAAAGCCTCAATGTCCTTTATATTCTTTACAACACCCGCGGGAATATAAATATAAAAAAACAGAAGTTGTGATGGTGTTTAGGTGTTTTGGGTGTAAAGCGGATGCAAAAAATGTAGTCCACGTGGACGAAGTCGCGGGCAAAAAGCTAGTCTGTTATAAAAGAAAAAGTTTTAAAACCTTGAATAATTTTAATAAATTCCATTACACTATACATATAGAACTAAACTTACCATAATTGTTATACTCTCTTCTAGAGTCTTCTTTTAATTTATTAAGAGCTGACTGAATTGATGACCCCTGGTCGGATACCAACGCTACTGGAACTAATCCTGTTTTTGCAATTTCAAGGACTACTTCTTTGAGTATATTCTTTAGAATATATGCCGAAATCGAACCCTCACAGAAGTAGTAACAAATTGGCTGTTGCCATTTGTCCACTACACCACGAGCCATAAAAACTAAGGCCACTTGTCTACCTTTTCAGATAGAATGCAAATGTTGAAAACGCCTAACTATCACATAATTTAAATCTTTTTGTTCATGAAAACCTCATGTGGGGATTATTACTAATAATAATTAAAGAATAAATAAAGGAAAGAAAATTTTTTTTTTCGACACAGGCGGGGATCGAAACCGCGACCTCGGGTAAACGCCCCGGACGCTCTGCCAACTGAGCTACCGTGTCAGTTGGCTGCCAGTGCAAAATTCTTCTATCCTTTTTTTCTTTTACACGTTAAAGTAGTGTTTGCGTTTCCTACCTCCAAATTTTTACTAATTCGGAAGGTTTTCATGAACAAAAAGATTTAAATTATGTGATAGTTAGGCGTTTTCAACATTTGCATTCTATCTTAAAAGGTAGACGTGGCCTTCCGTTTTAGTAAAAATTTGGAGGTAGGAAACGCAAACACTACTTTAACGTGTAAAAGAAATAAAGGATAGAAGAATTTCGCACTGGCAGCCAACTGACACGGTAGCTCAGTTGGCAGAGCGTCCGGGGCGTTTACCCGAGGTCGCGGGTTCGATCCCCGCCTGTGTCGAAAAATTTTTCTTTCCTTTATTTATTCTTTAATTATTAGTAATAAACCCCACATGAGGTTTTCATGAACAAAAAGATTTAAATTATGTGATAGTTAGGCGTTTTCAACATTTGCATTCTATCTGAAAAGGTAGACAAGTGGCCTTCCGAATTAGTAAAAATTTGGAGGTAGGAAACGCAAACACTACTTTAACGTGTAAAAGAAATAAAGGATAGAAGAATTTCGCACTGGCAGCCAACTGACACGGTAGCTCAGTTGGCAGAGCGTCCGGTGCGTTTACCCGAGGTCGCGGGTTCGATCCCCGCCTGTGTCGAAAAATTTTTCTTTCCTTTATTTATTCTTTAATTATTAGTAATAATCCCCACATGAGGTTTTCATGAACAAAAAGATTTAAATTATGTGATAGTTAGGCGTTTTTAACATTTGCATTCTATCTGAAAAGGTAGACAAGTGGCCTTCCGAGTTAGTAAAAATTTGGAGGTAGGAAACGCAAACACTACTTTAACGTGTAAAAGAAAAAAAGGATAGAAGAATTTCGCACTGGCAGCCAACTGACACGGTAGCTCAGTTGGCAGAGCGTCCGGGGCGTTTACCCGAGGTCGCGGGTTCGATCCCCGCCTGTGTCGAAAAATTTTTCTTTCCTTTATTTATTCTTTAATCTATCTATACTATAATAAGACTGTAACGAGGTCAAAACTGTACATCGAAGAAAAAAAAATTTAAATTGGTGGAATATGTTTTATTTTCGATACTGAAGCCAAATTTGCTATTTTTGAAAAAAATGTCTGTCTGTCTGTCTGTCTGTATGTCCGTTCATCACGTTAATTCTACCGGACCGATCTTGATCAAATTTGGCATGAATGTAGGTTATACACCTGGCCAACATATAGGATATAATTTATCCCGGATTTCGCAAGGGTTCCCACAGGAGCATAAAAAATATAACTTTTATATGGTTCCCTATATTTACACGATTAATTTTTTCATCGACCGACTTTATCGGACTCTTCATTAATAGTCTTTTTGGAAAAAATAAGGGTTTCATCCATTTTCATCAATGTTCATAAAACTAATTGTCAAAGTAATTGTTTGTCAATAGTATGACTACTAGATATATAGGATATCACAAATTTGAGACTTACACATAATGTCTGCGTGGCGTATCGGTATAACGTTTGGTAAACACTAAGTACGAAAGACCCAGGTTCTAATCCCGGGTGGTCAATGTCTTTTTGCGTATTTTTTTTGCTTTTGTGTTAGGTTAGAATAATAGGATGCACTAATCCTTCTTTTTCACATTCAACTATGCGAATATGTATGAATAAAGATAATTGAAAGTATATTGTATGAATTTCGCGTATTCATTTGGTAGGTTTGAGAATATGTTTATAGCTTTTGTTTTTTTAACTATTTTTAACTAATATTCTCATAGATATATTATGTTTTACTTACGCATAAATTAATATTCTGTTTAAGCCTCAGAATGCATAGTTTGTAAATAATAGTAAATATCTCAAAGTAAATTCAGCTCCATCTGTTGACCGATGATTGCAATCTCTCACACATCACCAACAGTCAGTGTAGGGGGCAGCACCGGGTCGCCAAACTGCTATCCATACTTACTCAAGATATTTTCATTTTTGAACATAGAAACTTGGTTACAAAATGGTTTGTTTCATGTTTCTTATGAACAATTAAAAAGGTTTTTTGGAACTCATCCCCTAAGAGATTGAAATATATTATACAGATTTTTGATCTATAAATACAATGTATCTAGAAATTTGAATCTTGATGCGATTGACTGATATAACAACTACAAAAAGGAATGTATGAAATTCATCCATCAATCAATCATGAGAATATACTAACGGCTATAAATCCCAAAAAGGGTAGCCACAGCTCCAAAGATAGTAATTCTTTATCTACTTTTGGAAGTTGAATGGGGTCCGTCCAACCGTCCAACTGCATCGCCCAATAATCACTTAAAAAGTCTCAATGTTCTTTATATCTATTACAACGCCCACGGGAATATAAATACAAAAAAACAGAAGTTAGTGTAGTTAGATAGTGTTTTGGTATTTTGGATGTAAACTGGATGCAAAAAATGTAGTCCTAACGGACGTAGTCGCGGGCAAAAAGCTAGCTTTTCCAGACATTTTCCAGATTTCCAACAACAAGATAGCAGATGGCGACGGCAGAAAAACGGACTTCCACAGGGAAGCGTCCTGGCCCCGGCCTTGTTCAATGTCTACACAAATGACCAGCCAATTTGCGAAGGCATGAGGCATTTCCTCTTCACAGACGACCTTGCACTAACATCACAGAGGAAATCTTTTGAAGAGGTGGAGGAGAGCTTGTCAAATACGTTAGAAACTCTCTCAGCGTACTACACGTTAGCAACCAACTCAAGCCGAACCCCGCGAAAACCCAAGTGTCGGCTTTTCACCTCAAAAACAGAGAGGCCTCCAGAGAGCTAAAGGTAACATGGGAAAGCAAACCACTGGAACACACGTTCGCCCCTAAATATCTTGGCGTCACTATGGACAGAACCCTAACATTCAAGAAGCACTGTCAGCTCGGAACAACAGCGTCGCATGACAGGTAGCACCTGGGGAGCTAACCCACACACGTTGCGCACTACTGCTCTCGCCCTCAGTATATCCGCGGCGGAGTATGCTTGCCCAGCATGGAAAAACTCTGCGCATGCTCGTCAAGTCGATATTGCAGTGAACGAAACCTGCAGACTCGTAACCGGTTGCCTCAAACCCACGCCCACATCAAAACTCTACCAGCTGGCGGGAATAGCACCTCCAAATGTGCGGCGTGATGTAGCAACTGCGATCGAACGGACGAAACAACTGCATGATAGGCGGCACATGCTCTACTCTCACTCACCGACTCAAGAGCGCCTTAAGTCCCGTAAAAGCTTTGCCAGGAATAAACCACTCCAACACGCAACACCACAAGAAGCTCGCCTCGAAACATGGAAAGGGCAACTGGCGAAGCAGGACGAACTCTTTGCACCGGCAGAGCACCTACCGGCGGGGGCGTCTGAGAAATGGGCGGTGTGGAAGGGACTCAACCGGCTCAGAGTTGGCGTGGCACGGACACGCGACATCATGAAAGGATGGGGATTCCTGCCACCAGACGCCAGCACCAATTGCGCCTGTGGCCAGAACCATAATAGCCAACACCTGCTACAGTGCCCAGACTGTCCTTACACCTGCACTACTGAAGACTTGCTGAAGGCAACGCCTAAAGCGATAGCGGTCGTGAAGCATTGGCTGCATGCACTATGAAGATTTGACACTCTCACACGAATAAGAAGAAGAATTATAAGTTGGTATACAGCAGGGTGTACTGACCAGTATATCTTTGCTGTTTCCACAAACTAAGGCGTTTGGTTGTGTTGGAGTAAGAATAACACTAATGTATTCGGCTGTGGTATAAGGAAACCAGAGTTAAAAGATCTCTTTCCATACTGGTTCGCCATACATCACCAGAGTGCACCGAACTTTGATAAAGGATTTGTTCGTGGATAGACATATACAGGTGGGTTGGGTGAGAATAGCACTAATGAAATTGATTGTTGTGTAAGGAGATTTTGGGCTTAAGGGCTTAAAATAAGTATTATTGGATGATGTACCTTTACGGCTATAAATCTCAAAAAGGGGAACTCTTTAGGAGCTTCAAAATGAGGAAGTCCTCAGCTACTTTCGGAAGTTAAGAGTAGTGTTATGTTCTATTCAAAAAGCGGGTCGCCTGAGTTTCAGAAATTAAAACACATACATACAAACATACATATACTCACGGCTGTAAATCCGTAGGAGGAGTAGCCAGAGCTAAGGAATTATAAACTCCTCAGCCACTTTTGGAAAGTTGAGGGGGGTAAAGATGGTAAAATATGATAAAGATGATAAATTAAAACACCTCACCCACTTTTTGGAATGTAATGCAGAATAAATAAAAAAATAAAAAATGGTTTAGTGATGGGCATCATTTAAAAAGTCCCAAAACCCTACCTCGCCTCTTACTCCACCCTCAGGTAGTGTTATTCAAAACTGACGCTACACAAAAAATCAAATAATAATCTTTATTTCAGGTATTGGTTTCAACGGCAACTTTGGCGTGGGGAGTAAACTTGCCAGCTCACACCGTGGTAGTGAAGGGAACTCAGGTGAGAATAACACTCTAAAATAACACTATAATGGATACTATTTACTTTTTTTTTACTTTGTAATGAATTTAATTATTAAGCTGTGTAGTGTCGGCTTAGAATAGCACTACCCCGTTTCTTCCGGTGGGTGTACGTAAGAGGCGACTAACGGTATTGGGGCTTTTAAGGGGTTTTTGGGCGATGCGGTTGGAGACCCATCACCAACAACCTTTATTTTACCATCCTTTCCCCACTTAACATTCCAAAAGTGGCTGAGGAATGTCTAATTCCTTAGCTCTGGCTACCCCATCTAGGGATTTATAGCCGTGAGTATATGTATGTATGTATGTTTGTATGTATGTTTTATTCTATATAATATGCTATGAAATAGCTGTAATCATCAATAAGGTACGTTACAATCCTATGAATATTATAAATGTGAGAGTTTAGTTTAGTGTTTGAGGCAAAAAGCTAAGTATGTAATGTATATGAATGAAATTTGGCAGAATGCTAGATAATGACCCCCGGAAAAAACGGCTCAAGCTTTGTCATAAGCAAAGTTGACAGTACGAAGTCTGTCGAGTCAGCTAGGACCAGATATTTCACTAATCTTACGTAGGGCAAAGGCTGCTGAGCTTGGCCTCATAGAAGTGGGTGGCCCATTGCAAATTAAAACCTATTGTCATTCCCAAAAAAAAATATTTTCATCAAGTTTATAATAAAAGATAAACAGACATATATGATACAGATGAAATTAGCCCCAAACTAACGATATATTCAATATTATATGACAAACAAATCCTTTAAAGATTGCAGTGATTCCAGATCAATGGACTTGTTTGCGTTTGTACTAGTATAGTATTATATTATCTGTGGTTTGTACTATCACTATTTAGCTAGTGATTGTGAGGAATACGAATCATCATGGAACAAATAGAAGGATATTTTTTTGTGTTAATGATGTGAAGTGTTCATATTTATATATTATATAAGTATATTAAATTTCTCACATTAAAAAAAACAGCTCAGTACGAAGTTCGCTACTTCGCTAAGTCACGCGCGCACCGATCTAGCTTTGTGTTTATTGACAGCTGCCACGTCCTTAAATCCATGTCATAGGAACCATTTTCGGCTGCAAATGCCATAATAAGCTTGACGTGAACTATTACAATATCATATTCCTCCAAATCATTGTATAATAGCAAGCTGTTAAAATGTAGTCACATGTTTTGACACATGAAGAAGTATACCTTGCCGTTGACGGATTTCTGAGCAAACTCGGCTTCATAGTAATTAGTCAATGCGGAAAAAAATATATACTGTGCAATGTATGAATTGATAGACGTGTTGCTTGGTTGGATATACGTTTATTACTGCTCAAGACTTAAGACTAACATACAATATATAATAGCAAGAGGGGGACAAGATGCACTCGCACTACACTACACCTTCCCCCTTTGCAAACAAAAAAAATGTTTATCATTAACATATTTTTTAAACAAATTAATATTCATTAATCTAATCATAAGAATATAATATCAATAAGAATGAAATATCGAATAAAATAAAATTTAATTTTATACTTTTTTAGGACTCATTTATCTATTTAGTAAAACTTAACTATAATACTTAATTAAATCTTTTTGTAAAATCCGGGATAAGCAAACAAATCGTAGGCCAAACGATTTGCCGCGTAATCACAATCAAGTAATTTTTTTAAAGACATGTCATAGTACTATTACCACATATATTTTTTTTATACATTTCTCCTTCACAATAGTCATTAACTTAATTATATTTCATTTATTTTTTATAATGATCCTCTTATATTTTTATCGTATATTTAAAATAGCTGTGGACAACCATGCTTCCTTCTCAAGTCATATTTTTTATTTATACTTCATTTCTTATCAAGATACAGTAATATAATTATTGGGTCGGCCGCCCTTTTTACATAATATTAATTCATTCATTTTATTTAATTTCAAGGTACATTTTTTTTTTATTATATAATATGCGCATTCATTTGCTTATTCTACAGTCTCTCTCTTTTAACACTCTTTTGGTGTCCAATTTTCTTCACGAAGGGTATTCAACCGCGTCATGATCAGATAAAAAGGATTCAGAGATCTGCTTTGTACCTTGGTGTACCTTGTATGACTTAATATACTACTTTCAAAAACCTTCCGTTATTCTTACATTCCATATTTCGTTATCAATTGGTAAATAATCGAAGTAACATTTGAGTGATCAAGTCAAATGAACATCAAAAACTTATCAATTGAAACTACCATATTACAAACTACATTTCATAAACTTTCAAATCCATCATACTTACTTTGGCTACATTCCATTACCTTTTTTAATCATAACAATCACATCACCTAACCATCTCAATCATACCACACACAGCGATGACTTCATAGAATTCTTCATGCCGTATATGTATGCAACGCTATCACTTCCATCGCCCCGTACCAAAACATACGCAAATATCAGCCTAGCAACAAACATCATTTCAACTCAATACTCTTATTTTCGCCATTCTATGAACCTTTTGCTTAAATTCATTTATAAACTATTAAATTCATTCGACTTTACTCTCATCTTTCTTTTCATTTTTTTACCATCCGAAAACCTAGTATCATTTTTTTAAATAACATTTCCGTTATTAATTACATTATAATATTGAAATCAATTTGTTCTCATTATGCTTTATATAAACTTAATGTTTAAATATTTATGTTATTTTTTCATAAATAAGCCGTAGCCAAGACGATCTCATAACATATTAAATGAAAATCTTTTTAAAAGAGAATCGTTCATGTAATACACGAGACATTATTGGTTTATTTATTCAGTAACTATTAGTTCACGTTAGAATATTAGCGCTAAATCATAAGTATACTAATTAAATGTTGACTTAAATTTTAATTAAATCGGTATCTCTCTACGTTAATACATATTTAAATATCTTTACTAAAAAATATTATTAACCTAAAACCATAAAAATAAGGAGTACTAAACTTAACGTTTCATTATCTTATATGTAAAACTAGCTAATCATTTTTAAATACATAAATCTTGTTATAATTACTAATTACGCACCGTACCACTGATTGTCATTTCCAGTCACTCAACATTATAAAATATTCGCACAAAACATAACATTTTCAAGGCTTTCCATTGAGTGACGTGGTTCACTCAATGGAAAGCAAGTTGGTCCCATTTTTCGGTCCTGGGTGTGTCCGTTTAGGTTAAAGTATTGGTCCTTCAGGCTTGGCTATATGTAACATTCTTCAAATTTAAATAATCCAGTTTCAATTATTCTGGTGTCAATCTTGTAAAATTGTATTCCTGTGTTTGTACATACACACTTGTGTTTCACCACTGTGCACTGTATTTTGAATATTAAAATTATAAATCCATGTTCCCGTGTGCAGCGCAGCCACTAGGCCGCACTGGCAGGGTCGCCATGCAATGATGTAATTGATAGACGAGTGTACTTGTTGCATAATGTAATTGATAGAAAATACACATAAATACTTATAATAATATTATAATAAGTGCTCCGTTCACATAACAAAAGACTACCTATCAGAAAATAATTAAATTATTCGAATGCAAACACATGTAGA
Source organism: Bedellia somnulentella (assembly GCA_963576735.1). Classification (NCBI taxonomy): domain Eukaryota; kingdom Metazoa; phylum Arthropoda; class Insecta; order Lepidoptera; family Bedelliidae; genus Bedellia; species Bedellia somnulentella. The sequence goes on along the minus strand of OY755191.1, from coordinate 11,357,292 downwards.
AAATATGTATGTAAGTTACATGAATATTATATAACTACATTAAAAATAAAAGTTTGTTTATATAAAAATAGAAATAGAGAGAAATAAGCTGAAATACCTTTTCATAATTAAATTAAACACTGTATACTTTTAAATTAAATTGGATTATTACGCACTTTATTTACGCACCAAGGATAGTCATACTTAACATTGCCACTTTTTTATTGCCAATAATTAAATATTAGTCACCTCACTGGGTAGACGTGAGCCGGAACATCATGTCCAGTTTGCTATTGTCTTGGTATTTTTCCTTTCATTCACTTTGTGCAGTCTCTTCAGGTTTATCACTACCGCTCCTCGAAATTTATTTGATTCTTCAAATATGATAGCCTATTGCTTTTTTATCTTATTCTGATACTATTAGCACTTTATTTCTCACATAATTAAATTGTATGTACTCGTGCGCAGCGCAGCCGCGTGGCTGCACTGGCAGGGTCGCCATGCAATGTATGAATTGATAGACGTGTTGCTTGGTTGGATATACGTTTATTACTGCTCAAGACTTAAGACTAACATACAATATATAATAGCAAGAGGGGGACAAGATGCACTCGCACTACACTACAACTGGCCTGTATTTTTTCTAGAAAAATATTTTCAACTATAACTTGTACAAGACGACGACGAGAGCTCTTTACCACCACAAATACAAATTTGTTTGCACATGTTAAAGTCCGGACCGAATCTATTGTAAAAACTGACCAATAGCATTGGTTATTTTCTAGGACAAAATTAATGGCTTGTCCCTTAGAGCAATTTACGCAGAATGTTGAAATAATCATGCAAGTGTAACTCATTTAGAATTTGTTTGTTTATTTTATTTTGAAAGTTTTTGTGAAGGCCTTTTTACCACCAGGTTACTGTTAATTATAATAAAGCAAGAAATGTAAGGAATATTACTAAACTATGTGAATACAAACACCTTATTTGCTTCAACTAAACTAAGGTTTAAAAAAATATGTAACGATAACCCATATAGATAATGACATTATTTGATCTCCAAGTAATCACAATAGACTGCAAATGGTAAGAATGCCATTGAACTATTTTATCATCATCAGCCAATAGACATCCACTGTATGTCATAGACCTCCCCTAAACATCCAAACCCGAAACAGCGCTGTCCTTATTCATTGGCTTCCCACTACCACCACGATCACCAAGTCAAGTTTGGAGAAATTATTTAAAAGTGGAAAACATAACAACGAAATGTAAACAAGCAGCAAATATTTTAGAGATATCTTCAAAGTTCATCCTCGTGTTTGGAGGCAACTTGTGTCCATATAATAATAATGGACATCTGTTTAAGATAAAAGCAAAGTTTTTAAAATAGGAGCTGCTCAAAAGTCTGGTAGCAAACAAATGATCTGCACAGAAATGCGTTAACGAAGTCATAAAAAAAATTGTTGAAAGGACATCTATTGCATTAGCTAAAAGTGGGCGGCGCATCTGGTTTTGCTGGCTGCAAGGGATAATAGTTTGAAATTGGTAATGAGCGACTGTCGACGACGACGACCCTGTACTGGCAGCGTGGAATATCAACCCCTCTGTACCTCCCATGGGAGTCATAAAGGTGGCAGACAAATTACCAGTCAATGGCCAGCAGCATAACACTGAGACCAATTAACATCTTACTTTTACTGCAATCACCACGCCAACAGACTTGGCAAGGGTCGCGATTATGGCATAAACCACCTCCCACCTCCCTTCATACTTTCAAAACTCTTTTGACTCTAAACTAAAGGATACGGTTATTGACTAATTTGTTTTGTCAGTTATTGGCTAACGGCATCGAGATGTAGCCTCTTACAAAGGCTTAGTAAAAGCGAGGGAAGCCGCAAGCGGATTGCAAATTTTATGGAATCGTTTCCTTTACGCCCCTTAGTCAAGTAATGCTAAGGAGTAAGAGAGACATAAATATGTATGGTTTTCACTCAGAAGGCGGATTGCGAGTTTTATAGAAACGATTACTTTACGCCGCGCCACAAGTAATGCTATCAGGAGTAAAAGAGACACATATGTATTGTTTTCATTCAAATGTGTGGAACTCGATCATTCTGATTACCTGCCGATGGAAGAGGTCAATATAGGCTATTTTTTAAAAATAATTAAAGTGTTTATTAGAGTAACAAAGACTCACATTAGTCTTAGTAAAAGGCTTAAAAACTATATTAGGAACAATATGACTTAAGTTAACTAATAAAACACATAATATATTTACAAAGCCCTATCCTTTTTTACACAGGGGCATAGCGGGCACAACAGTGTTGCATAAAGAGACAATCTAACCTCGCCCCAATATGATCGGCCCCCTGATTACGTATCTTTAGCGACCGCGATTGTGTCGCAAGTTGCAATATTGTCGCTGTCAAAAGTGTCAAATCGTATACAAATTTATGACATTGACAGCGACAATCGAACAACTTGCGACACAATCGTCAGTCGTAAACACAGATTACAATACAGATACTACGTAACGTATCAGATAGGAATCTTACTCAAGCGTTTTTGGTACAGTAGGCACGTTAGTTTAGAGTTTGAAATATTCTTGCTTTTATTTATTTATTTATTTATTTATTCCAAAAAACATAATCATTACAGGCATAAACCTAATGCTAACCTTTATTTAATACTAGCTTTTTGCCCGCGACTACGTCCGCGTGGACTACATTTTTGCATCCAGTTTACATCCAAAATACCAAAACACTATCTAACTACACTAACTTCTGTTTTTTTGTATTTATATTCCCGTGGGCGTTGTAATAGATATAAAGAACATTGAGACTTTTTAAGTGATTATTGGGCGATGCAGTTGGACGGTTGGACGGACCCCATTCAACTTCCAAAAGTGGATAAAGAATTACTATCTCTGGAGCTGTGGCTACCCTTTTTTGGGATTTATGGCCGTTAGAATATTCTCATGATTGATTGATGGATGATTTTCATAGATTCCTTTTTGTAGTTTTTATATCAGTCAATTGCATCAAGATTTAAATTTCTGGATACATTGTATTTATAGATCAAAAATCTGTATAATATATTTCAATCTCTTAGGGGATGAGTTCCAAAAAACCTTTTTAATTGTTTATAAGAAACATGAAACAAACCATTTTGTAACCAAGTTTCTATGTTCAAAAATGAAAATATCTTGAGTAAATAAGGATAGCAGTTTGGCGACCCGGTGCTGCCCCCTACACTGACTGTTGGTGATGTGTGAGAGATTGAAATCATCGGTCAACAGATGGCGTTACTGTACTGAATTAACATTGAGATATATATACTATTATTTACAAACTATGCATTCTGAGGCTTAAACAGAATATTAATTTATGCGTAAGTAAAGTTTAATATATCTATGCGAATATTTGTTAAAAATAGTTGAATAAACAAAAGTTATAAACATATTCTCAAACCTACCAAATGAATACGCAAAATTCATACAATATGCTTTCAATTATCTTTTTTCATACATATTCGCATAGGTGAATGTGAAAAAGAAGGATTAGTGCATCCTATTATTCTAACCTAACACAAAAGCAAAAAAATACGCAAAAAGACTTTGAGCACCCGGGATTCGAACCTGGGTCTTTCGTACTTAGTGTTTACCAAACGCTATACCGCTACGCCACGCAGACATTTGTGTAAGTCTCAAATTTGTGATATCCTATCCTATCCTATCTAGTAGTCATACTATTGACAAACAATTAAATGGACAATTATTTTGATGAAAATGGATGAAACCCTTATTTTTTCCAAAACGACTATTAATGAAGAGTCCGATAAAGTCGGTCGATGAAAAAATTAATCGTGTAAATATGGGGAACAATATAAAAGTTATATTTTTTTATGCTCCTGTGGGAACCCTTGCGAAATCCGGGATAAATTATATCCTGTATGTTGGCCAGGTGTATAACCTACATTCATGCCAAATTTGATCAAGATCGGTCCGGTAGAATTAACGTGATGAGCGGACATATAGACAGACAGACAGACAGACAGAGTAGACAGACAGACAGACATTTTTTTCAAAAATAGCAAATTTGGCTTCATTATCGAAAATAAAACATATTCCACCGGTTTTTATTTTTTTTTCTTTAATGTACAGTTTTGACCTCGTTACAATCTTATTATAGTGTAGAAGATAGATTGGCTTTACGGCACGTATCGAGACCTTTTGTGCCAAATTTTCTTTCATTGGTAAACGTACGCGTACGTACGCGGGAAATTTGAAATTATGTGGTTTGCTTGGGTAGGTGGCACGCACCCATATCCACTGAAATCCCACAAACTATTCACTATTTGCTAAATGACTGATTCTATCATTTTGGTAAAAAGGGTCTCAATAAAAAACAGCATATAATTTATTTCTTTTTATTTTTTGTCTTTTTTTACAGTTTGAGTAAGTTTCTTTTTACAATCATTGCAGTTTAATATTTTTATACATCTTTTTACCACCCACCCTGCAGTGTATGCACGTGAGTGTACACTTAAACGTTCTTTACGAGCTCCTTCCACAATATTTTCATATTTATCAGGAGACTGTATTGAAGTTGCTACTTTTGATGGTGTTATTTTAGAACCCTTTTTGATTTTTGGAAATAAATTTTTAATTTTATAATTTGTTCTCCTGTAACATCCTGACAATTATAACTATTTGAATGGAAATGTATGAACCGTGTTATCAGGAGGGACCGAAATATATTAATAAATGATTGACAACTCGGGTCATTATGCCTATAACTGTAAGCCCGCATTTGGCCAAAGAAATTTTCTATGGGATCAGAATTGAGGTATCGGGGTCGCATATTATTTATGCCCTTACTATTTAAAAAATCCCACAGGCATATAAAATTTTTCAGGGTTAATAAATAAATAATAAATAAAGGAAAGAAAAACTTCGACACAGGCGGGAATCGAACCCGCGACCTCGGGTATACGCCCCGACGCTCTGCCAACTGAGCCACCGTGTCAATTGGCTGCCAGTGCGAAATTCTTCTATCCTTTATTTCTTTTTACACGTTTAAGTAGTGTTTGCGTTTCCTACCTCCGAATATTAACTAATTCGGAAGGCCACTTGTCTACCTTTTCAGATAGAATGCAAATGTTGAAAACGCCTAACTATCACATAATTTAAATCTTTTTGTTCATGAAAACCTCATGTGGGGATTATTACTAATAAATAAAGAATAAATAAAGGAAAGAAAAACTTCGACACAGGCGGGAATCGAACCCGCGACCTCGGGTATACGCCCCGACGCTCTGCCAACTGAGCCACTGTGACAATTGGCTGCCAGTGCGAAATTCTTCTATCCTTTATTTCTTTTTACACGTTTAAGTAGTGTTTGCGTTTCCTACCTCCGAATATCAACTAATTCGGAAGGCCACTTGTCTACCTTTTCAGATAGAATGCAAATGTTGAAAACGCCTAACTATCACATAATTTAAATCTTTTTTTTGTTCATGAAAACCTCATGTGGGGATTATTACTAATAAATAAAGAATAAATAAAGGAAAGAAAAACTTCGACACAGGCGGGAATCGAACCCGCGACCTCGGGTATACGCCCCGACGCTCTGCCAACTGAGCCACCGTGTCAATTGGCTGCCAGTGCGAAATTCTTCTATCCTTTATTTCTTTTTACACGTTTAAGTAGTGTTTGCGTTTCCTACCTCCGAATATTAACTAATTAACTAAAGGAAAGAACGTACGTACACGGGGGCGTATACCCGAAGGTCGCGGGTTCGAACCCCGCCAGTGTCGAAAAAAAATTTCTTTCCTTTAATAACATCTTTTATTTATGAGTAATAATCCCCACATGAGGAATTCATGTCAAAAATCATTAAATTATGTGATAGTTAGGCGTTTCCAACATTTGTATTCTATCTGAAAAGGTAGACAAGTGGCCTTCCGAGTTAGTAAAAATTTGGAGGTAGGAAACGCAAACACTACTTTAACGTGTAAAAGAAATAAAGGATAGAAGAATTTCGCACTGGCAGCCAACTGACACGGTAGCTCAGTTGGCAGAGCGTCCGGTGCGTTTACCCGAGGTCGCGGGTTCGATCCCCGCCTGTGTCGAAAAATTTTTCTTTCCTTTATTTATTCTTTAATTATTAATATATGCAGTATTCTGACAGCAATATCAGACTTTACGATAAAAAAGCCCCCCACAAATTATTATTTTTCTTAGTCGATTATTATCGAAAACGAAATAGGAACCGTCATTATTAAAGAAAAGATATTGAACTTGAACATATATTTTATTTAGAGTGTGATTGTTTCATTGAGCGGATTTCATTGAATTTGAAAACTACCAAAATCAGTGAAATTTTCGAGGGAGGCCCTTAATAGCATTAAATACAGATTTTTTTTATTCCAGCCGTCATTTCAAAGTTTTGTATTAACTTATTTAATGTACGGGTTGACGGAAGGATAAAAATTCTTCTTATAGTATAAGATCCCACTGCTGAATCTCTACGTTCATGGCGTACAGAGTCAAACACACATTTTAACATAAGTTTATGAATAGGAGATTATACTGACAGCACGCAGCCAGGCAAAAGTGGCCGCAAGTAATTTTAATTTAATTAATGTTTATTATTTTCTGGAGAAAAATTTCGTTCACTTGTTTTTCAAATATAATACCACCCACATGATAAAAATGTATATAGAGAATTTAAAAATCGATAGGTGCCGTTGCACATTTGGCCGCAACTACCTCGCAGCCAGGTATAAACAGGTTATATTTTAGTATGTTTTATACGTTCATATGTTACACGCATGTTTCTTATATGAAATTAAAGCTATTTTTTTTCCTTATATGATGATATATGGCTGCCTGTGAAAAAATGGCCGCAAATCAGGGTTGCCATCTTTTAAAAACGCGAGATTTCCAAGATAAGGAGAAAGAGTCCAAGGTACATTTATATACAAATAACAACGAAGTCCTTTCACGGCATAACCATTGTACCCAGTGACGCTAAAATGTTATGAAAAAATCATGAAGCTACTAACTAAACAGGAGAGCGTATTCACAAAAATATGGTAAACAAAAATGCAATTTATTACCATGCAATAAAGTTAATTATCTTTTAAAAACTGTCAAGCAGAGAAACGTCCTAGAACGAGAGCCGTGTGAGAGAGAAGTGTGTCCCGCTCGCGCGGTTGCCAGTCGAGATTAAGTTCAAAGAAAAACAAATTCAAACTTATTTATAGGGAATATTTTATAAAAAGCAGGTTATTAACTGTTTCTTTTTTGTATTTTATTTTAATTATTATTGTCGCCTATCGATTTGGAGATAAATAATTGGTTAAGTTTGGCAAAAGGGATATTAATATTTGTCACGGGTATCCCCATCGAAACAAGATAAATGTGGTGTCCACAATTTATCATCTGTTTGAGTGTTTTGGAGCTTTTATCATTTAATTAAGAAAATAGTGATAAATATGGGTTCATGTTATGGAACAATAAATAAAATAACTTGTATCATCTCGAACTTTACCACATGAATGCATTAAACGATTTGAATTTGAATATAGCTGTGTGGTGTCGGCTTAGTATAGCACTACCCCATTTCTTCCGGTGGGTGTACGTAAGAGGCGACTAACGGTATTGGGGCTTTTAAGGGATTTTTGGGCAATGCAGTTGAGACCCATCACCAACAACCTTTATTTCACCATCTTTTCCCCACGCAACTTCCAAAAGTGGCTGAGGTAATTTTAATTCTCAAGCACTGGCTACCCATTCTTTTATAATCTATTAATTAAGAATAAATATGTATAAAAAACACGTTGATTTACCAAAAACAATGTATATACGTAAATGATGTTGAATGATGTGGTTAGCCTATAAATGGTGTATTTAGTTGATATGTGTCATTTCAATTCTAGTACTTTTTAAGATTGTTTACTATTTTCACTGTTGGCAATCCGTAATAAATAAATAAATAAATAAGTGTTTTTATAATATTTTTTATAATGTATGTATGTAAATATAACTAATAAATAAAGGATAAATAAAGGAAAGAAAAATTTCGACACAGGTGGGGATCGAACCCATTCAAAATATGTAAATATAAGTGTGTTTGTATCCTTTAGAGGAACTCTTATTAAAACACCAACAGATGGTCACCCTACATAAAACGAGACACAGTTCGCTAGTTAGCCATCCTTTTTCAGGACACTTTAGGTCGCCAGCGCGCGTTCCTGTTTAAATAATACTTCCATGGAAAAAATAACATTTTTTTTATAAAAAAAAGTTTATTGTACTCATTACGCCGAAAATCGTATTGAAGTAGTCGAAGTATTTCATAAAATCTTTCATTGGTCGTGTATTTGTTTGTTGTTTCTCCTTGCATATGGTAAATATTGACTCAATTCTGGCAAGTGGATGCAGCGAAGGGCTCTTCGTAACGATGGCAAATTTAGTATGTATGTCGATATTCAGCCATACGTTAGGATACCCCTTATTGTTCGATAGGCCTTAACAGTTGGTAATTTTTCGAACTTTTGAACGCTAATACTCGAGTTCTAGAACATTTTTCCCAAAAATTGTTCAACATTTTTTTTTTTCAAGGAAAATAGGAATTTAGATATGTTTTTTTAAACAATGATAATTGTAAACAATTTAAGTTTTTAAAAATCAGAACTATAACTACATTGCAGTTTTGTGTAGAATCAATCACGCGTTTAGGTAAACTAACAAGTATATTCAAAGAATCATAACAAATTGCATAGCAACGCGTGTCGAGATATTTGTAGAATAAATCAGTAGAATTCAACGATAAGTAATATCTGAGAATCAGGCAATTGCTAGCTTCGCTCCTTTTATTGGCATCCGACGGTCCCATGCCAACCTAGTTATAAATTATAATTAAAACGTTGTAAATTTAAAATACTTACGAATGACAAGTAATCCCATCATATTAGTAATTATTCAACTATTGTTTTTGTAACTCATCACATCACACACGACGACGGCATTCTCGATTATTTTGATAAACAAAGACACCAAAACAGGTGAACGATTGCGTCGGCAGCTAGTGTGCGACTAAAGTCAGATGAGCCATTTAGCCTGTGCCTCTTATGAGCGCGCATAACTTATCTACGGTTTTTTATTAGTACATCTATGCGAGGGCCAATAAGCAAGATAATAATAATCGTAATAATCGCATCGGATCCAATTCAACCAAAATAAACAAAGTATGAAGTTATTCGTATCTATTTATCTCTTTCTGACTCATAAGATATTTAAAAAACAGTAATAATTAAATTTCGTTTCTATCGGACTTGTTTCAAAAAATAAGATGTTTCTAATTCACTCTGGCGCTGGCAGAATGTATAAATTGTATACGAGGGCCAATGAAATCACTCCCCTATCCGACTTAGCTTAGGTACACTCCTTTGCCACGCCAGGGCGGCCTTCAGCCGCCCGGCACACAAGTTATGGTGACGCCGCATAGGCCGCAGGGCCAGCAGCACCGAACCGGTGGGGTTTTAGTCGGTAGGAGTCCGACATACCCCATGAGGATTTCCCCACCGGCAGGCATCCGTCACTCCATGTACTTGCGCGCTATAATTACCTACCGCCCGGCCGAACGGTCTCGGGCCACCGGAGGCCTTAGTTCAGTGCGGTTGTCGCGAGCGAGCGGAGCGCATGAACGTTGTTATCTATACTTATAATAAATCTGTAGAGAGGTCAATTCTGTACATGAAATATATTTTCAAAATAACTATCAGGTGGTGATTAGGGATCGATACTGATGCCAAAAATGCAATCAGTAAAATTTTTGTCTGTCTGTCTGTCTGTCTGTCTGTCTGTCTGTCTGTCTGTCTGTCTGTCTGTCGGTTTGTATGTTCCTTATGGAAACAAAAACTACTCGACGGATTTTAACGAAACTTAGTACAATTATTCTCCATACTCCTGGGCAGGTTTTTGTATACTTTCCAGTAGAGTAGTAAAGGGGAATTTTGGGAAAACGGGAGAAGTTACTCCATTTTTTAAGCTTCCGTCGCGTGTGCAGCCTTAATGGTTAAACTTACATAAAAATCATGTATGACGGAAATATTCTTCATAAAATTATCTAAAAAAAAATGTTCAACAGTTTATGTCTATCTTTTACGGTTGACTCACAATAACACGTGTAATTTCTGATAGCTTAGCAGTTCGGAACATTCTGATTATATTTGTTTACTCATACGTTTGTAAACCTCTCACTCATCCCTAATTTAAAAAAGGTAACATTATTACCTATTCAATAAAAAAAGAATCATAGAAATCGGTAGAGAAACACCGAAATTACCTATACATAAAATAAGCCATCGCGCCCGTGACCAAAACCGAATCGTTACTAATTTACATATAACATAGTAGATGGCGCCAGTAGTTGCATCCTACAACACGTAATGATTTATATTTTAGATTGTTATAAATACTTCATAGCGTTTTATTCCAAAATTTGCTATTAAACGGAAATACTGAACCGTTCATTAAAGCGCATTAAAAATCACCAAACTACACTGTTTAAGGAGTGCTATAAATTTAATGAATTGAAAACATTGCGCTGAATTTCACAATGCTTGAGTAGTGACTGAAGAAACAAACCTCAGATATTTAAAAAAACATCGCTACCCGTGCGAAGCTGGGACGATCCACTAGTATTTTAATAAGTTTCTAAGTATTTAATTCGTTCGTTCGCGTACCTACGATGCCGTCTGGTACATTATGTGCTGTAGATGGGTGCAAATCAAGTAAAATAAGAGATAAACACCTAGCATTTAATAATCGAGAATTTAGAAAGGGTAACTGTATAAAAAAATATATTAAAATAAAGCACATGTAACTTCAAAGTTATTTTTAATTTTATTTTACCTACACCCTGACGTCTTTAATTAATTATGTTCTTAGATAGATAGATTGCATAGTACAGCTCTAAAGTATAAAAAAAAACAAAAAAAATTGTACTGCCACATACAAGTCAGAACATATAATAAAATAAATATTCACAGTTCTCAATAACATCGACACAAAAAGTTATGTTATTTTAATTTTATCGAAGTGGCAGCCCTGCGATTTGTATCGGATCGCGCGTTGCGAAGCAACCACAACTATACGCTTGAGCATTAAGGCACATTTTAGATTGCAGTGGTTGCTGACGCGATGGAGTAGGCTATTATAGCAGTAGGTATTGGAAATTTTCTATGAAGTGAAGTATCTGGTAAGTATTCAGTAATCTGTGCCACCGGTAAACAAAAAAAATGAAATCACTCTATAGTATATAACCGTGTGCGCACGGGTGTCTCTCTTCTAAGAATTTTTTTCTCCGCCGCCATCTTTGATTTCCCCGCGATACTATGGCCTGAAGTTGGCAATGGCAATGTGTGAAGTTAGACGCACAACCCAACAGAACAGCAGCGCCGGCGCCGCCATATTCTAAATTGTAGAGATGTACCAACATTCGTTCGTTACACATTTTGTATTACCGAAGTTCGGCAGATTTACCGAAATTAGATCGATAAATTATAAAAGGATAATTAAGGATAATAAAGGTTGACTGGAAGAAATCGCGTTAAGGCGATAAGTCCGCCTTTGTGTACATGTACTGTTGTAACTATTGTGTAATATACTGTTTGTGTGTTTTTGTGTATGCAATAAAGTGTTTAAATTAAATAAATAATTAGAATTAAATTCAATTTCGAATGAAACAAAACCCAATGTAAATATATATGTAAATAATTGCTATGTGAGTCAAATTTGAATGTTTATTTTTGGTCCCTAGAAAAATAAACACAGCAAATATAAAAGAAACGCTTTAATGAAATAATCAAACATAAAGCAACATAATATTAATGCTAACATACATACATACATATACTCACGACTATAATTCCCTAGAAGGGGTAGCCAGAGCCAAGGAATTATAAATTCCTCAGCCACTTTTGGAAGTTGTGTGGGGAAGAGATGGTAAAATAAAGGTTTTTGGTGATGAGTCTCCAACCGCATCGCCCAAAAATCCAATAAAAAGCCCCAATACCCTTAGTCGCCTCTTACGACACCCGTGGGTAGAAAGGGGTAGCGACATTCTAAGCCGGCAGTACACGGCTTTTAATGCTAAATAATCTATATACATTTAAAGTCTTTATTTATACAAAACAATACCCACTATAATTATTAATTACCTATACTCAAACTGGTCTATATTTTTTTACGTATAATTTAGTGATTTAAAAGCGCCGAAGTAGATTTACCATGCTACATTGCCTCCACGAGATATAATATTTCTACATCAAGTACACTTAACTTTGTTTCTTTTATCACTTTCGAGATAAAGATTCACACGCTTGACCTTTTTTCATACTCATAGTTAGGTAGTAATAACACCTTTTGTATAGAACAGATCTACCGGAAAGCGCGTGAAACTTAACCGAAGTTCGGCTGAAATTCGGCTTCGGCATAATTTATACCGAACATTCGGTTCGGACGAATTCGACATTCAGCAAAACCCACATTCGGTACAGCACTAGTAATTCATATTTTGTTTTGTATTGTAATTTTAATTTGTTATTTATTTGTTTAATTATTACTACTTTACTTAACCCTTAAAGTGATTTTGTATATTATACTATACATTCAGTTAGAAAAAATCTAAGCTTTGATATCTTTACTCTATGAGAATATTACCAAAAACATTACGATTTTAAAACATATGTCTACCTAAGAAAATAAAAGAGGTATAAATGACTATGATCCTAATATAACAGATATCAAAAAGAAAAAGAGATGCGGAGGACGTTTGTGCGAGCCAGGGTAATAATATTTTTTATTGCTAAGTCAAAGTTGTTACGAATGTTTTATAGTTTAAAATTATATCTATAATGTATTGCGAATTTAGTAATATAAGAACCTTTTATCTAACACTAATATTTTTTATAAAATATTACTTTGAATTAATGTGTATAGAATACTATACATTGCCCAATTTATGGCATGACATGTCTTTCACAATATGTATACTATTCTATACACTGCCAATATAAGCCTTGTAGTGTCGGCTTAGAATAGCACTTCCCCATTTTTTCCAGTGGTTATACGTAAGAGGCGACTAACAGTATTAGGGATTTTTGGCGATGTAGTGGAAAACCCATCACCAACATCCTTTATTTTACCATCTTTTCCTCACTCAACTTTCCAAAAGTGCCTGAGGAATTTCTAATTCCTTTAGCTCTGCCTACCCCTTCTAGGGATTTCAACCACATGCAGTGTAATTATGATGCAAAACCATCCTTGTCATCAATACCCTCACTATCGTCAGTTCAACAATCATCTCCAGTAAGAATTTTCACACCTCGACCATTACATTCATTTCACGGACAACCTAGAGACAGGCCGACCAGACAGATAGATTTTACAAAATTCGTCCACCTATTGAGAATTTAAGAGCGCAGTGTCTTTCTGTTGAGGAAGAAAAAGCATACAACATAGATGAAATGGTAAAAAAGAAAAAAGGCGGGCTCACGAAGACAGTACAATCCCAACCAACCTTGCTTGTGGGGATATAAAAACCTAGTGCTGGCTAGATAATATATGTTTTCCTGCTTTATGCTATTTTCCTGCTATATAACGTCCAGGGCTATACAATTTGATAAAGAGGAAGAAAGTTTTCATGAAGGAAAGGAAAGTAACGCATCATTGACTTCTGACTAAGCTTTGCAAAAAAATCGATATATAGTCTATGCAGGCCTTATAAAACATAATAGGCAAGTTACTACTGTTATAAAAGATTCTATCCCTGACAACAAAAAAATAACAAAACACCTATCAAGAGACCAACTGATTGTATTAGATATGACAATTATGATTATTAGCCTGAACATATGCCGCAATACCAGAGTGCCGGCTTAGAATGTCACTACCCCTTTCTATCCACGGGTGTTTACGAAACGGCGACTGTAGAGCTTTCGTAAGTGACTTTTTGGCGATGCGGTTGGAGACCTATCACCGAAGATACCATCTTCTCCCCTTTTAACTTCCAAATGTGGCTTAGGAATCGAGGAAGGAAGCTTTAAAGTTCTGGATACCCCTTTTTGGGATTATTGCCGTGAGTTTGTGTATGTATGTACGTTTTATAACTATATATCCGTTTTCCCGACTAAAAAACTATAATTTTATGATAAATGTAAATAAGATAAGCCTACTTCTTACTACATTTGACGATTAAAATATTAAAACTTTTTTGGTCCCTTCATTGATTCTGCATACTATCCTATACATCTCCTTCGTCAAGGTGATTGTCGCTTAATTAGTAATGTATAGCATAATATACATGTGTTTTTTTTTATTTCACGCACTAGAGATTTTTTTTCATATTTTTTCCGACATCAATATTAAGTAAATAAAACAACTAAACAGTTTTTTCTTTGCCTTAGCTGCCTAAAAGAACCTGCCAAGTTAAGGGTTAATACTTTGCATGCCAGTGCATTTTGTTATTTGGTTGGTGGATTCCCCTCCAAAATGTATCCAAAGTGTAGTGTTTGTAACAACTTGCGACGAGATAAAATAAATCAGGAACGCCATCGTCATCGTCACCCAAAGTTGTTGGTGAGTAGGAAATAAACTTGATAAGTTTCACTTAACAATAGAATAAATAGATATAATAAGTAAAAACGTAAAAGAAAAAACTTTGTTAAATGTGTTACTATAATACGTCTTCCTTTATTTCAGATACAATGCTTCCGCAAGCTGAGCTAGCGACAGCTATTCTCGTAAAATGTGACCCTAATCTAGGTAATAATTATTCTGAGCTCTAAATTGACTATTCTGTTTGCTTTCTTTGTACTTTGATTATACTATTTACGAATTTGATAACTAATGTTATCTGTGTAATTTGGATTCTCGCCTTGGCTGAAATGAAAAAAAATTCAACAACTTAATTTAAAATGGGAATTCTGGCTGGTTTAGGTTACATTTTTATACCTGAGTTCAATTGGCCATTTTGCTTTAGATTGCATAATGAAAAAAAAAACTTTTCATACTATTTTTTTTTAAATAATCAGTTTATGTAAGATTGACTTTACTTATACTCCGATATATTATCTCTGCTTTATCTTATATCTCTATGGCATGCAAGAACCTTTTCTAACTTATGATTGCGTAAGTCACAGTTTTAATGTTTTATAGATATAACGAATGTTTTACTGTATGACATCCAGCCATCACCAAATAGAACTTTTGGAGTTTCAAATGCTAAAGTTCCTCTTAATATATTATTTTGTTTCTTTGTTCAAATTAAATTTAACTCCCTTGTACTATAATTATATAAATTATATTTAGGTCACTTAAGAAGAATGTAAAACATGAGAAAAAAAGGTTGTCATATAGTTAAATAACTGATATGATATCTTTTCTATTGCAGATATTGAACCAGATTTCGTCAAAATCACCACAGAATACAGATCCTGATATTAGTTCAGGTAATTTAATGATTTTTAAGTGAAATTATCACATTCTCCCTTTGGTATAACACATGATAAGGAGATAAATATTAATGGATTGTGTTTAAACGCCTACCAAATAAGTTAAGAAATAACATCCAATAAATTCTTAATAATTGCTAAAACAGATGAATGCTTACCAAATAGTGTACTATTGCATAAATAAAGCTAATAATTATTTTCTTTCATGCTATAAAAACATGTGAACACCATTATAGTTAATTGCAGATCAAATTATCTATATTATTGTTAATTAAATGTCACCAATATTTTATATTTTTGCTTCCATTTTAGTGATTTTTGCTGAGGCAAAAAACTAACGGTGGACCCCCAATTTTTTTTATGATACCAAACACATTACTATTTACCCTGAACACAAGTAATTTGTTTATTGCTTAATACATTCAAATAATATATGATATGTACTTAAATAAATATTTGCAACTATTTAAATGCTCACCAAAATGGCTTTTATACCCTAAAACTATAAATAAATAAGTATAGAGGTCTCAATTACTGCATCACTTAATAATGAATACTCAAGTCAGGTATATAATGCGTAAAGAAGATCCAAGAAAATTTCCTCAAAACATGTTAGTTTGTTAGAGAACATACTCATAGCTACCACTCTACTGAGCAGTACACTACACTACAGAAGTACAGTTGCTCTACACCCCCATATAATATGCAAGTATGCAACATCTACCTGAGTATAAGGTAAGTCATGTGGTGGGGTGGAGGCGAGTGTGGGATAAATAAATAAGAGGAAGTGATTACAAATTTAGATTGATAATAATAAATTTTGATTATAAGTTACATAATGTGATTACACTAAAGCAGATAAGACTGCAGTTTTTGGTATTTACGTTGATGTTTTATGAAAACAATTTAGTGAGCAAAATATCTGTTTTAAAAAAAAAAACAAAGACTTAAAGTTAATTTGTTCTGATGTGTGTTTATTTATTTTGGAATACATAATTATTTGGTTGAGGGAGCTTTTTATAGATTTGGTTTATTTTATATGGAGGTAATTAATTTTACTTGGAATTTAGTTTTAGGGTATTGTAGCTATTTTGGTGAGCATTTAAACAGTAGCCTATATAAACTAAATTTACTACAAAAATCCTTTTTCACTGCTTAATATTATAATTTCAATGCAATATTTTCTTTCCAGGTATAACAGTTACATATACAAGTGCTGGCAAGAAGCGTTCAGTTGAAAAAATTAAGAACTTAACACCCACTAGAAGATTCATTTTAAATAATTAGCAGAAAGCCAAGCGGCAGGTTACTTACTACAAGAGAGCCAAGACTGCTCCAAAAGTGTCTAAAAAAGAAGCTTTTATTACTCAAAAATAAAACGTTCAAGAAATTGAAATTTGTTTTTCATTGAACCCACCTAAAAAACTGTAGTATGGAATGAAAATGAGCTTTACCTATTTTGGCTCCCATATCAAGTATCCAGAGCTTTATATTTGCCTGCCAGATGGCAATAATTTATAACAAAGTGAAACGTCATGTATGGTTGGAAATCAAGGCCAGTGGTACAAAATATTTGTTCGAAGTAGGCAGTCTGTACTCGTATCGTACCCTATATTGTCTGTGCGTGTGCGGGTGCAACAGTGCTTTAACTAACCTAACAAAAAAGCTAATACGGTTGAACAATAATAAACAAATAATACATTTTCTATCTAACTAAAAGCAATTTATTTAATGAATGTAATTAATCATCGTTATCTTTATTATATGTATATTATTTGCATATAAAAGAGTGTTTTCCATATGACCATTTGCATTTATTATACGAATCCTCTGTGGTAAACAGATTGAGTTTTGAAAGTAGTGAAAATGTGGATCCTGTATTTAATACTATTTTTCATTGTTCTGAAAATATACTTCTTCCTAACTTGCGGAATATGCTCTAGCAATGCAGATCTTAAAGATAAAGTTGTGGTGATTACTGGAGCCAACACCGGTATTGGATATGAAACTGCTAAGGATTTAGTAAAAAAAGGAGCTAAAGTAATAATTGGATGTAGAGATGAAACAAAAGGACAAGAAGCAGTGCGACGAATCATACGAGAAACTGGAAATGATGAAATCATCTTCCAGCAGCTAGATTTGTCTTCATTACAATCAGTTCGAGAATTTGTGAAAAATATTAAAGAAAGTCAGAGTAAAGTGCACATACTCATCAACAATGCTGGAACTGGCAAACTAGACAACTCACTCACCAAAGACAACCTTCCCATAGAAATGCAAGTTAACCATTTTGCTCCATTTTGTTTGACAACTCTGATGCTCCCACTGCTGATTGACTCAGCACCAAGTCGCATTATCAATGTCTCATCAATAATGCACTATTTAGGCAAAATAGATATTGACAAGATTGACAAACCAGCCAGCAGTTCTTTAGAGCATTCAAGAGTATACTCTAATAGTAAATTAGCTAATATCTTGTTCACCAAAGAACTGGCTCGTAGATTGGCTGGGACTGGAGTTACTGCTAATTGCTTGCATCCCGGTGCAGTTAACACTGAGATATTCCGTAACCAACCTAGAATATACAGGTTTTTAATGGGACTTCTTTTCAAATCTCCATTGGAAGGAGCACAGTCTACCATTCAGCTAGCAGTAGACCCAGAGCTACAAGATATTAGTGGAGAGTACTTTTCAGACTGTAAGGCTGGTTTTATAGTGCCGCTTTCGCCAGCGCGGTTGATACGCGTCGCGGGTGACGAGCTTTGAGTGCCTTAGATCGTTACATAGTAAAATAAACCGCGCGGATGGCCCGCGCTGACGGTATTTCGGCCGCGCCTTTCAACCGCGCGCGGGCAAGGAGCTACAGTGTCCAGTGTGCGTTACACAGTCACGCCGATCGGACGCGCGCATGTGTACTGTCGCCGCCAAAATGAATCAGAATTACATCGATACGGGACGGTTGATCGAGGAAGTTCGCTGTCGACCATTGCTATGGGATTCATCGGATGAATTTTATAAAAACAAAGATGCAAAAAATAAAGCTTGGGAAGAAGTTGGGGAAGCACTCTTTGGAGAAAATTATATAAAGAAAGACATAGGTATGTTTGTATTATTTTTATTTTGCGAGCGTTTCGATCACGTTTCGATTCAACGCTTGCCACTTGGCTAACCCTGCTGGACCTGTTTTGCTAATCGATACTGTTGACTGTGTGTTGATTTAAAAAAATTAAGGTATTGGTTAACTTTTTATTGTTTTTTTTTCAGATAAGCTCTTACGTCAACGATGGAAGTCTGCAAGAGACGGATATTTTAAAACTAAAGCGAATATGAAAAATACACCATCCGGCAGCGGTGCAAAAACAGTTAAAAAATATATTTATTTCGAAGAATTGAAGTTTCTTGATCGTACCACTGAAAACGTAGTTTCAGAATCCTTGAACAACATTGATGAATATTCAAGTTCATCAGAAACTCAAGCTCAAGTAACAATGAACGCAGATATTCCTGGCTCTTCTCAAAACAGTTTTACTACGGTGGCTGACCAAGATAAACCGACATGGGCTCGCAAGAGAAAAAATACACGGCGGATACCAGAGAACTCCATGTTTGAGAGGCAGTTAGTAGATTTATTGGACAAAAATATGCCAGACATAAGCTCTGACGATTTAGCATTTTTTAATTCTCTTGGTCCAATTCTAAAGTCGTTTAACAGTTATGAAAAACTTTTATTTCGTTCGAAAGTGTTGCAAATTGCTATGGATCTTTCCGCGCCACATTCAGTGGGTACGACGTCGACATCAAATTTTGTAACGCCAGCTAATGAATCTAATGAATATTCCAACATATTGTCGCCAGAAAATGTCTCAAATTCTACTATTATATCACCAATCTCTAATTCTAATGATACTACTACGCAACCAGGTTATCAAACATCACATCAATATGCCAATATCATGTCACCAGAAAATGATTCTAATTCTTCTAATGTAATGTCTGCAACCGTCTCAATACAGCAGAGCTATCAATCATCATATTTTTCAAACTTAACGTTACCAGCTAACGGATCTGTACCTAGTGAGAGCACGCAGCAAGACTATCAATCTGCAAATCAATATGAGTCTCATTCTACAGTCATCAATTCTGTTCAGCAAAGCTGTGAAGAAATAAACCACTTTCCTACTACTGCATCAGAAAACGACAATTTCTAATTTTGTTCAGCAAAGCTGTGGTGAAATATATTACATTTCAAATATTAACACCAGGAAACGACAATTTCTACTAAATTTCATTTCAACGAGGGTTACGGAGCGAGTACTTTTTCATTGTTTGTTTTTTTTTTATTTGTAAACACAATTTAATTAATAAAGTAATTACTTAAAAATAAAAAGTATTTTTATACAACTTACCTTAAGGTAATCGCCAACTTTTCAACTGGTTCTATAGGGACTCGACGTAAACTTGATCGTTTTAAATTATGTTCTATCTTGCAGAGTAATTCATCAAATGATGTTGTAGACAGACGGAAATGTTTGAAGAATTTGTCACCATGTTCTCTTAAATCCGAAAACGATGTAGAGAATGCGCCTCTCAGAAACCTAGTGGCATTGTAAGGATGTACTTGTAGTCGTCGTTGTCGTTGCTTTTTTTTCCATAGGTAATATAATATAACAAATGCGAGAAGTCTCATTACGACTGTACGAGGCGGCAAACCGCGTAGCACTGAACTCGTTTTATAGTTTCGAGCGGGTCATCCGCGAGCTTGCGAGCCGCGCTTACCACCCGCGCGGACGGTAAGCGTGACTGTAAAACCAGCCTTAAATAGCATCTTCCTCAAAAACTAGTCACAATATTGACCTAGCCAAGAAGTTATGGGCTAAAAGTGAAACATTGGTAGGATTAAAGCAAGAATAAAAACAAAAGTACAATAATAAATATATACTTCTGAATGCCATAAAACTTGTATACCAATACCAAAGATAAAAATTATATAAATTCAACTACAAAACAGATTTTTTTCTTATTAGCAATTAATACCAATTGATAAAAACACTTTCCAATTTTCATTATTCTTATCAAATTCTATCTTCATCTTTTCCTGTGTCTATGTTCAGAGCGGGATGCATTTGGTTTTGATGTCTTTTCTTTGTATCTGGGTCTTGGCTCATCTAAAATTATGAAAATGTCAGAGTTTTAGAAATAACCAAACCTTTAGTACCACCAACCAATACATCAAAATTGGGAAAATATGTGTCGAATTAAACCATGTGATTCTTCTGTGCAGTCTTGTTAAACATATCTCCAACCAATAAGAGACAATAAAAATTAATTATAGCAAATTTTAGAGAAATAACTTTTGAAACCCAATTGACTTAACTTACATAACAAAGAAAAAATAAGCAATTGCATTTAGTATAGCAGTTATGGTTTCAAAAAGCAAATCAACTTTCAACAATAATAAAAATTGAGATTTATACAGTTGTTACAAACAACCTACCATGCTGCTCCTTCTCCCACTATCTTGTCCAAGTTGGCGGTCCCGCGAACAATGATTATTTCTTTATGATGGATCCGCCACTGTCTAGTATGACAATCTTACAACATTAAATAACAAACATCCTACCATGATGCCTGTTCATACCATGATACCTTCTCCCGCAGCCAATATCGGGGCGGTACGAGTCAAACGATCAATATACTAATATTAAATAGGTGTATACCGTACCATGATGCTCCTTCTCCCTATGCCGATGTCGTCGTTCCCGGGAGCCGCGCGAGTCCAGCGAGGCCTGGCGGCGCGGCGGGCGCTCGTCCCCCCACCAGCGCCACGGCGGCGACGGGGACGACGCGTGGTTGCGGATGGGCGGGACGGGGGACGGCTGCGGGGAAAGGCGAGATTAACGCAAAGAGATTGTGGCTAAAGCTTTGGGTCTTAAATTTGTCGGGACGCGACGCCACCATAACGAGCAACTAAGGATGTAAAATGTGAGGAAGATATTGAAAGGAGAGTTAAAAGTTAGGTGTGAAAAATGATGTATGCAAGATAGAAAAAAAATCAAGTGAGGGTGGTTGAAAATAAAGTAGCGAAAAAGATATATAGAGCCAATGTGGATGGTATTGTTATTAGAGGAGGGCATCGAAAACGTTATCATAATGGCGGAGGTCCAAAGTGAGAAGAATAAAAGAGCATATATGAGAAGAATAATGAATGTAAGGGAAGCAAGAGAGATTTGTCAAGATCGTGCTAAGTGGCGATCGATAGTCTCTGTCTAGCCCAATGGGAATAATGGGCGTGAGTATAAGTAAGTAAAAAGCAACTATTCTTGGACTTGCTTAAACTCGCTATTGAGAGAGGTCTACAGACTTTACTTTGTCACAATTATAAAGCATACCGATTGACAACAAAGAAAAGATGATATCCTAGACACGTATGAGAAGCACAGACTATATAATGATACATATATGTATATATACATACATACATAGAAATATATAGTGATGAGAAGTATATGGAGTGTTTGTCTCACCGGCGGGTGCGGGTAGTTGTGCGCGGGGCGGTAGAGCGGCGCGGGCACCCCCTCCCCCTCCGCGCTCGCCGGCTGCGGCGCCGCGCTGTTCGCCGTCGACAGCTGCGAACAAGTGCTCACTTCATATTGTTTAAACATTGACACTAAGAGTAACCGTATTCAAATCAATATGATTTTATATCTTGAAATCATTTGGACTACTACCTTTTTTAAGTCGAGTTGTGGGAAACCCCATTATTGGATTATGTTTGCTCCCAAAGGAGGGTATTCATGTAAGTAAAAGGATTGGGCTCTATTACGTGAACACTGTATGCGACTGAAAATCTTGTGAGAAAATCTCACGCGATACTAAAAAAATATGCTATTCTTTCAAACATACAAATTATGTCTTAAAAACAGGGGTCTAATCTAATAAAATTGTGCGGTAAGTTCCCGTACCTGCTTCTTCAGCGTGTTAAACTCATCGTTCATATCCCGGTAACGTTGCAGGCACTCCTGCCACAGACTTGCCATTTCATTCATCTCAGCGCGTTGACGATTTATTTCCTCCTGGAGATCGATTAATATTATAAGCTACTCAGAAATTATCCCTTAATCTACGCTAACAATAATTTCAATCTTTATCAAATTCTCTGACTGACGACGGACCGATGACTTCCCAGTCTAATATTTAAAATATATGCATTCTCAATATTCACGAAAAAATACTATGATAAGTTTCGGAGAAAACTATACTTAAAGTTACATGAGTTGACACAGTGGACCAACATTATCTGGGTTACAGTGTTATTGCAAATAGTAACTCTGACCATAAGTCTAGCGTCCGTATCGCCGACGTCTCTCGCGACCGTCTCATACCGCTGCATACATTCGCGCCAAAGCTGCAGTTGCGCCGACGCTGAGTCATACGCTTTTTCTACCGCCTTACCCTGAAGATACGTTTTAGATGTTTATATTCAAATATACCAACTAAAGAAAAGTTGTGCGTGGTTATTTAGGACTCCGAATTCGACTAAAAGGTGTTTAAAACACGTTCTACAATACCTAATAACCATACATCGGGGTTTTCGGTGCGGGAATGATTTAAGAAAGAGTAGAGATAAACAGATAGGTTAGTCTGAAAAGTATCATATTATGCCTAATGAATACCTACCTCTCTGCGACAGTTTGCATATATATGCGAGTGTATATGCGACAGCTCATAATATACACTCTTTTAAATAATAAAAAAAACAAAACAAATATATATTTATATAACTTTGAAGTTTTAGTAGTTGTCACGGTGTTCAGAATAAACTTTTAACATTTTTTCTATATTTGGAACGGTTAATCTGCGACGTCTTGCAGTAAATATCCATTTCAACGTACTGAACGATCTTCCCTCATCGGCAGTTGTAATAGGTGCATATTTAAATTTTTTGAAGGAATCTATTGTTGCACGCAAAGTTGGTGATCGCAGTTCTATTTCTTTGCCTTGTAATAATTCGTTCATAGTTTTTAGTTTACTATAGCCAGAATTCTTTTCTAAAACGAACTTCAGTTTATTAAAAATACGTTTTACTTTTACGCTCAAGTTTAATTTGGAAATATCTTGATAGGTTTTATGAACAATTTTTAGACTATCGCTGATGGACAGACTTGCACCCTGTAGTTTTTTAATTGCATTTGGGATAGTCATTAAATAATTTGCAATGAAAATTAAGTCGCTTCTTATATTTGCATCATCAAATGCTCTTTTTGCTTTAGTAACACTCTGGCCTACTTATTTATACCTACATTCTGTTTTAAGACAATACCTACTCTTTGGCTAATGTCAACCATTCCCGCACCGAAAACCCCGACATATGCTAATAACTTAGGTGTGAAAAATGCTTGATTGAAACTAAATTGATTACATCAAAAGTAAAGTTTTAGTTCACGATGCATTCGTATTATAACTTACATTTGAGCCACTTGATTCTTGATTTTTCGTCTCCGATAGATTCTTAAAACATTTCATCAAATCCTTCCACAGTTTCATCATTTTGTCCATGGCTTCTCTCTGTTCCGCTATCTCCTGCTACAGATAAATTTTATATAAGAAATAAATATCACCAAAAAAGCATGAGCCCCGTAGAAAGTACCTTCATGTTATGTGATACTAACTCTACGATATATGTTTATAAAATAAACAAACCTTGACTACTTTAATGTAATTGCTTCTTCCACTGATAGTACTAGTTTCCCCGTCGGCTATGCTCATTCCAGAATCTCGCTCTCTCTCGGAATACCTGTCCTTATAATCTTCATCTCGAGAGGACAATGACTTCCTGTCGTATCTGTCAACTTGCGCTCTATGTTTCTGGCAATGGCTGTCCAATTCGCTGTAGTAGCGTTCTCTGCAGTATCTTTCATCATATTTTCTATCTCTAAGCTCTTTATCTTCAAAATATCTCCGATCTCTGTAGTGTTCGTACTTATATGGTCTCCGGCAATTTGCGTCGTCGTGCCAAGTTTCTTTGACGTCCAATCGAGAAGTTCTATCATTGACACAGACTTTACTGGTATCCCCTCTTCGTTTTAATGTGTCGTGACTCGTTTCCCTCTCAACTCTACCCCTTCTATCGCAGTACTCTCTTTCCTTATCCCTTATATATTCTGATTTCACTTTGTAAGGGCAGTCGCGGTGAAAGGATTTGCTCGCTGATGGCATCGGCGCATAGTATTTATCGTATTTGTCCCTATATCTTCTATCGTGTACATCCGATTCCATGTATTTTTTTGAAGAGCCATATTTGTAATCTTTGTAGTTGTCAGCGTGAGCTAGAGCAGTGTTGCTTGGTCGCCGGCTTACGACTGTTTCTCTGGAGTGCGCACGACTTTTTGAACGAATACAAGGTTTATCATCATCATAGAGACTTCCTTTTGATGGAACTTCACACTGAAGGGATTTATGACTGAGCGAGCGGTGCTAAATAATAAAAAACATTGTTTTATTAATTTTAACAAAATTAAATAAATATATAAATTGTATAATTCAGTTTATTTACCACATTGATGTTGCTACTTTTGTCTTGTAAGTGAGTTAATAATTTAGAAAAAGTCTCCAGAAGTTGGGATTGGTCTATGGTTGGCACGGTGACATCATTCCGAGATCTGTTAAAAAGGTTAACACAATTAGTGCACAACTATATGCGAGAACTAGCAGTAATGTTAATGTGGCTAGAAACTGGAAAATGTATCTTTAACGATCCGTTTCTAATATTTCATAATAATCCTGTGTTACATCATTTCCAAACGTAGTGGACGATCTCTTATTCCTAAGCTCTGACCTGGCCAAACCTATGGCTGGTAACATGCAAATTGTTTTTGGAATTAGAAACGTCAAAGTAGTATCTAGTTAAGAATATTCGAAAGCGTGTAATGTATTTATTAGCTGGGATGCATGCACCTACTTAACACATTATTGTTAGTTTACAATGTTACCGGTGTTCAGGCAGGTCGCAAGGGACAGTCTGGCTGTCGCGGCACTTGTGTCGGCAGCGGTGGTGCTCGTGATGTCGGCCACACTCGACGCACTCCGCCGTCGTCTTCGAATGCCGCTGTCTGCAATAAACACCATCATAAATATCCATCACAGCAGTTAGATGATTCTGTCTGTGGCGCTTCATTTACGTTCAGGTTTGCACTTTTTCATACACACATTTATCCTTCGCACTTTGAAGATCGGCAATCAACTAATGTTATTTAATATCGTGACGCGTAGGGTACCTCTATGTAAGTCCATAATACTTAAACCAGAAGTCTACAAACAAATGAATCATC